>CM042202.1:20116256-20131748 GCA_023539305.1 Ilex asprella
GAAGTCGAACTCCATGCGCTCGAGAAGGAGAAAGACAAAGCGAGCAAAGCTCGGTTAGTTGAAGTGAGTATGCTGTCATAGTTTGGTTTTGAGATATGTTGTAATGGTCATTTTCCAAAATGCTAATTCTATCTTTTCATTTTGAACCAAAATTTGACAAATGTTTTAGGTGAAAAAAGAGCTAGATGACTTGAGGGATAAGCTCCAGCCTTTAACCATGAAGTATAGAAAAGAGAAGGAAAGAACCGATGAGCTTCGCAGGCTCAAAAAGAAGAGGGACGAGCTCATAGTTGCTGCACAGGAGGCTGAAAGGCGGTATGATCTGGCTAGAGCTGCAGACCTGAGATTTGGAGCCATTCAAGAAGTGGAAGCTGCTATAGCAAAGCTCGAAGGAAGCTCAGATGA
The DNA here is from genome assembly GCA_023539305.1 of Ilex asprella. Lineage (NCBI taxonomy): Eukaryota > Viridiplantae > Streptophyta > Magnoliopsida > Aquifoliales > Aquifoliaceae > Ilex > Ilex asprella. Next base: position 20,116,662 of record CM042202.1, read on the forward strand.
AAATGCGATGCTAACAGAGACTGTTGGACCTGAACAAATTGCAGAAGTTGTAAGTCGTTGGACCGGAATCCCTGTTACAAGGCTTGGCCAGAATGAGAAAGACAGGTTAATTGGTCTTGCGGAGAGGTTGCATGAAAGAGTTGTGGGACAAGATCAAGCAGTTAGTGCTGTCGCAGAGGCTGTATTGAGGTCAAGAGCTGGTTTGGGAAGGGAACAGCAGCCTACTGGTTCATTCCTTTTCTTGGGTCCAACTGGTGTCGGAAAAACTGAGCTTGCTAAGGCTCTGGCGGAGCAGCTTTTCGATAATGACAAACTGATGATTAGGATTGACATGTCTGAGTATATGGAGCAACATTCAGTTGCCCGTTTGATTGGGGCTCCACCCGGGTAAGTAGAGTTCATTGTGAAGTTCTGTCCTTATTACAATGTAAGATGTTTATTATGGTGATTACTAAGTGAGTTCTCAAATGATTTTCAGCTATGTTGGACATGAGGAAGGTGGGCAACTTACAGAAGCTGTAAGGAGGAGGCCCTATAGTGTCATACTTTTTGATGAAGCAGAGAAAGCACACCCCGCTGTGTTCAACACCCTCCTTCAAGTCTTGGATGATGGAAGATTGACAGATGGCCAAGGCCGTACAGTCGACTTCACCAACACAGTCATCATTATGACTTCAAACCTTGGAGCTGAGTATCTCTTATCAGGACTAATGGGCAAGTGTACAATGGAGAGTGCTCGGGATAGGGTGATGCAAGAGGTTAGGAAGCACTTCAAGCCTAAGTTGCTAAATCGGCTTGACGAGGTTGTGGTTTTCGACCCTCTGTCTCATGAGCAATTGAGGAAGGTAGCTAGGCTTCAGTTGAAGGATGTAGCAACCCGCTTGGCAGAGAGGGGTATCGCTTTAGGTGTGACTGAAGTAGCATTGAATGTCATATTGGCGCAGAGTTATGACCCGGTTAGTATTATTCTGTGTGTATCTAGAGCTGTCATGGTGTACAAGTATATTGTATGAGAGCCAACTGTTTTGATGTTTGCTTTCAGGTTTACGGTGCACGACCTATTAGGAGATGGCTGGAGAAAAAGGTGGTGACCGAGCTCTCAAAAATGCTCGTGAAAGAGGAGATCGATGAAAATTCAACTGTTTATATAGATTCCAACTCCAAAGGAAAAGAGTTGACATATCGAATCGAGAAGAATGGTGGGCTTGTGAATGCTGTCTCTGGACAAAAGTCGGATATATTAATTCATTTCCCAAATGGGCTTCAGAGTGATGCTGCCAAGACAGTGAAGGAGATGGCAAGGAAATGGTCAAATGGGGTATGGGATTAAGGGGTAAATGTTGTGATGGTTTAGTAACTTAAGTGGTTAGTTTTGTGGCGGTACTTTTGGTATTATTTGCTAGTGTTAAATTGTTTTAGGGGTTCCTGCCCCTAATGATGTTTATAATGTATTAATTCAAACATGAATAAGCATTCAGGATATAATGTATGTACAAGAGATATTTAAATGTATTCGTTACGATATGTGGTAGGAACGGAGGCAATGACACTAATGTCGGATACACCTAAAGTCTCATCGAGGACTAAATTTGAGTTGGTATGAGACTAGTCTCTTTTTATCATACTATTTGAATTATCTAAAACATATATAACTTTTCTTAGTGTCGCCCGCATCCGCACACAAATATTGTGATGTGATATAATTGTCTAATAATAATTCAATACGCGAGTAAAATAGACCTCACTCTTTCAAATAACTATCCATCCATGTAAGATATTAAACACTTTATTTAAAAATATGAGGTTATCTTACTCATTTATTTTTTTATTATTGAATAATTGTATCACGTGATAATATTAACATGATACATAGACCGCGGAGTCAGGCTCAAGGGTGTGGGGTACTTCTTGTTGACATTTGCATAAGTCATAACCAAGTTAAAATGACTCCATTGTCCCCTTAATTTAATAAAAATTGCTAATGCTCTAGTTTTTTTCCCTAATAAACTGTCTATTACCCTCTAACCCAGGAAAATAAATATTTTATATTTGAGCTGAGTAAAATATATGTAAAATACCCTAATTGATACATTGATTAAAGACTATACTTCTTTTCTGTTTAATATATTGTCCCTACTTTTTTTTTGGGCACAAATAGATAGTTAACATTGACTCTTTTTTAATATGTTAGAGAGTATAACATAGTAAAAAATTGTTGGACGCAAATGGTAAATATCCTAACCCAAAATTATATTTTACTCTTTCAAAGAATAAACTCACTATGAAAAAAGATAAACCCAACTAGAATTTTATCTTTAGGAGCCAAAATGATGACATAGACAAACATTCAAGGCATTAACTATTTATACATTATCCAACCATGAGAATATACTAAATGAACCATTAAAATAAATCAAACTTTTCAACTTCCAACAATTAATTATATAAATCTCCAAATGAAACATAAACAAATCTTTAGGTTTACATCCAAAATTCAGAATAGTATTTTGAAGCTTTCTAAATATGAAATATTCATAACATTGTTCCTTACTCGAATTTCACAATTCAAACTAAAATAACTTGCTCATTAATCCGAGATCCTCCTTAAAACCAAAATCGGGGGAAAATATATTTATATCGTAAGATGAGCAAACAAGCGCAGTTTGGTTGTTCATAGGAAATACACACTTTGAACCACTTTTCATTGTAGCTGACATGCCTATTAGCACCAGAGTTTGCCCACCACCGTTCTGTACTTTTAATCATATTAGTAATGTATACGTGCGTTGCACGTGAAAAAATTTAGATCATAAACTTTTAATTATATTTTTAAAAAATACGAAGTGTATAAAGATGGCAAAGCAAAAGACTGCTGATATATACATTCAATGACTTCTTGAATCTAATAAGATATTTCTGGCATTACAACCAAAAAAACTCCTAAATATAATTTACTAATCTAAAACTATTCTACCACCACATGAATTCAAGAAATAACAAAACTAATTCTAGTCATAATATAATAACTCTTAAAACACTACAAACTTACTAATAATAATAATTAAATATTATGAGATTAGTTTAACAGATTAAACTCTTCATTCCATGAAAAGTATTTTTTTTGGGACGTTCATTACCACTTTGATGGGAACACCAATTCAATTGAACACAAATTAATTTTAATTTCAATTACAAAAATTGTTGTAAGGTAAATAGAACATTTATACAATAGTTATACCCAAATAGATGGAAAACAAAGTAAAGAAAATATCATACCAGCAATAGGCATGTCTTCACAGAGGAAAAAAAAACTCATAGGTTGACAACACTAAACATCGGCGACCCACCATTCTTCACAGTCTTAATATACTTAACGTCAAGGGGATAGGGATGCAAGATCACTAATTTTAAAAGATTTTGAAGAAACAATTTATTGCAGAGATATAAGATCAAATATGTTAATGGAGTTACTGGAGAGATATATGTATATCTTCCTATATCTACCTATATATATTTCTAATAGAGTTGTTCAAAATATTTTGAAAGTTTAATAGGTATGAAAAAAGAAAAATATATAAGTTTAGCTATTTACTTTTCTAATCTTTTATTATATAACAATGAATAATGAATTTTTTATGATTGTGTTTATTACCTAAAAATAACAATTTTTTTCACACCATACTAGAATTTTAGTTGAATTTTTTGAATTGAATGGAAAAGAAGAATGTACTGACAAGTCATAGAGATAAAGTTTATTTAGTAAAAATTTTGGAAGTCATAGAGATAAATTTTATCTAGCTAATATATAGTGATAAAGTTTATCTAGCAAAATTTTTGGAATAATAGTGATAAAGTTTATCGAGCAAAAAAATTGGAAGTCATAGAGATAAAGTTTATCTAGCTAATATTTTGTGGACATAATCTTTAGTGTAATAATTAGAAATGAAATAGGAAATCAAATTTTTTTCATAGATACTAATATTTATAAATAATATAGATTAATGTTTATAATTAGTGACTCCTCGATAACATTAGCTTGGGGCAAAGCCTTGCATTTACAAAATTTGTAAATTCGAGCATTAAGCCAACTATTGTCACAAACAAAACAAGCACTAAAATTTTACTATGTGAAAGTGGTCTTTGGCTCATATTCTCATGATTTGAATTTCCACTATTACATTGAGGTTTATGTTGTCCGAATTTGATATTGACAATTTACGTGCAAGTATACACGATCAACAAATAATAAAGTGATGAGTAGAGTATCGTTCTTACGGAGAATTATTACTAATAATTTTTAAGTACTAACTTTGAATAAATTCAATTTTATTTAAACAGTTGGAATTAAATATGAATTCACTAATTTAAAACTAAATTTAAATTTAATAATCAAAGATTGAATTTATCGAATAAAAAAATTTAAGATTACAACTTTCCATAATGCTTTGTATAAATCTTTCTAACTCTCTTCTCAGTTAATTGATCAAAATAAATTGTTAACTGAGAACTCAAAGTTATTTATCAAACTTTTTTCGATAGTTAGATAAAATTATCTCTCCCAATTAAATTACTATATTCTTATGCAAAGTAATTTGAAATAGATTCATTAAGTTCAAACTCTCATAAAAGTTACACACGACATATAGGTATATTCATATCCTATACACAAACTCATCTATTCAATTCTAAGAAAAATCAACCACACGCATGTCATCATATTCCAATCTAAACTTAGAATTCATCTCCCAATTTCATCTAGGTTATCAAATTAATTGATGGTCAAACAGTTATATATTAAGCACAAAATATGACAAACAACTCATGTATGATCAATAGAATTGGAAATGAGAGTAGATCAATTTAACTAAACATTAGGTTCTTTTGCAATCTTAATAAAAACTTAGTTCATAATGTAATTGACTATTCTCATAATTTGATAGACAAAAATGACTACTAAACATGTTTTCTGTTTCAGTGTTTACTACAAAACAAAGACAAAAAATTGTCTCTATTTTTTATTTTTTGAAGACGGAAAAACAAAAACATTATCAAACGACCCTAAAATGCTCCAACAAATTTAGTCTCATTCTGACTCTTCATTCTCTTACTTCTCTTCTTCGTCTCTTAGTTGGCTAGCTCTGCCCATTTTTTCATTAGGATTAATTACAATTTACACTCTAAAAGATAATTCGAATCTCAATTTGTACTTTCAAAGATAAAAAATTTTAATTTGTACCTTCCAAGATAAAAATTTGTATCAATGTACACCCCTAAAGATCAAAAATCTTAATTTTCACCCTCAAATATAGAAATTTGTATTAATGTGCACCCTCAAATATAAAAATTTATATCAATGTGCACCTAAAACTAACCACCGTCAGTTTGCTACTTAAAACTAAATTGATAAATTATACTTAGATCTCTTCATGCTTGTCACTTTATCATTTAGACCCCTTCACATTTATAATATTACTCATACATCTCATGACGTTTGTGCACGTGTAACACGTAATCATTTTTTGTTGATATATGTTAATATAACCGTTAAAAAATATGATTTATCCTAATAAAAATTATAATTTCATATTATCTTTTATTTTGTGGGTCCGATATACTTTAAAATTCAAAACCAAACTTACCATTTGAATGTCTAATAGAATGAAAGTATTTATATAATGTTTTTTTTATATCCAATGCAATATATCAATTAAACATAATTATTTGAATGCCCAATTGGGAGGGCATTTTTAGTCATATTTGGATTCTCAATAGATGTAGGTGTAATATTTCAAATTTGATTGTTCTAGATGATTAAGTAACAAGTATGAAAAGATTTAGATGTAATTTATGCATTCATTAGGATAAAATCACTTTTTTTAACGATTATATTAATAGATATCAATGAAAAAAGGTTACGTGTTACACGTGCACAAACGTCATGAGAAGTAAGAGTAATATTTTAAATGTAAAAATGTCTAAATGATTAAGTGACAAATATGAGGGGATCTAGGTATAATTTATCAATTTAATTTTAGGTAGCAAATTGAAATTAGTTTTAGGTGTACATTGATATAAATTTTTATTTTTGATGGTGAAAATTGAGATTTTTTATCTTGGGGGTGCACATTGATATAAATTTGTATCTTTTAGGGTACAAATTGAGATTTTTGATATTTGAGGGTACAAATTGAGATTCGAACTATCTTTTAGGGTGTAATTTATAATTAACCATTTTCATTAAAAAAATTGGATTATTATAAATTATATCCTCAAAGTTTAAATATTTCATATTTATGATCCAAAAAATAATTCATCTATTAATGCTTGTTAAATAACTGTCAATTGTATCGTATTATAACATTTTCATTTTTTTAAAAAAAATTAAATAGTATTATATGAATTATTTGTAAATATGAAATACAAGATACAATGCAATTAACTCGACACACATTAATAGATGAAATTCTTTTTAGATCATAAATGTGAAATATTTAAATTTTGAGGAATGTAATTTATAATTAATTCAAACGTTTTTAATGAAAAAATAGACAACAATTAATCTCATGTGTATATTGATATATATTTATATATTTTAGAGTATAAATTAATATTTTTAAATTTTGAGGAGATAAATTCAAATTTAAATAATCTTTCAGTGTAAATTGAGAATAATGTTTTTTTAAAGTACAGTAGAGTAATCCAAATTAGGAAGTCAACATTGCGCCATATCTACACGTGTGACAAGGAAAAGCACTAAAAGGAAAAATAATTTTAAAAGAGCAAAGGGTACTACTATTTTGGGAAAAAACTCAGTGGCTTGGGCGGGCCCACCTTTCAAATTCCAGAGGTTTCTCGAGCCGGACCCACCGTGTTTTTTTGGGTTTGATTAGGAAGAGTGTAGTAGTTTCTAGGCCAACCTTCCAAATTCCAGAGGTTTCTCTTTGCTTAACAAAATGACCTCTCACCCTTCACTCTTCTTCACATCAGTATTGATAAATCTCTATCTTCCTATTTTTCGTTTCTGCAAATCTTCGGTTCTGTAAACATCAAACACCAACACAAACAAACAAGCACAAGTACTGATTTTCCAAAAATCGAACAAGCCATTGTTCAAGCACAACAAATCAATCGCCTTCCTCAAGGTTAGTAAGTAAACACAGTCTGTGTGCTTCTCTCTCTCTCTCTCTCTCTCTAGATATATGCACGAGTTATACATTGATATATCTGATATCGGTTCTCTGTTCACGGTTTTTATGGTTATGTTGTGCTTTTTGATCATAACAGGTGGTCTCTTTAGAGTACCACGCCTTTCGTTGCCAAGCTTCCTTCTTTTGTAATGTAGATTCGTTTCTGTTTGTTTGTCAGATAGATGTGCTTGGATAGTTCATTTATTTTCTCTTGTTCATTAATATGAGCAACAAAACTAGACAATCAAAGGTGTATTGGTTTCTCTGTTGATTATAGTTTTGCGGGTTGTTAATTTTCATTTTTGATTGTTGTTGTTTTGATCACATTGTAGTGGTTAACAATTGTTATTGCCGATAGTGGTTTTTGTTACACCGTTGGATCAAACTCTTTTTCTTCAATGTTAATTTCATTCATTTAGGGTTTTGGTAATTGAGTATGATTTGAGATGAATTGGGTCTGGTTTTATGGTATTATTTTTCTGTTCTATGAATTTCGGAGCCTAAAACAAATTCGTAGTTGTTTACTGTCACTTTTAGTGGTTAGAAATAGTCATGGTTGATAATGGGTTTTGCTGAACTGTAGGAGCAAAAAAAATAAACAAAAATTGAATTGGGTCTGCTGTTGCTTTGTTAATTTTCTTATTAATTACAGTTTTTCTCGGAGTCTATGAGTTAATCACAAAATTATTGTTGCAGTTTTGTAGGTTTTGTCATATTCATCATGAATCCTGACAAGTTCACCCACAAGACTAATGAGACCCTTGCTGGGGCTCATGAGCAGGCAATGAATGCTGGGCATGCACAATTTACACCGCTTCATTTGGCCGCGGCTTTGATCTCCGACACTAATGGTCTTTTTAGGCAAGCAATTGTCAGTGCAAGTGGCAGTGAAGAGGCTTCAAATTCAGTTGAAAGGGTCTTCAATCAAGCATTGAAGAAACTCCCATCTCAAACGCCTTCTCCTGATGAAATCCCAGCAAGCACTTCACTTGTTAAGGTGATTAGACGAGCCCAATCCCTGCAGAAAGACCGTGGTGACTCGCATTTGGCTATTGATCAGCTGATTTTGGGCTTACTGGAAGATTCCCAAATCGTGAGCCTACTTACAGAAGCTGGAGTTAGTCCAGCAAGAGTGAAATCAGAGGTTGAGAAGCTTCGTGGGAAGGAAGGAAGAAAGGTAGAAAGTGCTTCTGGGGACACTAATTTCCAGGCTCTCAAGACCTATGGTCGAGACCTTGTAGAACAGGCCGGAAAACTTGACCCGGTTATCGGTAGGGACGAAGAAATTCGAAGGGTTATCAGAATTCTTTCTAGAAGGACTAAAAACAATCCTGTACTTATTGGAGAGCCTGGTGTGGGTAAAACTGCAGTGGTTGAAGGACTAGCTCAGAGGATTGTTAGTGGTGATGTCCCTAGTAATCTTGACGATGTGAGAATTATAGCATTGGATATGGGGGCACTCATTGCTGGAGCCAAGTATAGAGGAGAATTTGAGGAGAGGTTGAAAGCTGTGCTGAAGGAAGTTGAAGGGGCAGAAGGAAAAGTTATCTTGTTTATTGATGAAATTCACCTTGTCCTTGGTGCTGGTCGGACCGAGGGGTCTATGGATGCAGCCAACCTGTTCAAGCCAATGCTTGCTAGAGGCCAATTGCGATGTATTGGCGCAACGACTTTGGAGGAGTATAGGAAGTATGTGGAAAAAGATGCTGCATTTGAGAGGCGTTTCCAGCAGGTTTATGTGGCTGAACCCAGTGTTCCTGACACAATCAACATTCTTCGAGGACTCAAAGAGAAGTATGAAGGACACCATGGTGTTCGAATTCAGGATCGAGCTCTTGTGGTTGCAGCCCAGTTGTCAGCTCGATACATCACAGGTATTTAGTGAAATTCCTTGTGTGTAAAAGTATGGGCTCATTTGTAACATATTGCTTCGATCTAGATTAACATTGAGTCTCCATTATTGTTTGTGAATGCTTTTTATATTTGGGTCAGTTTTTTGAATGTTCAATGCTCTGTTTTCAGGGCGTCATTTGCCGGACAAAGCAATTGATCTAGTTGATGAGGCCTGTGCAAACGTGAGGGTTCAGCTTGATAGTCAGCCTGAAGAAATCGATAATCTTGAAAGGAAGAAGATTCAGTTGGAAGTCGAACTCCATGCGCTCGAGAAGGAGAAAGACAAAGCGAGCAAAGCTCGGTTAGTTGAAGTGAGTATGCTGTCATAGTTTGGTTTTGAGATATGTTGTAATGGTCATTTTCCAAAATGCTAATTCTATCTTTTCATTCTGAACCACAATTTTGACAAATGTTTTAGGTGAAAAAAGAGCTAGATGACTTGAGGGATAAGCTCCAGCCTTTAACCATGAAGTATAGAAAAGAGAAGGAAAGAACCGATGAGCTTCGCAGGCTCAAAAAGAAGAGGGACGAGCTCATAGTTGCTGCACAGGAGGCTGAAAGGCGGTATGATCTGGCTAGAGCTGCAGACCTGAGATTTGGAGCCATTCAAGAAGTGGAAGCTGCTATAGCAAAGCTCGAAGGAAGCTCAGATGAAAATGCGATGCTAACAGAGACTGTTGGACCTGAACAAATTGCAGAAGTTGTAAGTCGTTGGACCGGAATCCCTGTTACAAGGCTTGGCCAGAATGAGAAAGACAGGTTAATTGGTCTTGCGGAGAGGTTGCATGAAAGAGTTGTGGGACAAGATCAAGCAGTTAGTGCTGTCGCAGAGGCTGTATTGAGGTCAAGAGCTGGTTTGGGAAGGGAACAGCAGCCTACTGGTTCATTCCTTTTCTTGGGTCCAACTGGTGTCGGAAAAACTGAGCTTGCTAAGGCTCTGGCGGAGCAGCTTTTCGATAATGACAAACTGATGATTAGGATTGACATGTCTGAGTATATGGAGCAACATTCAGTTGCCCGTTTGATTGGGGCTCCACCCGGGTAAGTAGAGTTCATTGTGAAGTTCTGTCCTTATTACAATGTAAGATGTTTATTATGGTGATTGCTAAGTGAGTTCTGAAATGATTTTCAGCTATGTTGGACATGAGGAAGGTGGGCAACTTACAGAAGCTGTAAGGAGGAGGCCCTATAGTGTCATACTTTTTGATGAAGTAGAGAAAGCACACCCCGCTGTGTTCAACACCCTCCTTCAAGTCTTGGATGATGGAAGATTGACAGATGGCCAAGGCCGTACAGTCGACTTCACCAACACAGTCATCATTATGACTTCAAACCTTGGAGCTGAGTATCTCTTATCAGGACTAATGGGCAAGTGTACAATGGAGAGTGCTCGTGATAAGGTGATGCAGGAGGTTAGGAAGCACTTCAAGCCTGAGTTGCTAAATCGGCTTGATGAGGTTGTGGTTTTCGACCCTCTGTCTCATGAGCAATTGAGGAAGGTAGCTAGGCTTCAGTTGAAGGATGTTGCAACCCGCTTGGCAGCGAGGGGTATCGCTTTAGGTGTGACTGAAGCAGCGTTGGATGTCATATTGGCACAGAGTTATGACCCGGTTAGTATTGTTCTGTGTATCTAGAGCTGTCATGGTGTACAAGTATATTGTATGAGAGCCAACTGTTTTGATGTTTGCTTTCAGGTTTACGGTGCACGACCTATTAGGAGATGGCTGGAGAAAAAGGTGGTGACCGAGTTCTCAAAAATGCTCGTGAAAGAGGAGATCGATGAAAATTCAACTGTTTATATAGATGCGAACTCCAAAGGAAATGAGTTGACATATCGAATCGAGAAGAATGGTGGGCTTGTGAATGCTGTCTCTGGACAAAAGTCGGATATATTAATCCATCTCCCAAATGGGCTTCAGAGTGATGCTGCCAAGACAGTGAAGAGGATGAAGATTGAGGAAATGGATGAGGATGACGAGATGGACGAGTAAATGGTAAAATGGGGTATGGGCTCAAGGGGTAAATGTTGTGATGCTTTAGTAACTAAAGTGGTTGGTTTTGTGGTGGTACTTTTGGTATTATGTCTAAGTGTTAAATAGTTTTAGGGTTCCTGCCCCTCATGATGTTTTTAATGCAACTTGAGTGTAATATTTGTTTTTTATTTGACCACTGCTCTATAAATTTTCTATTTCCTGTGTTCAAATGGAATTCCATTTGGTCTTTATCTTTAGCGGTGGCTTCTTTCTGATGGCTAAAAATATGACCTGATGCAAGCAATTGACCAAATGTCCTCAACTGAATTGTATTAAAATCTGACTTGAGATGTACAATATATATGTGTATTTATATAACTAAAAATCTGGTGTAATGCTTCACTATACTAACTCATGTACATATTTGATCATCTTTTTATTGTTGGTTCAAGAAGACAATAATATGATTCTGAATGTGGATGCTGTGGCAATCTTGTGGATGCTGCTTTCCAGTGGGTTGAGAAGCAAGGTTTGCTTCCTTCTAGTGAGGAACTTCCATTGACAGAGAGTTTTCCTGGCAGTGGAGGCCTTGTAGCGGTAAGATTCTGTCTTCAAGCTTTTGAATGGATAAACGTATATGGCTTATGTCTTGTTTGTCTAGTTTCGGAAACATAGAAGTCCGATAAGTGTTAGTGGATTGCTCTGAAGTACTTTGTAATTGACCTCATTTCATTATTCATCATTTGGAAGTCACTATTTAGATCGTTATTCATTTACAGACACTACTGTTTTTTCACTAACATTTGGTACTTATGCAAAATCTGTTGTCTGTACTTGAACATGTATAGGAAGCTAAAGAAGCACTATATGACAAAGAAGCTGTAGTGAAGTTTTTTCATAATGTTTGTACTCTTATCCTTCTTTATTTCTTGGAGACTTTAATTTTTTGCAGGGGAGCATTATCTAAATTTGGTAGGACTCCCTTTCCCAGTTGATCAGGAGGAGGTCCTTTCAGATGACTTCAGATGACTTACTGCTGTAAACCCATGGTCTATCCCAGTCCACAGACCATTGCAGCATTAAGGGGAAATTTCGAGTGATGAAGATCATTCGTACAAAAGTAGAAGGTATGACCTGTTCACAATTCAGAGATTGATATTGCTGAATGTTACTTCAGTCATACTCAGTCAATTGTCATGTATGAGTAACAGAGCGTATAGTATGCCAAGATCAAATTACTGAGCTTATTACCAGCACCTCATTATGATTTCTTGTGCTGTCAATTTTTTGACATGCCTACTGCTGCTTTAGATATATTACATTGTCTGTTTGGTTATGCATGCCCGATGCTTTGGTCCAATATCAGTAGTTATTTGGTCCATAAACATTTTATTCCCAAGATTGTTCTATTGTAGAACTAAAATTTAGAGTGCTATTCAGCTGGGACATCTTTTAAGCTTTGTTCGACTTGATATGTGGCAATATTACCCACGGCTACCATTAGAAAAAGAAAAAGGAAGAGAAAGAAAAGGAGAAGAGGAACGAAAGAAAGATACCCTTGATGTATGGTAACTGTGGTGGAAGACTGGTAGAGGCTTGTTAGCTTTCTATAGATTTGTCAGTATATGAGTTCCATATAATGACATTGATGATGTAAGAACAGTGCGTTTCATCGGGATCAAATTTGATTGTGGACACACTCATCTGTGCCTGTGGACATAGAACTTATGAGTGCTCCTTTTTATTTCTGAGAAGGTAGAGGAAGAATTAAGATATTTGGAATCACGAAACTATTTAGTGTTGTAATGATGAATGTAATAAATTAAATTTTATTTTGTTGTTTTCTCAGCAGCTTTAATTGAGCATAGGAAAGGCAGCATAACATTTTACTCATTATCCTCATGATTATTAGCATGTGTGTCTTGTCTTGTGATTAATTTGTATACTTTGGAGCTTTCTATATTCATAAAGGAGAAGGAAAAACTAAATTTAGGTTCTCTTTGAATAAAATTCATACTCTGGTGCTTATATCCATTTCATGTCCTCACACCTTTGTAGTAGTAGTGTTGCATACTGTTGGATGAATTAAATTGGGAAAATCATAGAAGGAAAAATACGATGCAGGACAAAGCTCGACTCTTGCATCAAAATTATGTGTATTCGTGGTACACTGTCTAGGAAAAGTTTATTTTGCTGCATTGTGCTTGTGCATTGAATAGAAGCAGGGGAGGGGGGAGAATTGGAAGACTTAAGTGCTGTGCAAATGGTACTGTCTTTTTTCTTTCCCTTTCCTTGACAAATTCGAAATCCACTGAGTTGCTTGTGGTACTATTACGGAGCTCAAGCTGTCTAAGCCAGAGATTCTCACTGGGGTTCTTGTGCCCCAGTCATCATTTTGATCATTGATGTTGGTTGGGGTTCAGTATGTTTGTTGCAAGCACAAAGACGAGGCAGGATTCAGACCCAAAAATGTTGAGGCAAGGCTTCTTTGAGTTGAGTTGAGTATCTATGTTGCTGTTTTTTGTTTTGTTGGAGAAATCAAATGAGTTGTACTCATTTGGACCCCGACAAACATATGCAGAATTTGTTTCAGTGAAATGGTGAACGGTTGACCAAGAGATTTAAGGCACTTGATATTTAAAGTATTGATGATCTTCTGCAGTGAATTGCTGTGGAGGGCTGCGAATAGGGGATGTGATTTTACTATATCAATAAATAAATAAAAAGTGTATGATAAATTTCATGTATTAGAGTTGATTAGAATGGATTGACTTTTTCTATTATGATATCAAATGCTTAGCGTGGACTCTTATTAATCACTGTGGTCTCTGATTTTGCATATATGTGCCCATGAAAGCTAATGCCATTTTTGTTTGCTGTTATTAGAATTTTTTTCACAGAACATGTGTTGTTACCTGATTTGTCAGGTTACGCAGTCTGATCTCGTGCTTCTGTTTGGGACATAGGTTTTCTATTCGTCATATTTGTAATGGATCGTGAATAATATTTGCATTTTTTCTTTTCTTTTATACCGCTTTTGATTGGTTTCTATACTAGCCGTGCTTCTTGCTGGTTTTTTTTTCCTGCTAATTGCAGTTTAGTTGGTGACCCTTACAAGTACAATGTACTACCTCCCCTTCCTGCTCAGCGCAGTCTCACGCCACCTCCCACGCTCTATCCTCAGTAGCCCCCATGCCAACACATGAGAACTATAACATCCCCAGATTCGCCTTTACAAGCACCCAAGAGATCAACAGTTCCAGATCAAAAGCGAATGGTTATATTCCAAGTGAGCATTCTTTATTTTCATTGTATAATGTGTTTGAAAACAGTATGAGTCTAACAAAAAATAGATAATATCATACAAATTAGATCCGAAATAGAAATACCAATCATTCTAGACAGAAAAAAAAAATAGAATATTTCTAATTTGATTGTAGTTATTACCGTCAATATGGGAAATATCTGGTCAAAACCCGATAATTGGCGCGTCTTCCTCGGACCACGACGTCAAAGTTCACTGTCTTCTCAGTAATCTTTCTCGTTGCATCAAATAAGTCGCCAGTCATGGCTGCAGTTAATGGATGTTCATCAACAATGTTCACTGCCTTCTCAGTAGTCTTCCTCCTTGTTACATCAAAGAAGAGGTCGCCAGTCAGGGGTGACCCATTGGTATTGTTGCAGCTATATCCCCTGAATTTAAGTTATATTTCATTGACACACTCTAATTGTATTTAAGTATTCAACTTTATCAAGTTAGCACTAAATTAGCATTTAATTTTGTCAAATTAACATTCATTCATCCAATTAGCATTTAATTCATGCAATTAATATTCAATTTTGTTAAACTAATACCAAATTAATATTTAATTTCATAAAATTAACATTCAATTTTATCAAAATCACATTAAACATCATCAAATTAATATTTAATTTGATCTAATGAACACTCAATTTTATCAAATAAACATTAAATTTTATCAAAGTAATACATTTTTTTACCAAATTAACGTGAAATTGATCTTAAATTTTGA
>CM042202.1:20131758-20143047 GCA_023539305.1 Ilex asprella
AATACATTTTTTTACCAAATTAACGTGAAATTGATCTTAAATTTTGACAATTTATAAGAGAATAAATGGATACATCATACCTTTTTTGTTCGTCAGTGATGACTTTAGACGGCAAATGTAGTTTGTGAAACATGTATATAAATTATAGAAGAGTACAATGGTATGGTGTTCCTGGTCCTTTATACCGTTATTCTCAAAACTTTTAGAGTCATCCAATTGAGTTAACAACTCTTTTAGGTCTATATGTCTACAACTATATGATTTATGTGTCAAAACACAAACCTAGCTTAGCTTAGGCCAATAATTATCAAGTGAGGTTTAAGGGGTTTGTGTTATTTCATTTGAGAATGGGATTGATAATGTATTAAATCAAAAATGAATAAGCATTCTGAGCATTTAGGATATAATGTATGTACAAGGGATATTTAAATGTATTTGTTACGATATGTGATAGATAGGAACGGAGATAACAATGTTAACGTCGGATACACCTAGAAGTCTCATTGAGAACTAAATTTAAGTAAAAGTTGAATTCCAAGTGAGCGTGTTATTTCATACAATTGATAATGATAGGAGTATGTCTATATAATATGATGTATGGTTGTGTAAGTTATTGGCTTGTAATAGTATTGTGAATATGCTAAATAACTTTAGTGACAGATATAGTCTTAAAAGACAGACATATAGTTTTAGTGACGAATATATAACCTTGGTGGTGGATATAGCCTCAAAGGCAGAAATATATTTTTGATGATTTTTATGATAATTATTTATTTATTATGTTTAGTTGATGTTGACATGTGCATTATATTTTCATTGTTGTCTATTAGGTAAATGTGTACATTCACTAAACGTGTTGTGCTCACTCTTCAATTACTGAACGTATTGTGCTCACTTTTCAATAATTTGTATTTTTAAGTAACCGAGCAAAAAGGGATGTCTATTGTTGGGTCTAAGATGGTAGGAGGGAAATTGGATTTTTGAATCTTGTTTGTATCATTATGTGTACTTTGGTATCATGTTTTTTTTTTTTTTGGTTAAAAATGTTAAAGCCGAAGCTATAGACTTGAGTGGATAGTTGTAAAATAAATTGTTTATGTGTGGATTTTATCTGTGTTGATGCACCTGCCCGGTGCTTGTACTATGATTTTATTAAATTTATGCACTCTATTAGAGTAAACAATATGTAGTCCCTCCAGGTTAGAGTGTAACAGATCCAATTATTTATTATTTAAATTCATTAAGATTCTGTTTAAATTCGTTAATTTAATTATAATTTTGTGTCAAGCTAGTAAATTGTGTTAGCAAATTCACACAATCTACCTAGGAGTGTAACTAGGGCGGGCTGACCGAACGCAACATGAACAAAATTAGATTTGTGTTGAAGTTTTAAAATTTTGGATTGGGTTTGGTTCGAAAAATCTCGATTCGCATTGAATTTGGACCATATTGAGTTAAGACTTTTGGCTCATGGGCTTAACCCGAATCTAACCCAAGTTATTAAAATCGGACTTAACTCGAATTCACAATTTGAATTCAATCAAAAATTTAAATAAATAAATAAATATATATACACGCACAAAATTTAAATGTATTTAAAATTTTTATTGAATTTATGTTGGTCAAACTATTATTTCATGCCCGAAACCGAGCCCAAAATTAAACCCAATTTCAACACAAACTACAGACCTAATTTGAGTCCAAATTAGTTAACTCGAATGAATCTAAATTCAATTAAGCCTGAAATTAACATGGACAATACCCGAATAACTTACTTCGGATTAAAAGGCGAACTTAGATTGGATTGAGATCGATAGTTTTAGAAGTCGGGTTGGGCTTGAATTAATCCTCGAACCCGCCCGGGTGAAAAGTCGCCTCGGATTTTCCAAAAAACAAAATTCGCCGCCTGAAACCCCCGCTCGCACCAAACCCGTTTTGGCTCCGATTCCCTAAACCCCCGCACATTTGCCACTCACCCTACCTGGATCGGGACGTCCCTGGCACGGGTAAGTGTTCTCTCTCTCTCTCAATTGTAATTTCATGGTTGATTCTTTCGAAGCTTAATCTTCACTATTCACTTACGGCAACAATTACAGTGATGGGTTTCTGTTTCTCTTTTTTGTTAATTTTTTTTTTCGCTGTAGTTCACTCTTTTGCAATTATATTCTGCTAGAATTAATTATTTGCTTGATTGAGTTTGACCCATCATTCGATTCTGTTCTCAGGCTTCTTAATTTGATGATATACGTAAATACATTTTTGCTGGGTTTGCTTTTGTTGATTTGAATGTGTATCCTGCTATGTAATGCTCAATTGTTGTGGCTAAGTTCTTACTAGTTCTTTGGCATAAACCACTTAATGCATATGTATAGATGTACATTCCTTTGTTCATTCTCTCACATAATGGGAATTATTGTTTGTATTATTGGCTAGTACAATTTGTGAAAAAATGGCTGGTTTCTAGTTCAATTTTTCGTTCGGGGCTCAGATTGAACTGGTGTAAGAAGTCATTCATGAGTATGGGTGATAGAAAGCTTCCTTGACGAATTCTTTGATTGTTGTGCCTATCTTATCTATTCAAGGTAGCTTTTCTTTTTTCTTCTTTATCTTTGATCTCAAGTTAGGAAAGCATGAATTAGATCGCTAAAATTTTGATCATCAATGTATTGATCCCCTATGGGCTTATTTATCACCATGGCCTTTGGCTGCTGGAAATTGATTACCTTTATATAATTCCTAGCTTCATTTTGTCGGATTCTTGTAATATTTGTTTTTTGTAAAGATGGTTTCTTAAATTTAAGAAGTGTCTGGTTCCATGAGAAACAGATTTTACACTTTGTTGAATTGGGTAAAGAAAGGTTGCTTTTGTGATTTTTGCTTGTTTGATTGAGATTGGAAAACGAAAATTTACATGTGTTGACACTTTAGGGTTGTTAATTATGGTTTGCAAGGAACTGCCAGAGTCATTATGCAGAATTGGTCTCTCAAGGATTAAGTGAAAGATAGCTTTTTCACTGACCGAGGGTGGAACTGTCATGTGTGCATATTATTGTGCTGTTAGAACAACAGATATTAATAATTGTCCCAAACACGGGGAAATAATACTCCTCGTAGGTATTGAAGACATTGGCCTTGTTCATCTTGTGTCACACAAATCATCTTAGAACACCAATTACAAACATTGCAATCATGCAAACCCTTTTTTCCTTATTTTTTTTCCCTTCTGAACAAACAGGACATGTGAACATGCTATACACTGGTAAAGTTTGAACTTCTCGTGTTTATCGAATGTATCATGTATTTTTCAGTTTTATTATTGTTTTAGTCTTGTAAGATATATTTCTTAATTTGTTGGCTCCATGGTCAATATTTTAGATAAATGATAATATTTTAATTTTGTTAGTTTTGAAAAATTTATCCAGTTCTCTGATGGAGAACAAGTGAAAAACTAAATTTTGTTTCTTTTGTTTTAAATTTAGAGAGTGCAGAGGAAGAAGAGGAAGGGGAATAGCTTCGTTGTAGACACAACAATGGTCGAAGTTTGGTGGTCCCTCTTGGGGGCTGCTATTCCGGCCATTATTGCAGGACAAGCTTTTAGAGTAAAGCGAAGGCATGCCGAAGAGCAAAGAATTAAGAGTGCCCGGGGAAGAGAGAAAAGTACTGATGATATTTTTGTCTGCGAGAGGGTTTGCACATCAAAGAGAATGCTTAAAAAGGTAGGAGCATTCTCTAAGGACCCAATTCCTGATACTTGTGTCACTGTTTGTGGTGTATCAGAGCTCGATGCTTGCTCTGATGCCTGTGCTCGCACAGTCTGCGTTAATCAGCACCAAGTTCCCAACTGGAATGACATCTGCCTTAGAAGATGTCAGAGTGAATGCCTAAAAGTCTCTTCTTCTCGTTCTTCTTAGTGCATCCTCGGTGAATTTCTGTCCTCAATTTGGAATTTATATTTTCTAGAAATGCTGTTTTAGTGCAGTGATTGGTTTTATCCCATTTTAAAGATTTTATGAGATACTCTCCTTGTATGATCCTGAGTTGGCTAGCCTTCAAATATTGGTGTAGTCTCTTGCATGTTACTCTTGAACTACTTATTATACTCTTTGTATGAAACCTGAGTTGGCTAGCCTTCAAATATTGGTGTTGTCTCTTGCATGTTACACTTGAACTACTTATTATACTCTTTGTATGAACCTGAGTTGGCTAACTATCAAATACGTTGTGTAATCTCTTGCATGTCACTCTAAAGCTACTTTTTCAAATATCGACTTTGAGATTTCCAGTCAGTAATAACAGACATGTCTTCCTCTGTGGTCAAATGGCTTTGTTTGTGGGCTGACGACTTATTGTTTTATTGTTCTTTGGCTTTATATCTTACTTAGCTACCGCGTTTACAATTTAAGTTTGAGTTTTCCTTGCACCAGTGTTCTCCTTTATGCATAATTGCCTCATTAAATTGAATCTTATTCGGTAGCATATGGTTATTGTTTCATATTTAGTTTAGCATTCAATAACTGCTCCCTCCCTCTATGTGTGTGAGTGAGTTAGATTCTTGATTCTTTGTAGATTTTGCTCATTATTGTTTGCTTGGTTTACAGAGAAAATAAAAAAAAAACATATAATCCTATAGCTTTCTCGGCTTTCTTCCTTGGGTGATGCTAGATCCCCATTTCTTTGCTCCATTGAACACTTTCAATAACTTTTCTTTGATGTACTACTGCAAAATCTTGTAATCTTACATTTTTCTCTTCAATTGTATGTGCAATACAAAGATCTTGTGTCATATTGGCACAATCTTTAGGGGGTGGAGCAATTCTTACTCCAAAATATCCATTCGCACCCTGTTAAATCTCTTATGTCAGAACTGCTATTTTCACCCTCATACTATATTCATCCCATTAGGGCTAAAAATCCATCTCTTCCTACACTCACTGTCTTAAACATGGTATTTTCATCACTATATATACTCCAAGCATCTATTTTTATCCATCCTACTTCTCCCATCTAACCCAAAGTGACAATGTAGAAAGCACAAGAAAAAAAGAACCAGTATATAGCTAGAATTGCAGTATAGTGAGCTTCATCATTTCATTTACTTCTTGAGTTTATTGGAGTTTGTAATGCTTGTCAACAGGATGATTGCACGTCTTGGAAAGTTGGTCTGAGTGAGTCAGTCTATGTTTAAATGCAAGTGGCTTACAAGGTTCAGAACTTTGTTTCAAAACACAGCCCAAACAATCAATGGTTGAATATAAAAATTTCTATGTTTTTCAAGTTGTTTGGAAGTGTTTCGACTGATATTTCGGAATGTTTCGGCTGATGTGTTGCAATATTTTCAAAACAAATTTGTAATTTATTTTTGTTTCTATTCTATTTTTTGAAATGCTTTTGAAATATCTTCAAAACGTTTTCATTTTTCTGGTAACCATGACAATACATCAAAATAAAATTTTGATCTTTGGTGGCGTGTGTGAGATGGGATGGGGAAGTAACATTCCCTGCCGCCCAAATTGTATTTTCATATTAGAACAATACTATTTAAATATAATTTATTGATTTAATTAATCATAATTATGACAGTGAGTTCCAACAAATAGTTGGGGTTCACAACCAATCAAATGACTGTGAATGATTAGGTTAATAAATTATGTTTAAATAGTATTATTATTCATATTATAGAGTTGATAATCCGAAATTTGATGACATCCAACAGTAAAATTATTTATACAACTTCAATAGGCTATTTATTCTATTCTAGGAGGATAAAAAAATAAAAAAACTTTTATAGTGGATATCATTAAATTAGCAAATAACAAAAATGTGTCATTTTCTCATTTAATAATAATAGAGTACATAATGTGTTTGGTTTTACAAGTGTGAAGTGTCTAATTGACTCTTTATTTTAATTTGTACAAAATAGAAAGATTGTTGGAGATCGATTTTTAGAGAGAGATTGGCTCTCTAAAATACATAAATGAATGGGAATAGATAGGCTATTGAAGATATTCTTAATTATAGAACTTGAGATTCTATCAACCAAGAAGTCAAGGTGTCAATCCTTATCAAAGATAAAATATTGATTTTTTATCCAAACACTATTTTGAGAGTTTATTATGTTCTCTTTCGACCTTTTCTGCAGCCCTTTGTAAGTCCTTTCTCATTTGTTATAAATGTATTATTTGGAATTTGGTCATTATTGGTTATCAATATCTATCTATCTATCTACATTTATCTATACTATTCATAAAAGTATTTTAACATGAAAAACTGATGATTCATTATTTTACCATTATAAAGAATTGGGTTAATATCAAATTATACTCTGAAAGATCTCTCAAATTTTAATTTGCACATTCAAAGTTTAAAAATATCAATTTGCACTCTAAAAAATATAAATTTATATCATTGTACACCTAAAATTAACAGTCATCCACTTTTTCGTCTAAAACTAAGTCACGTGAGTTAGAGGTGAGAGGGGCATTAGCTTAAGTGTAAAATCACAGCCCCATGTGATGAGCTTTTCTTGAGGAAAACCTCAGTATCAACATACAAAATAGAGATGGGCCAAATTATTGTCAAATCGTAGAAGTGGAGATGCACAGTTGTTCACCTTGAAGATCTGCAAAATGTCTTGGATAGTTAGAGAATACAACAATGATTTGTGCACGGGAGATACGCCGGATTATGGTAAGGATTTTTCTTTCTATTTTTTGTTTTTCTAAGGCAATAACGGTGACACTTTTAACAAGATTATGGATGAACTGAAAGGAGTTGATGCAACTGCATACAATTGGTTGTCTGAGAGACTACTAATTAATTGGTCTAGATCCCATTTTAGTTCCTTTTCCCAGTGTGATATGCTGCTTAACAATTTATGTGAGAGTTTTAATGGTTGCATTGTTGAAGCTAGGGATAAAACTATAATCACAATGCTAGAAAAAATAAGATTGTTGTTAATGGAAAGATTGCATCATCAAAGGGATTCCCTAAAGAACTATAAAGGATCTATATGCCCTAATATTCAAGGTAGATTGGAGGCAATTAAAGTTGAATCTGCTGGTTTCGTACCATATTGGAATGGGGGTGATCAATTTGAGTTAGTTAGAATGGGTGGTGAACAAAGGACTGTTGATGTGAAAAAGATGACATGTAGTTGTAGGAAGTGGGATTTAACTGGAATCCCATGTAAGCATGCAGTCTCTGTTATTAGTTTTTTGGGATTTCAACCAGAAGATTATGTGGCTTAGTGGTGCAAGGTGGAAACTTTTATCATGTGTTACAACCACCTTATTAATCCTATAAATGAAAAATAAATGTGGCATAGAACAGGTAATTCACCTTTGTTTCCTCCAATTGTAAGCTCGAGACTTGGCAGGCCTAAGAAAGTTAGGAGGAGAGAGATTATGAACAACCAAAAGGTTTCAAGTTGTCGAGGAAGTACAAGCCTGTTGTGTGTTCAAATAGTGGTCAAAGTGGCCATAACAAAAGAAAGTGTAAAAGGCAAATGGTTACACCAACAGTTACACTAACACCAATTACGCCAACACCAGTTACACCATCATCTGGTGTCAGCACATCTGCATTCTCAATTGCAAGAGCAAGAGTGAAGTTGCATGTAAGTGTAGCACTAATTTTCCTTTAAGTTTGTTATAAATGTTGAATGTATAGTTCAACTAAGTTAATGTTCATTATTTCCAGGTTTGGAGGAAAAAAACTTCAACAACACCAGTTTCATCAGCATTAGCATCAACATTTGTACTAGCAACATCGTTTGTAGCTGCAACATCATGTATACCAGCAATACATTCACACTTTAGGCCAAGCATCTGTACAACACAAAAGATGAAGACCACCAACACCAACACCAACACTAACACTATCACCATCACCATCACCATCACACACAAAATGGAGGCCACCAACTTCATCATCAACAACATGGAGGCCACCAACACCCAGGGCGGCCCAACAGTATGAAAAAAAAAACATGGGCTTTAGGCCCTAAATTTTTAGAAGGCTCTATAATTTTAGGTACATCATTAACCCACAAAAAATATTAAATCCATTAAATTTTAAGCCCTAGAAAAAAGCTTAAAAAATTTAAATTCAATCAAAATTTTTATTGCAATAATTTGGACATATAATCCAATCCATAACGTTAAAAACTTAGAAATTAAAAAAATAAAAAAATACTCAAAAGTCAATTCATATTTACTCCCACCCACTCTCTCTCTCTCCGATAAAAAAAATAAAAATTAAATAAAAGTTAAAATTAAACATTCTCTCTCCCTCTTTATGGTAAAAAAACAAAAATAAAAGTTAAAATTTCTTTCTCGACAACATTAACACATCTTTATTTTGTCTCCATTTCACATAAAAAATTAAAAATAAAAAGACTTCAATTTAATGTTTTCGCTTTAGGCTTTAAATTGGCTTGAGCCACCCCTACCGACACCATCTTCATATGCGACACCAACTTCATCATCAACATTATGGAGACCACCAGCAACAACTTCAACATCATGGAGGCCACCAACACAATAAAGTAGAATATTGACACTTTTTGAAATGAATTTTTTTGTGGATTTCTCTTTAAACAGTAGTTGCCTTTTTTTTTGTTGGTTGGATGTTTGATTATGGATGATACAAAAACAGTGTTTCATTGTAAGTTTTTTGGGATGATTTCTGACTAATAGTTGGAAATCTACTTTTGGATCATATTTATGTGGAATATTGGAATTTGGTGGATGAAAATTTCGTTACAAAGTAGATGTCTTTTCTTTCTTTTTATAAATTTATGTCTTTGAAGGTGTAAATTAATATTTTTAAAATTTGAGGGTATACATTAATATTTTTAAACTTTAAGTGTACAAATTAAAATTTGAGAGATTTTTTGGGATATAATTTACAATTAACCCTTATTTTTTCAAACATAGCAGTCTCACATGGAGGGAAGCAATATAGTTTTTATTTTGGCGCCAAGCATATTGAATTTTGCACTTAAGCCCATACCCCTCCCACCTCTAACTCGCGTGACTTAGTTTTAGACGAAAAAGTGGATGACTATTAGTTTTAGGTGCACAATAATATAAATTTATATATTTGAGGGTGTAAATTGATATTTTTAAATATTGAGGGTATAATTTGAGATTCGAGAGATCTTTTGAGATGTAATTTGAGATTAACCCTAAAGAATTTTAAGTACCTACTATCCTTCTATAGTTAAATATTTAAATTACGTTCATATCTTTATGTGTTTAAATTTCTAAATTACTCATAACATATCTTCTAATTCTCTATTTTCTATGTATAAATATCAATATCTATGACACTTTTCAATTTACTACCCTTAAAAATAAGGATTGATTATAATATTGACAATTATTGTTATTTTATTCAATGAATTATAAGTTGAAACCTAGAACAACGAATCGTTGGGAACAGACAAAATTTTCTAAATTTTATAGTATATAATACAAGCGATAAAAATGTATTTTTATAAACTTGAGATAATATTTAATTTAGGTACACAAATATCCAAAAAAAAATTATTAATATTTGTATACAAAAATTATTTACGTGCAACACACGTGGTCGCCTGTGCTTTCAAACACGGTGAAAATTTAAGAAGGATGTTGGTGGTCGTTGGATGAGTCTATTTGAGACTTTCAGATGAGCTTATTGAAGCCTACTTTGTTTATATATATATATATATTAGTCATAACTCATGTCTGAGGGTACAATAGAATATAAAATTCTAGCGCTCAAAAAATCGATCCACTATATTAAATAACAATTTTTTCCTTCATTTCTTTGATTACATCATTTAAAATTTATTTTTACCCATTATTTTCTTAAAAACATCAACAAACTTTTCTCAAAATACGTAATGGGACAAATTTTTTTCAACACGTGTATATTATCGTGTGTAGATAATGTCTGAAATAAAAACTACGTTAAATTATAAATTAATCAAATAGTAAATGATTAAACATGTGATAAAAATGAGTGATGTAATTTTTTGAGGGAAAAATATATAGGGAATAAAAATTCAAGTTGTTAGGTGTTTTATTTTATATGTGTGTGTGTATATATCTCTCTCTCTATATATATATATATATAGAGAGAGAGAGAGAGAGAGAGAGTATAAGACTATAGTTCCGGAAAAAGCTTTTTGAATAAATTTTAATAATAGGTTTTGCTTTGATTTATTTGTGTGAATAGATCGTAAAAGTAATAAAAGAAAGTAAAATAACAAAATAAGACAACCTTACACTTCTCTTGTTGTCCACATTCCGAAGGAAGTAATTAAAAAAAAAAAAAAAAGGGAAAGGAAGTAAAAAAGAAGGATAACGATGGCTTAAAGAAAATGGAAGCTTAGTGCGTAAAGTGTATGGTTTTTGCTGATTACATGCCCTTATTGATAAGTATAGGGAAGACTTTTCCATGATGTTTATAACTCCCTTGGGGTAGGTGATTGTTCATCATCTGGATTATCGTGTTGGAAAATGTAAATCAAAGTTAAGTATTTATGGCGTATTTGGAATTACGTTTGGTCGTATCCGGTGAATAAGATTTCGTGTTTGATAAAGATGAAAACAGATTATAATAGATAATTTAATTTATTCTAATTTTGGAAAGATTGATTCCGACTCAACCCCTCAACTACTTATGCCTTGGACAGATGTAGTAGGTAGCACTTGTTCGTGTTCACTGAGATACATGGTAGGTAAGGGTTACTTTTATTTTAGAGAAACTGATTCTTCGATTCGATTCCATGACCTATTACTTGGACACACGTGTAGTAGGTAACAAGTATTTGTTTTAATTGAGATACATAGTGGATAAATTTATTCTTATTTTAGAGAGACTAATCCCTTGACTGAACCCCGCGATTTATTGCTTAGACATATATGAAGTAGGTAATAGTTATTATTTGTGTTATTTCCGGGTTCGTATTGTATAGTGTTTACTTTACCACCTCTACATTAACTCATTGAATCCAACTACTAACTATAGGGGTCCCTTTGGTTAGAAAAAAAAAGAATGATGGAAAGTAAAAAAGATCGAAAGTAAAGTAAAAGAAAAAAAATAGGAAATATATTTTCATGAATGTATTTAATTAGTATGAAAATTTTGCGAGAAAGTTTTAAAAAAAAATTTCATTCTATTGTATGAAAGAAAAGAAAGTTAGAAGAAAATTTTTCTAATTGGCTAAATTACCCTTAACTATATTAAATCAGTCTAAAGAAGAAAAAAATATGTATTATAACTGAAAGATAATTTTTT
>CM042202.1:20158047-20175933 GCA_023539305.1 Ilex asprella
GGGTGGGGGTGGGGGTGTGAGTGCAAGCAGTTGGAAAGAGGAAGGAGGAAGGGGGAAGGGGAAAAGAACATAACTTCAATTGTGATTGGCAAACCACTGCAATCTTATCTTATTAAAGGGGCAAATCCAACTTGCAGATCACTGCCAAAATCTCACCCAAATAGGACTCTTAAGCAACAAAAAATAAGCCACGTCCAAAATCAAATCTTTCCATTGATACATAACAATTGTACTGCATAATATCTACAATAGGAGAAAAGAACAATACCTTCCAGTGTATTGTTTTAGATGATACCATCCATGACTTCAACTACATCAACTGTATTCATCTAAAAATTCATGTCAAAGCAATCATTTCAAAATCCAAAACCACTCCATCCATAAATTGAATAATCTATAAACTAATTGAATCAACTATTTGCAAAAAAATGGTAAGAAGACAATGATAAAATTAAATAAGCCCACAAACAATTTTTTTTTTTTTTTTGAAAAATCTGGAATGATTTTTAGAAAATACCCTAAGATGAGAAAAACAAAAGGCACAACGGATTTTAGAAATTAGAGCAATGAATATGATTTATAGCATGCTCATTACAATTTCTTACCCAAAATTATCAAAACCATGTATAATTAGATAATTTTACAAAAAACGGAACACCAAAAATACACACATGCACAAATAGATAAACAACTCCATCTTCTTTATAGCTTACACCAAGTATCCTTCAATGTATAAGATTAAGAAACTAAAACTCTCAACTACAAAATTGGTAATCCATTTAAAATGAACAATCATAGTTCCTCAGTAATTCAATTGTATACACTATAAAAGACATCTAATTAAAAAAAAAACATATTTCATCATAACTATAACAACCAACATTCGTAACTAAAAAAAAGACATCCAATTAAACACCCAAATAAAAGACACCCAAATTAAACACCAAAATTTTACACAGTGTTTGAGAGTGTAATATAGAAAATGTAATATATAAAATTTAAATTTTCAGGGTTCAAAGTTATCTATACTCAGTGCTACCAATAGATGAAAAATAATCCTCAATGTTATTCATACTATAAACTTATCTAGCTTAGAACTGTT
Source organism: Ilex asprella (assembly GCA_023539305.1). NCBI lineage: Eukaryota > Viridiplantae > Streptophyta > Magnoliopsida > Aquifoliales > Aquifoliaceae > Ilex > Ilex asprella. The sequence continues at coordinate 20,159,150 of CM042202.1, forward strand.
CACATAGTTTTGGCTAAATCATTACCTAAAATTTAGTTGACAACAACACCAAGTATAACAGCACATGATTGAACCCTTCCAAAAACATATATAATCCAAGTGACCATGCTCACTCTCATCCAAATGGACTGACCCTGAGATTGAGGGTTCAAGCATTGGTACCTCATCCTCTCATACAAATATATCAACTGCCATGATATAACTACAACATTTCTTCAATATTGTACTACTTATATTCTAAATTTACAACTTTTGGTAGTGAATTTTCCAAGCTAAGCTAAGAAAATGTTAATAAAGGATGGGCTAACACCCAGTGAATGTAGATTGCTCATAAAAGTAGAAACATGAAAACCATTATAGGCAAAGTAAAAAAAGAAAACACAGAACATGAGGATGCTTGAACATAAAATTAAATTATGTAAGCTAATAAAATTAACAAAGCTCATGGTAGAAAGATACACATCCCACTTGCTCAATGTCCGTATAACATCCCACTTCTCCACTTATATTCCGCCCAAAGCACTGCGGCCAAAATGCGACCTAAATGTGACCTAAATATCCATCCAAAGAAAAACAGCCTAAAACTTTCCCCATTTCACAAACAAAGGAACTTATAAAAACAACTTCCATAAAGCAAGAACTTTCCTCATTTCACAAAAAAATTACCTAACTATAACTATAAAAAAATTGAAAACTACAAAAACTATAACTATAAAAAAAATTGAAAACACCCAAATTAAACACCAAAAGTAGAAAAGAAAAATTAAAAATACCCAAATTAAACACTCAAATTAACCTAAATTCAAAAACCCAAACATAAATCACACACAGATTTGTGTTGTGTTTGTGTGCTGCTGCATTGTGTCTGTGTGTGTGTGTGCGTTATTTGTGTCTTCTATGTGTCGTGAAAGAGAGATAGAGAGGGGGATGTACCTGGGCTGTGCTGCTAGTTCCATGGCAGAGAGAAGGATCCAAGGAGGAGGGTTGTGTGGATGATTCCATGGCAGATGAGAGAGAGAGAGAGAGAGAGAGAGAGGAGGAGGCAGAGGGTTTAACCGGGGTTGGCGTGTGTTTGGGTTCAAAATGGGCGGGATTTTTTTTTTTGGGTTGAGATGCATTGCAAGCCATTGGATTGAAATGGAAGAAATGAGATGAAATGTGGGCCTTTAAATTAAAAGTGGATTTAATCTGAGCCGTTCTTGTGCTTTCCAAAATAAATTAAAATTAAAATTAATTTTTAAATGAAAAAAGATTCAAAATAGGTTCTATCTTATTGGTATAGATATTTCATGTGGGAGTGAGTGAGAAACGTAGAGCTGTAGATAAGTATAACTCTTTTAGAGTCCTAAAATAATACGTCTAAATCAAGAAATGTGGTTGGGCAGGAAAATAAAATTCGGCAATTACGGTAAACCGTTGATCAAAATTTTTGAGATAATCTAAACCCTTTTTTTTGTTGGGAAGATCTTGACCACTCTTTGTCTTTTTAAAAAACGATCTGGACCACTCTTTGTCTCGGATTCAAACTTCGTTCTACTTTATTATATAGATAGATAGATATGAGAGAAAAAATACTTTAATGTTGGTCAAATTCCTAAGATTTAGGAGTTTTTAATTTTTAGTTTTATTTCACTTCTAAAGGGAAAAGATAACATGGTAAAATTGACAAAAAATGAACTTCATAACAAATAAGTTTCCTTGACAAACTTAAGTCCAAACAAGTTCACGTAGGAGAATCGACTTCCAAATTTCCCAAACTAATTTTGTGTACCAGACTGCCATTTTTAACAAAGAATTTGGATTACCCCGGACTTGGGCTGAGCCCATCTAACTAACCGACAAACACCATCTATGTGTTGGTATACATCGGCGTTTTTTTCTACCTTTCGTCAGACTTAAAAACACATTGGTTTGCTGAGACTGAACAGGGAGACTCTGAACGAAAACACTTGCGGTAACATCTCTTCTACTCTGTCTTCTTTCACACACGGGCTCATAATTTCGATCATGTGTGTGTGTGTGTGTTGTATTCTGAGAGCATTTATTGTGGAATCGATTCAATTTTTCCTCTAAATCTCTTCTATGTCTTTTACTTCCGAATTCGTCGGGTTTCCTGATTACCCAGTTCCGTTTGATTGATTTTGGCAAATACCCAGTAAATTTGTCATGATACTAGTTTTCTCTCTTTTTCCTGGCTTTCATATTCTTTGTTTTGTGCAGAGAGATTGCAATATAAAAGATTGATTGTGTTACGTATTGAAAATATCTGTTGTTTATTAGGTTTTTCTTGAGCCGTCAACATGTCTGGAGAAGAGGAAGAAAATGCCGCTGAGCTGAAAATTGGTGATGGTAATAATTATTTCTCTCTATACAAGTAATGTTTTCTGTTTTTCATTATAATTTCTTCTTTGGTATTCATTTTTTTATGTTTCAACTTTCAATACATAGAACTATATCCAGACCCAAAAAAAAAAACACTCAACAAGTAGAATTAATACTATGCAAAAGCTTATGTTGGATTGAGGCCACTCCAAATTGACTATTTGAGTTGAAAAGTTTTAATATATGAGCCATTGCATTGATTTATCCCACTTTTGACTAAAATTTGTTTTTGTTCATCAGCATTCTGTTAAATCAAGCCACTTTATAATCCGATGCTCTCACAAGTAGAGGGAAGTTACTTTGATACTCGAGTTGCATTTGGGGGGTTAGTTCTGGTTGAACTTGTAGATAATTGGTATAAATCGGGTAATACATGTAAGGTTCAATGTCATCTGGTCATTGCATTATCCAATGAGAATTATTGAAGAAATTTACTTTCATCTAATTCACGAGTAGCTTATAGCAAGTTTGATATCCTTTTAACTTGAACCAAAAAAAGTTTGATTTCTATGAAAAAGGTTGGCTCATATCCAAGTTTATTTCTCTGTTGAGTTTTTTTCATTTTGTCTTTACTTTTTTTTTTTTTTTTGGGAAAGAAAGGCTAGATGCGTGTTCTTTTTCATCATATTGACACTATGCACTAGGTTGTGCACTGTACTGTAAGTTTAAGTTATGGTGGAGTGGGGTTATACTTCTAGCTAGAAGCTAGTTCTGGTCCTGTCATCCATCCTTTGAATTTTTGTTTGACAAATTTGAGAGCTTAAATGGACATGAAAAAAAATGAGTTTTGAAACTAAAAGAAAACATATTTTCCTTTGAAATGTCATTTTTCAAATTTTGACTATTTGAGCTCTAAGCCATAACTTTTTTATAATGTTGAAAACTCCTCTTTCCCTCACTCTCACAGGATTGATTTGATGCATACTCTGGTTTGAAGAGAAAGAAAACTAGAAATGAAAAGGATGGTATTGATTACTGAATCATTTGTTTAGCCACTAAATAAAATAATGAGTGTACTTGGGAATTGTAACGTAGGAACTTCTATGTAGATTGTAAGAATTAGATGATCCCATATATCTCTAGAATGTGTTGCCGTGTAACATGCTTATGACTTCATGTTAAACATCGTAAATAAATACATTGATGTGGCAAGCACGTTTCCAAAGGCTGGTATTTTCCAATGATCCTTGCCTCTTAATGTTGCAACAGGAGCGGCTTGATTCCTTTGCTAACAGTAAAGAGAAATCAGAAGCTTATAGCTGTATCATAAAGTAAGTTAAGACTAAGTTGGAACTTATCCGTAGTCCATGGCACTTCTAATGCCAGCACGTTTATGCAGACATGCTAGCAAAACTGGTTTTCCAAGCCTGCAATTCCATTGTTGATGTGATGAACAGAAGCAAAAAAAGGATCTCTAAATAAGAATAATTCAACTGAAAAAAAAATTAGATGCAAAATGAGGATTGAGGTTAGAAATCGACCAATGCAATTTTAAGAAGCATGTCGATGATGTTGATAATATAGAAGTTTTGGAAAGTTAGAGGCAATGCCCAAAATGCTTAATAAAAGAAGAATGCCTTGGTCAACCGAGCTCTAATATTGAAGAAGCTTCATTGATGCCTTGGAAGATGTATGAAAACTGTTGACTGCTATAGTGGTGTTAAGATGATGGAGAGCCCAACTAAAATTATTTCACAAAGAGATGAAGAGGAGTGAATGAAAATTTTCTTGTATGATGTGTGACACATTTCTCTCGGATGTAAGGCCTCCGAATATACATGTGAGATGCATGGTTTTCCTTTCTATCTTTCAAATGTGAGGCCTAAGAAGCTGGACGTGAGGTCTGGGATTTCTTCTTTTTTATTTCCCTCCTTTATTCAGTATGGATATCTTACAGTTAAGATTGTCATTAAGCCTAAATTCACATCTGAGTTAATATTACATGGTTGTTAGGAACCCACCATGGGCTACCAAAAGAAACCCAAGTAGCAATCACTGTCATAGAACCAAACTTCCACATTTATTGTCCTCTGATCAGAGGTTGTCCTGTGATGCATGAGGTTCAATCTAATCTGGCATTTGGAATATGTTCAAAGAATTGTGTCTAAGCCTCATACTATTATCTATCATGTGATTACATTTATTTTGTAAAGCCTCTTAGCCTGCTAACAGTCTAGGAAGCATGGATATGGGCACGGATGTTGTATCCGATAAAAATATAAGATATGGGTACGACTAATTAAAATAACATTATATTTTTTAGATGATAATTTAAAAACAATAGCATATTTTATAACAATATTAATAATAAGACCTAGAAAATATTAATTTTTTGATTAAAATTAAATAGATCAAAATAAACATCTACCATTTTCATCAAACATCACTATATCCATTAACATTCATAGTCTATGAGTTATCTAACAAAAAAGTAAAGAATTCACATCCTTCTTAGTAGTTAACCGCCATTTTTTAAATAAAAAAAAATCTGGTCGTGTCTGACTGAGTTCACTATTCAAGCCATATTTGACACTGCCACGACAACATCCGGGAAATATCCATGCTTGTTAGTTTATCATTTCCCTCCCTTTAAGCTAATTCTCTGTTGTGTGTTCAAAGCTGATATTAAAAGTCTCGTATACCAAACGGCGATAAGAAATCAGTGTATTTCATTATTGTAAGGAAAGTTCGTATCCACCATTGAAAGACGAGGGGCACCCAATATGATTAAGCAGTCTCTCCACTTATAGAGAATTGGTTTTGAGTTGAATGCTCTAATTTGATATTAAAGTTGCATCTTGAATAGCCAATGGGCTAACTCTCTCACCCATTTGGATTTTGTAGTTATTTTTTTGTTAACCCATGTATAAGTCTGGGTATCATGTGAAGGAGGGTATACACAGAGATTGTATCCTAAGGTTATTTTATATGGTTGAGTAGCCTCGCCACTCATTGCCAATTATTGTTGCTCAGAAATTGTTGAAGAAATAACAAAATCTTTTTTTTTTGTCCCTTCTAGACGATCAAAAAATAAAGAAATGGTTAATATATTCAAAATAGTTACGTATATGCAAAATACCGTCTCAATCCATCATATTTCATTAGATCCGGGATGTGATGGTTCCGAAGGATGAACCGAGTGTGGCCAATTCCAATAAGATTTCATTCTAACCTAGATGGTAAGTAATCTTTATGATAACTTTATAATTTTATTTGTAGTTGATAAATATGGGCAAAACTAGGTAAATAGTTGATATTGATGGTCAGTTTAATATTGGGATTTGGCTGGCAAAATATATTCATCAAAATATAGGAGAGCATATAGCGTTGCATTTGAAACAAATGATTGTTAAATATTTAGTGCTCTATTTTCTTGTTGAAAAATAGCTTGTTAATATGTAGTTGGCTCTGTGTTTTGCTCAAAATTTCTCTTGGAGTGACACTGTTTTTGACATTGATTTTTGGGTTCTCAGAGTTTTTGAAGGCCAAGTGTTTGATGAACTGTGAAGTTGCCTTAATTCTTGAACACAAGTACGAGCAGCTTCAGCAGATGTCTGAAGATCCAATGAATCAAGTATCTCAGTGAGTATTAGACTGCATCATCTCAAATGCCATTTTTTCTTCAGTGAAAAATATAGGGCCACGCAAGTGATGCCATTGCTGAAAGTCTTTTCACGTAATACTCACAAAAAATGGAAGTGTGATCACTGCAAGTATATTAATATATCTCTGGAATATTAATATCTAAAATCTGCCTCCACATACGTTCAGAGCTTAAGAAAGTTGGACCAAACTTCATGGGGTTGGATGATTAGATTTGCAGTTCTAAAGTTGTTGAATGGATGATCTCAAGAACTAGAAGATAGTGCAAAGAGTTATTTTTAAAGTGATCGGTATTGGGGGGGGGTGTTATTTCTCCTCTTCCTTATTGGGAATAGCAGCCAACTCTCTTTCCAAACCTATGACTCAATATTTGCCTTGTTAATTACCGTCTTCGGGTTCATGTTCTTATTGTTTCTTCACATTTACACCATATTGACATTGTTTTTTGTTTTCTGGGTTTAGCTATAAATCAACTGTCACCACCTTCGGTTCCGCTCTAAACTTGATGGGTATTTTGGGAATGGTCTTGCAACTCCACTAATGCTTGCTATTTTTCGGCCGCATTATTTTAAGTTGTTTCAGAATTCTGATACTTGCTCAACATGAACAGTTTAAAGGATTTATAATCTGGTAGCCTTTAGACCCGTAGTTAGCCTGAGTTCTACTTTCAGCACAAACTTGTGGAGGTAAGATGACGGATCTCATTAGTCATCTTTTCATTGTCTGATTACATCTTTAGAGTGCCAATCTTTTTGTTTGAGGTTCAAAATGAGGTGCACCTGATATAGGTCATGACATAGTAAGTTGTAGCCTGAATTCTTATTGATTAACTCAGATTTTCGTTGGATTTAACACCAGTAACCTTTTGACTAAGGGGACTCAGAGATTTGGTTTTTGAGGCATATTGATTCTTTTATTCAAAGATATTTGTCCTCCCCTTTCTAGCTCTGATGCGCAAAGTTCTGTATATTGAGTACTGTATTCCTGCATGTTGAATTCTAGAGAAAAGTGGCCCTATTCTTATCTCTTCCAAGCCAGATGACTGATAAATGATAACTGCAATCAGAAACTTAATCAAAGTAACACAGATTGGGCGGCAGGAGTGGGTTTTCACATTGTATCTTTCCATTTTCTTTTAGTTATTTAATAATGTTAGCTCCACATTCATGAATGAATCAAGCTAGCCATCTAGCCGGTAAGAAATTTTGTCAGAAAGTATGTGCAGGTTCAGAAATCAGTCCTCGACCTTAATGCAATTGTGTTTTGGTTATTTTTCTCTATCAGAGTATTTGAAAAATCACTGCAGTATGTGAAGCGCTTTAGTCGCTACAAGAATCCTGACGCCGTTAGACAAGTTCGAGAGTATCCTTTGTTTATGAAACTGATGGAATTCTGTTTCTGTATTTAATGGTATATACTCCTGTACATGAATTCCTTTGCACACTTATGTGGATTAACATCTTGTTGCTTATTATTTGAGTTTCTTATTATATCAATGTTTATTCTTGGTGTCTTAAAGTCCAAATACATGACGTGAGTATGGTAACAAATTTAACAGAGAAATTTTTAAGCCTGAAACTATTATATTTGAGAACATTGTTTTTTCTTTTTTTGGGTCTGTCTTGATGAGGAATGATAGAGGGTGATACTGTCTCCTGTTATTAGCTATTGTACCATATCCTGAGTTGCCTGCCTAGGCTTGAACATATTATTCACTTAAATACATGCTATTAATTTTTGTAATCTTATCACTTTATTCCTTTTTTTTCTTTCAGAAAAAAAATATCTTGGCCTCGCAGAAGAAGTTTCTAATAGAAGATGTTTTCTTGTTTTGCAATGTGGTTTCCAACAATAATCCACAAATTTCCAGGATTTGGACAATCACTTGGTAGAAACTCGGAAATTTCCCTGGATTATTAGAATCTTCCATGATATACATTGCTTTTCAAATCTATCCATGTACAGAATCAGTTCAGATTAATCTCTTGGGTAACCACATTTTTAATCTATATCTTTCACCTCTTAAGACTGGCTGTTGAAGGAGCCATTTCAACTGTATTATGTAGTGATAGGGAGTCTTAGGTGGTTATATTTGAACTTCGCTTTTCCTTTTTGTTTTTCACTCTTCAAGCTCAAATATATTCTTATGTGCACCAGCAATTTTTCTCTTTAAAGATTCATTCGTGACTTGCACCCACATTGTCAATGTGAACCTTAATTGAAATTCAGAATCCTTAGTCGGTACCAGTTGGCTGAATTTGAGGTGACGTACTTAACCACTCTGTAATCCTGAAATGTGGAATTTTATTTTGTTTCCTACTTTATTTTTCAAGTTGTTGTGTTGTGTAGCTCTGTGTTCTGGGGAACCTTTGCCCTGAAACTGTGGAGGAAGCCATTGCTATGGTCCCGTCTATCAAGGTATTTTTTATCAGGGACAGAAATCCCTTTCTCTTTGCGAGTACTCCTGTTGTTTTCATTTATACATGTGTCATTGTTGATTTCTATACAAATAGAAGAAGGGCCACTTCACAAATTTTTCCATGACTCGCACAAAAAGTTCTGGAGAATGCCGCACTTTTTATCTCAGCAAATTTACATGCCAAGAGCATGTGGCATAATTAAACTTCACATTCATGAAACCTTCATATGGAGTCATGGACATTATTTTTCCTTTTTCTTCTAGGGCAGAAGGGGGTGAAGATTGATTCTGTTTGAAATTTGGGGATAGCTAATGTAATAGCTCCACTAGTAAACCATACATACCCTTGAAACTATGCCTTTCTTGTCCAAATCAATGTAACAAAAATCTGACTGAATTTACAAAGTTCACTGCAAAATTTGTAACCTGGTGTCACATAGCAGTGGTGGATAAGAAAATAAATATTAAGTGACATCAACCATGAATGTTCTCGGTGCATATTAAAAATCCCTTGTTTTCCATAGGGACGAGTTATTGTTCTGGAAACTGTGAAAATAGTCCGAGGATTTTTTTAAAAAAATGTTTCAGTGATTGATATATTGCTATCTGGGAGTAATTATTTTTCCAAGGTATTATCATTTTTCCAACCAGCCAGGATTTGAGCAGCACTCTTAGACTTCTGATTTATAGGGAGCAAAAGCAACAAAAGATGAATGATTAGTTTAACAAAATGAAATCAATATTAGAGGTATAATAGTTCAATCTTTTCATGTGAAAGAAAATCAAAGACACTAATATTGCACTCCTTTGCTCCCAATGCTTTGAGGAGCGGAAACAAAAGTCGAGTGTAAACCCTTGCAGGAGAGATTGAATGCAGTACCTTTCTTTGCAATTGGGATATTTATTTTGGAACCTTTTGCTGCCCATTTACAATATGTTGATCCGCACTTCTTTGCGTATTTATCAATTAGTGCTTTTTTTGAAGTGCCAGGCCTTGCATATCTTGAGACTCTCATCGACTTCTTTCCATGCATGTGTATCCCTACAAATATGACAAACACCCTGCCAACTCTTGCGGTTTCATTGGAGGATTATGATGTTGAAAGTTGCCAAAATTGAATTTCCATCGACATGACATTGTGTTGTTATCTTGTTTGATTTGGTTAATTTCTTAGGTAGAACTTTTTTCTCTTGCAGACCCGAGGACGTGCTCATGACGACGAGGCAATTGAAAAAATGTTGAATGACTTATCTCTGATAAAGAAATTCGAGTAGTGCCACTTCCATTGTCTACCCTATTGATGGTGGCATGTACTTGCTGAATATGTTGGGGAATTCATTGTTTCATAGTAATACTAAGATTTAAATTTGAGCATGCACAAGTGAGATTCAGATTCCCTACAGTATATTGTTCTCAATTTTTATCAAATAGTAGCTCACTTATCATGTATTTGTGGATAACTGGCTTATGTATAACGAGTCTCACTTTAATTCATGATCTACCCTTGAGAGAACTGACAAAAAGTGTAATGGAGGGAATCTAAGTCCTGCTCAAACAACTAGTTTTACATACTTCAGCTTGTGTAAATCCTGTGTGCAATTATTGTTCAGCTTGTGAAAATCCTAGCACTTAATCTGCATATTACATCTTCCAACTTGTGTGACATACTGATGCAGTGTGCAAAGAACATCAAGGCGTTATAGCTATCATTGGGTTGGATACTGAGGATTGTTTAACCATAACAAGAGCGCAAAAAATTTGAGCGTTTCTATCACAACATTTTTTTGTAGCGTAAATATTTACCAATTCTCCAGGAAAAGTTGGAGGAAGCAGTCTTACTTTATCTATAAGGCCTTACTTTATCCTATTTGTTAATTTCTTATTGGATCGTTACACAATGCTAACATTGTTAATATGGTGTAACGATTACACCTAATATTTACTCCAAATTATGGGGTTCTACTTAGATTTTTAGAATCTAAGGAGGTATCATATCACTTGTTTAAAACACAATCTATAATTTATCCTTAAAAATAGGGGGGAGAGAGAGACAGAGAGAGAGTCACATGATATGCTCTCTAGAAGATTTGCTCAATTTCATGAGAGCTAACCCTGTACAGTATGATGTGCAACCAAAAGAAGATAACAATAAACAATCACCTCAATACCCTCACCAAAAAATTTAATACAAACGATGAGCTTTGTACAAGTTGATTGCCAACTGATTTTCTCATGCTTAATCCTATTTTGACTTACCAAATTTATCGAAAAGTAAGCTCTAACACTGATCTGTTCACGAGCAGTAAATAATCTTCTGAGAAATTGCAAAGCTCATTTTCTCTAGTGAATGAGAAAAAAAAAAAAAAAACCTCAATCAGCAGTAAAGCCTTCAAAAGGGCCAAAATCACAATGAAGTATGGCTAAAATGATAGCATTATGCCAATTCTCAACTGTACTTGCAGGCATTTTCCTGCTTCTCCTACATTGGCCCACTTCCGGCTACTCATATTGTACCACAACAGCCTCTGGTGCAACAGACCAGCCATTACTGTTGTACTCTTCTACGGCAGAGTTTGAACAGCTCTACATGAACCAAAAGCTTGCGGTTAAATGAGTCTAAAAGTCACACTGAACATATGAATGTTAAATAATGGATCGAAGAAGCTAGACAACTATAAACCAGCACCCACAGCATAACAATACCATGGAGAAAGAAGGGAAAGAAGAGTCACCTCACCTAGAAGAATCTAACCTTTGTATCGACATGCAACTAACACCACGGAACTAAGACAACAAACAAATGCTGGGAAACATGATGCACAAAAGTCATGGTTTTGTTTGTTTCTAGTTCTTTTTTTTTTCATTTGTTACTTTTTCTTTCTTTCATAAAGAATCTCGAGTAGTTAACAGATTGCAAAAATCTTTTCAATAACGTCTTGCTAACTTTGCATAACCAAAACCTAAATAATCAAATTACTTTATCACTAACAAAGAAATTTAGGAAGCAATCCAGTTCTAAATAATGTAGACAGTTTGGACAATCAGTTAGTCAAGTTGAGAGAGACAAAGATTTGTATACAAGTACATAAGCAGACAGTTTTTAAAATCCATATAGTGCAGATAAAGCTTGTCAGAAAAAAAAAGGTCCAAACAATGTTTTCAATATCATGTTACTCATATATCATAAAGCATAGTGGAAAGAAAAACCCACCTTGGAACAAGTATATACAATTAGAGTCATCCAGTTCCAGTTGTCCAGTGAAGGCTTAAAAGAATCATCTGTCGCTTCCTGTAAAAAATATAGCACTGGGGGCATCAACTGCATTTCATAATGTCGTGAGCCACCGCAGAGGCTGCATATCCCAGGATCTCCTGCTTCTCTGGAAGCCAGCAGTGGCTTTCCGCCATATAAGTATCTGAGAGCACAAAGACATGAAAAGACTGTTATAAAGGGGCGAAGGAGAGCTCATGGACTAAACAAGAAATCAGAGATAAGATATGTCAGATAATCAAGGAAAAAAAAATTCCCTTTCCTTTTCCGCTCATTTTTTATTATTGTTTTCTCTCCCCCTCCCCCCTGCTCCTTCTCCCTTAAGCTAATTTTTAGGCAGAAAAAAGTACTCACAGTCGCAAAAATCAATAATTGTAGTATTTTCAACTCCTTTTTTTGCTGGGATATTTATCATCAAAGCATTAGCTAATAAAACTGGTGTGGTCGCTCTAAGCAAGTCTATTTAGGAAAAGCATCATATTACTCTAGCATAGTATGAAACTTTTAAGATTTCCAAACCCGACCAATGTACGTGTTTATGGATTGTTAGTTCTTTTGGCCACGTCCTAGCTAGTGAAAAACGAGTCTAAAAGAAGGCTCATTAAAGTACCACGCTATGATTCGAGCAATTGATATTATTTAATGCAGGAAGGATAGAATGTTGACCAATTATTAACAATACACTACCTACAAGTTTTACTGCCAAGATCTAGTTTTTAAAGACCACATGCCTGAAACATTGCTCAGGGTATGCATCCAATCGCTTCTTGAACTTGAGGTAAGTTCTGTCAGCATTCAATGCTCTATCATATTCATAACTCTCCTCTTCCCATGTCTCTTCCTGTACATGATCATCAAGATTGCTTTGGTTCTCCTTGATGGAAACTGAGGTGAAGTTCGAACAAGTAGCAGTAACCTCCTTTGAGAATGCTTCTTCCCGAGCATATACATAAAAGCAAGGCAGCACTGCAATGGAGAAAAAACCAGATATAACCCTTTCAACAGAAAACTTAGAACCACCCTCTGCATTATTAGACGCCAAGGCAGAAAACTTGGGTATCATGTTTTACACGTATAGCATTTGGGTGACTAATCATTTTGACCTTAATTAGGTCAGAATGCAAACTCAAATCCAAAAGAATCTATCTATTGACTTGTCTTTCATCAGGAGCTAATGGATCTCTTTCGTCATTCTATATGCCACAAATTCTGTATGTACACATGCACACTCTATCAATACTTAAGCCTAGTAAGGATTCCATAAAAAAACATTTCTTGTCATCTGATTCCATATATTTTCTCCAGAGAAGGACAATGTTTCAATTGCTATTTGTGATATTCCACCGGAATCTTGGATTAAGCTTGGGAATGGAAACTCTCCATGAGACACTCGACATACTACAAAAATACAGGTACACGCAATTTACTAAATGCTGGTTAGACAATTTCAGAAACTAGGCATCATAGGACACAGGCAACTTTGTGTCTAGAGTTTTCTTGTACAGAACACAAATTCTACCTGGTGTGTTATGATCAATTCCTCTTGCTGCTCGCTTTACAGGGGAGCGCTTCACAGTAGCCTCAGTATGACACTTACTCCCTTGTTTCTTTGAATGACAAGCCAAGCTTGCAGCTTCCGAAATTGCCCTGCCCAACTCCTCTAGATCTATGTCATTATCATTTCCATCATTGTCCTCTTCTCTAGAACTAGATGTCCATAGATCCTCTAACCAATTAGTTTTTAGAGATGAAAGGGACGATTCAGGTGGAGGAGACACCTCATGACAGGGGGCATTTGATTCCTTACCACACACAGATTTTTGAACCCGAAGAGCTCGCCAGCTGCAAAGACAACAGAAGAACAATATCACAAATAAGTATGATATTAACAATGATGCTTATATTCCTTTGACAAAGTATCAGGGAAAAAAAAAAACACTAAAGGTGACCTTCCTGGACTGCTCCCACATTTTGGCATTATACAGCCAAAAACATAGATTACACGCTCTTCAATCATAAGAGTCTTACTTTCACTCGGAGCATATACCTGGGGAAAAACAGGGCATAAAATTAAGATTTTAGAGCTCTCTCATTTTAACAGAAATGTCGACTACAACTAACTCAAAAAAAACAATAGAATAAATTTGAGTTGTAAAACCTGCACAACGAGACAGAGATTGCTTCCACATGCACTGCATTTAAGCAGATCAGGATTTATGACAATATTTGGAACAGGCCAGTCCTGTCAATAGGGATAAAATTCTTCTAATTCAAATACTGCACATCTTCGAAGAACATAACTATATGTATCAGATTAGATTTCAGAAACTTACAGGAAGTCCACCAATTTTAGTCGTATAATGATCAGATGATTCATAATTATTATCAGCCCATGGTCCTGGCATGCCTAGAATGACTTCACCCATTTTAACTCTAATGGAACAGCATCAATATGAGATACGATAATATTCAACTGCCACAGGGCTCAATATTAAGCGGATGGCCTATCAAAAGCAATCCAAAAGAATTCAAGTTACAAAGTCAAAGATAGTGACTTTGATACCAATAACATTCAAGCAAATGGGCTGAACTTGAAATGAATCACATGACGAGATGCACTCAGTGAAGATTTCAAGAAAGCATAAGTAGTTATGCCGCAGAAAAATGCATAACCAAGAATCCTGCAACTCTTCCAGTCAACAATTTTTATCGGGCACAAACAAGAGTATTTTTGTTCATAAACAAATAAATTTATCAAAAAAATACACAAATGTTCAGAGGGTATAAACAGCAAGGAAGCTACACTGCATTACTGATTTATATTCTTAACTTGAAAACTTCTAGAAGAATCAATTAAAATTCTTCAAACGTTTCAGCTGGCATGAAGAAAGGCAACAGTAAACAGTTCATTCCATAACCATTTCAAAACAATTTTTCACATGAACCCTCTATTTGTTTCTAAAAAACTGTACTAAAAAAATTCTTTACGACTCCAATTATCTTAGTCAGAATGTTAGCATGAAATTTGAAAGAGATTAATGATGCCTCTTCAATTGCTCTGATAATACTTGGTATTTATGTACTAAATCTGATATTAACGCTCAAAACTTAGCCCAACGCCCCCGCCCCCCCCCCCAATATACCATCCTAATAACGGGAGTCTGAGTTCGCTTACATTTACCTGAGGATAAACTTAGACTGACCCATTAAATTTTGCTGCTATGTACGACATAAAATTCTTATCTCAGACTTATTAGTGAGCAAGTGACATTCAATGCAAAATCATAATCCCCATCTACTGTCACAGTGTAAAACATATCAAGAGAATTATACAAAGAGCTGACAGTATGCAAACCTAAAAACAGTTTGAGAATAATAAAAAAAAAATAACATTTTGGTGATTTTTATGTGATTTCAGTTTCATAAGACATGCAAACAACCCAGTTCAGTTATGAGAGAATTATGTACATACACAACCATATATATACGAAGAGAGAGAGAGAGAGAGTACCCGTAATCACGGAAACGCAAAGATTCTTAGGGGGAACCGACGATTTTTCTGCTCAAAACGGCGAGGAGTTTGGTTTTCTGGTGGCTTGGGACTTTGGAGTAGGGTGAAGCCAGATAACGACGTCGTTTCACGGGTAAATTTATTAGGGAGAATGAATTATACTTAGACCCATGGGCACGTTTGTTTCAAGAATTATATAAGTCAGGTATTAGAAATGTAATTATTTCAATCCCTCTCATGTTTATTTATTCAATAAATATTATAATGGGTTCCACAAATAATCATTTATTCTATCACATCTTATATAACAAATATATCATTTTACTTTTACCATCATTCATTCCATTCAAAATAATTTTTAAACAAAAATCAATAACATTGTACGCTTAAACATAATATAAGAAAAAAATTTAAAATAATTTAAAAAAAAAACAGGTAATACCGTACGCTTAAATATAATACAAGAAAAAAATTCAAAATAATTTTAAAAAAAAAAACTAAAAAAACACCATACGTTTAAAGATAATACAAGAAAAAAATTTAAAATAATTTTTTAAAAAAATTGGTGGCATCATACACTTAAACATAATATAAGAAAAAAAATTCAAAATAATTTTTTTAAAAAACAAATTAAATAATTTTAAAAAAAAAATAAAAAAATCGGTGACATCATACGCTTAAATATAATGTAAGAAAAAAAATTAAAAATAAATTTTTTATGTGTGAATTCTTCACATAGGAGGCATTTGTGTCATTTTATTCTCCTATACCGTCCTTTAATTTGTACCGAGAAGATAATACCACTTGGTAGGTGGTATTCATTAATACCATGTAGAAGCTGGGTCGATATTACAACCCAAAAAATAGTAGTAACTGTAAAATGCTAAACAAATAAGGTATAAGGTGGGTCCCACATATTATTTCCCTAATCTCACCTCCTTATATCACTCTTATCCCCAAAACAAACTAGCCCTTGAGGTTTGTCACTTAATCACTCAAATCCCTGACATTTGAAATATTACACACAAATATTCTAAAGTTTATACACATGTAACACTTAGACTTTTGTAGTCAAATAAGTAAATTACACTCAAACCTCTTAAAATCATATAATACTTATACTCCTTAAATTTAAAATATTATACTTAGATAAAAAAATATTCCAATCAAATATAGAACATCAAATATTATAAATTTTATAACCAAAATTCATTATCTATTGTATTATTTATTGAAATAAAATCAAAAATAAAAATCTAATTTTTTATCAAAAAATCGTAATTAGTATATAATTATACTATTTATTGGAATAAAATTGAAAAATTAAATAATGGATCTAAGTCATTTATAATAAAATATGAATTTTACAATCAAAATTCATGTTCTATTTATGTCATTTATTGAAATAAAAATCTAATTTTAAAAAATCATAATTAATATACAATTATTTTATCTATTGAAATAAAACTAAAAAAAATTAAATAAGGGGTCAAACTATAATGGACTCAATATATTCTAACTTTAATTGGAGTAATTTGGTCATTTAAAAGACCAAAAAAAATTTCAATAGATAGTATAATTGTATACTAATTATATT
>CM042202.1:20183546-20205991 GCA_023539305.1 Ilex asprella
CAAATGGAGAAGAAAGGGTTGTGCTCGAATGGAGAAGAAGGGTTGTACAATATAGCCTGTACTACAATCGTTGTATGTACTGTACATGATCTACAGGTTTTTCTCCAAATCCTTTCAATTTCTGTTTTAGGATTTTTTGATTTCTTCTACTTTGGTTTCTACACCTTTAGGTCTGGGAATTTACATGTGGAATTGGTCTTCTTCTTCTCCCCATCTCTTTTTTCTGGTTTTTTACATAGATCTATTGATGACTTGGTCTAATTCAGTAAGACTCGGTCTGATTGAAACGCTTCGATTCCGATTTCAACCGATATCTCCAAGTCGTGACCGAGTCAACGCCGATTCGCTTAAGTCTTGTGTTATTCGTGTACCATGTACCGTTATTGGTTCGGTGATGGCCGAGGCGGATACAACTCGGCCGAGTCGTCTCCGACTCGGCCGATAGTTCGACCCTTGGTTAGATGCCTCACCAACAAGGTCACAGAAATATGATCAGAAACTATCACTGGAGATCCAAATAGCGGAACCACCACTTTAACTAGTGTGCTACTTCATGGAGATATCAAAACTTGGATGCTCTCTAGATGGCAAACTTCAAGTCCAAGGTCACTTGGATGAGCAGTTGAATTCAGATTCTCAAGGATTGATGAATCAAGACATCAACAAACAAGACTTTTAGATCATAAATTGACAACTTGTTTCACCTCAATCATTGACCGAAATTGTAGCAGCATCAGGCACATATCCCACTGCCATAATATGCTGAATCAAATTGTCCATAACTGAATATACCAAATCAGCCTCTCGATGAGTTCTATCTCTTGCAACGAACACATGCACCTCCTTATTCATTTCGACCCAACTACACCCGGCTTCTTTAACAACCTCATTGCAGTCCATTCTCTCCCTTAACTTTTTAACATTGGTCCACATACCTTTAGATGCAAAGATATTTGAAAGTAAAACATATGACCCACTGTCCTTTGGATCAATTGATATTGCCATTTCAGCAGCATATTTACCCAGCTCAACGTTACCAGCATCTCTGCATGCACTGAGCAAGCTCCTCCACACTATTGCAGCGGGTTGTATTGGCATTTTCGTAATAAACTCCTTTGCTTCAAACAATCTACTGGATCGGCCCAAAAGAGAAACCATGCAGGCATAATGCTCTGTTCCTGGTTCGATCCCGAACCTAGGCATTGAATCAAAGTGACGGAATCCATCTTCTACAAGGCCGACATGGCCACATGCCGAGAGCACGCCAACAAATGTGACATAGTTGGGTTGTATTCCCTCCTTTATCATTTCTTCAAACATTTTAAGAGCAGCATTGGCTTCTCCATGTTGTGCATATGTTGAGATCATCGAGTTCCAACACACAACATCTCTCCAATCCGTGGAATTAAACATTTTGTGTGCCTCTTCTACACGTCCACACTTGGCATACATGTCCACTAGTGCATTTGTGACAAATGGATCGAAGTCTAGACCTTTCCCTATGAGCTGGCAATGGAACTGCTGACCATGGTGTAGACTTGCTAGGTTACTACTTGCTGTGATTAGGGCAACGAAAGTAAACCCATTTGGTTTTTGTCTTGAAAGCTGTAATTCTAAATAGAGCTTGAGAGCCTCCTCATTTTTCGATTGTTGGGTGTAGCCAAAAAACATAGAATTCCAAACCACAATATCCTTCTCGTTCATCTCCTCAAATACAAGTCTTGCATCCTCAACACATGAACATTTCGAGTAAACATCTATTACAGCACTGCCAGCAATAATTTCCATAGAGAATCCAAATTTTATGATGAGACCATGAACTTGTTTGTTCAATTCTAACGCAGATATTGAAGCGGATACACCAAGAAGGCTGACAAATGTCAAAAGGCTTGGTGAGACCGGTTGAAGCCTCATTTCACGAAAAAGATTCAATGCTTCATACAGCTTTTCCTGTCTTGAATATCCCTCAATCATTGCGTTGTAGGATATCACGTCATGATCGACCATATCGGCAAAAGCTTTCCTTGCATCAGTCAGTGAATTGCATTTGGAGTACATATCAATCAGACCATTTTTCACAAAATCATCTGAGTCAAGATTGGCCTTAATTGTGTATCCATGCACTTGTCTACCCTGTTCTAGAGCCTCAAGCGAACCACATGAAGTGAGAGCACTAGTGCAAGCAAACGGGTCTGGCTTCCAACCCAATCTGCTCATATCCGCAAACACTTCCATGGCATCCCAATCAAAAGAGTTCTGCATGTACCCAGAAATCATTGTGGTCCAGGAAATAACATTCTTAACTACCATATGATTAAACACTTTTCGTCCATTTTTCACTCTACCACACTTTAAGTAGACATCTATGAGCACATTACTCACTGAAACATCCATCTCGGTTCCTCTCCGTAACACATAAGCATGAATTTGCTTCCCTCCTTCAAGAAACTCGAGCATTGAACAAGCGCTCAAAACACTGGATAGCACATATCTATCAGGAACAACATCAGTCTCCCTCATTTCCTTAAACAACTGCAATGAAATTTCACCCTTTCCGCTTTTCACATACCCCGTAATAATGGTAGTCCAAGTAACCGCACTTTTTATCAATAGCTCATCAAAAACCAGTCTTGCTTCTTCTACAACGCCATTTTTCGAATAAAAATCAATCAAAGAAGTACCCACATAGACATCTTGATCACAGCCAGTCTTAACAACAAAACCGTGCAATTGGGTGGCTTGTTCAACACCACCCAATTGGGTACATGCACGAAAGACACTAGCCAACACAAACTCATTTGGATTTTCGTCACAACTCCTTCGAAACTCCGTAAACACCACTAATGCTTCTTCATTATACCCATGTTGGGTGTACATAGCAATAACAGAAGACCAAGTTATCAAGTTCCTCTCAGTCATTCTATCAAACAAAAGACGTGCGTCGCCTAAAGAATCAACTTTTGAATACAAGGAAATGAGAATGTTGGCAAGAAAGGTATTGGATTCAAAACCTGATACAACAATTTGACCATGAATTGTTTTGCAGTACATGACGGAGTTGTTTCGTGGGGGTGATTGTAAGAGTGTGGCCAATTCGTGCCTTTGGGTTCGATGTCTACGGGTTAAAATATCTGGGATGTGTGAGTGAGTGACTGGATATACGGAGGAGGAAAATCTGATGGCTTGACGGTAAGTAGTTCTGCTACATGATTTCAGATGAAGGGACACATTGTAATATCTTCTCAGACAGTAGTTTACCATTCTACGGAGGTTGCATCTTCCTGAAAGTGAACCAAAATGTAATACAGTATTGATTTTGTTTTGGGGATTTCAAGAGATTACATTTTCTGCATGACCAATGCTATTTGGACCTAAAAGTAAACTTGTTATGGGGATTTCAAAACAATAATGCAACTCTTCCGGTCACTGATTTTTATCGGGAGCCACACACATATATATTTTCTTATCAACAAATATACACATTGGAAATTTACAAAAAGGTTCAGAGGGTATGTCAGGCTGTGGCTATACGTAGTTGCACTGAATTCGAAAGAGAGTACTTAGAACTACAGGTGAAAATCACCTAAAAGCCAGCGATTCCGGTGGGATTTCTTCCTCCAGAACAATCAGAGGGGAGAAAAACTACAGACGGGTCATGGAGTATGTTAATGTAACAATAGGCTTAAGCCCATTAGGGCAAATCCTAGCTCCTCCTTCTCCTATATATATGTTTGAATAGTTGTATCTTCTTCTACATAATATATCAATACATAGTTTTTCTCCCTTCCACATTTCAACCATCTTAACATGGTATCAAGAGCAAGTTTCTTTTTTGCACCTGTTCTTTCTACAATTTTTTCGTAACCCTAAAGCTTCCGCCGCCGCCTCTACTATCCCGAGACTTTTGTCGCTACTGCAGGCTCCATTCTAGCTCCGGTATCACCACCCACCACACCCTCTTCTTCGTCTCGACGAGACGAACCCAATGCCACCAAAATACCGCCATCGGAATCCCAACACGCCTCCAACAGCCCATTGTACCACCACTTGTCTATGTCTCGATTTTTCGTGCTCTACCACTTAATCAGAGCTCCAACCCTACCTTACCATATACCATCCGAATCCTCTCGACGAGACGATTCCACAGACATAAAGAACATCTCAGTCCCATGTCGCATGCGTCACCTGAAGCTTCTGCTGCCAAACGCAGTCTGGTCCACGCGCCACCCATTGCCTGCCACCCTGTTCTGCCACGTCAGCGCCACGTCAGCTTTGACCACTGCCACGTCATTGTTGACTGCCACCTCACCAGTGCACTCTTTCTCCGGTTCAGGTCTTTGGTGGCCGATTTTCTGCAAACTTCAAGTGGTTCTTGGGATTTTTGGACGTTCTGAATGAGTTTTCGGCCTCCGTTTTCTGATTTGGTAATCGCAGAATATACTTCCTTCTTTATTTGAGTATTTTCTATACCAGTTCACTTTTCTCTTTGCGCCTATGGGTGAGTCGGATTTACCTCGGGTTATTACTACTATTCTGGATGAATCTAATTATGTTGTGTGGGCTCAAAAAATGTCTGGTTTCCTCCGTGGACGAAAATTATGGCGTTACGTGACTAGAGATATTACTGAACCCAAGGAGACGGCCGACGAAGATAATGCAAAATATGTTGAGCGTCTAGATGAATGGGATAGCAAAAATCACCAGATTCTCACATGGTTTCGGGCCACCATTATCCCAGAGATCAAACTTCAATTTGGTACACTCCATACAGCTAAAGAAGCTTGGGACCTTCTCAAGCACCGCTACACCAGGGTATATATCTCAAATCGATATCGTCTTCTTTCTACCCTCCATAGCATGTGCCAAGAACCTGGACAAACCGTCAGCAGTTTCCTATCTCAAATGACTGCTATTTGGAATCAATTAGCTCTTAGTGAGCCAACTTGGCAATGCACAAAAGACGCTGATGTTCATGGAACGTATCGAACTGAGACACACATCATGCAATTCCTAATGGGCTTAAGAGAGGAATTTGAACCTGTACGAACTTCACTTCTTCACCGGGGCGCGATACCTCCCCTAAACGACGTTCTTTCTGATCTACTCAGTGAGGAAACACGTCTTACCACTTTACACGGATCTCAAACAGCTGTTGCCCTTGCAGCACCAGTTGCTTTTGCCACATCAGTTGTCAAGACTAACCCATCTTCTAAGCCCTTATACTGCAGGTATTGCCATTCACAAGGACATGAATTGCTCAAATGTCCTTCTTGCCTGTGTAAAGTCTATAGAGAACCTGGTCACTATCTTGCAGATTGTCCTAAGCTTCCATCAGGAAATCAGTCAAATGGGAACCAATATCGTTCTCGAGGCTCTCGCAATCGGTTCTATTCCAAGCCAAAGAATGTTGCTGCTGTAGTCACTGATGCTACACCAACTTCATCTAGCTCTCCACCTGATTGGAATGATATCTACACCGCACTTACCGAGGCTCTGAATAAAACTGGTAACAATGTCGCCATGTCAGCGACACCAGGTACATCTCGATGGTACTTTGATTTTGCCTGTTGTAATCACATGACTTCTGATGCCTCTATATTTTCCTCTAAAACTCGTGATGAGTATGCACCCACCATTCACACTGCCAATGGTTCAAATATGTTGGTCAGCCACACTAGGCATGTTGACAGTTCTCATTTGTCTCTCCTTGACACATATTTGGTTCCTAATCTTACGCTTACCTTTATATCTGTTGGACAATTATGTGATATTGGGCTTGATTTGCATTTTTCTTCTACTGGTTGTCGTGTGCAGGACTCTCAAACAGGAACACTCCTTGGAATCGGCCGTAAAGTTGGACGCCTTTTTGAGCTCACTCACCTCCAAGTTCCATCTTCACAATCCCCACATCAATCAGCCGCATCAATTCCAGCACCCTCACCCGTCGAATTGTGGCACTCTCGGTTAGGTCATACTTCATCCAACCGTTTACGTTCTCTTATTTCTAGTGGTCAGTTAGGTTCATTTCAGCACGAGACTTTTCATTGTATTCATTGTTAACTTGCAAAACAATCAGCTTTACCTTTTAATGAGAGTCAGTCAATTTCTCTTGCGCCTTTTGATTTAGTTCATTCTAATGTTTGGGGGCCTTCTCCTCATGCATCAATGGGTGGTGCTCGCTATTTTGTAATATTTGTGGATGACTATTCTCATTATACATGGTTGTTTCTTATGAAAAATAGATCTGAACTCTTTGAAATATATTCTGATTTTTCTTCTATGGTTCAAACTCAATTCTCTCGGAATATCAAAGTTTTTCGCTCAGATAATGCAATGGAATATAAAGATCGTGCCTTTCTAAACCTACTTCATCAAAACGGCACGCTCCCCCACCGCTCGTGCCTTGGAACCTCCCAACAAAATGGTCGGGCCGAACGCAAACATAGACATATACTTGACACCGTTCGTACTCTACTCATTTCCTCATCATGCCCTGAACATTTCTGGGGCAATGTTGCCTTAACTGCAGTATACACAATCAACAGTGTCCCTTCCGCTACAATTCAGAATCAGACACCATTCGAGCGCCTCTTCGGTAAACCTCCTGATTATTCTCAACTCAGAGTCTTTGGTTGTGCTTGTTTTGTTCTTCTCAAACCACATGAACACAACAAACTACAACCAAGAGCTCACTTGTGTTGTTTCATTGGATATGGTATTGAGCATAAGGGGTATCGTTGCTGGGATCCTATTTCTAAAACCCTTCGTATCTCTTGTCATGTCATTTTTTGAGAACATCAAATGTTCTCTTCCCTACGGTCATTTGACATGTCCACCACCACTAACTCAAGATTCTTTACTGATCCATCTATTGTGTTATTTCCTGAGAATCCAGTTTCAGGTACTGCTGAGTACATTTCAGAACCACCAGTTGATCCTACTTCTCCAGACCTAGCTCTATTTACAGAACCATTAGCTGATATCACCCCTCCAACTCTATCGGCCATGCCCGAGGATATTTCTATGTCTGATGAGTCTGCACCGACTCCCTCTGAGAACCATCCTCCAGATCACCTCCACAGATCTACCAGGGTAACTCATCGTCCTCCTCATTTTGCTGATTATCATTGTTTTTCCACTATACTTCATCTGCATGAGCCTCAATCCTATAAGGAGGCTAGTATTGATCCTCTTTGGCAGAAAGCAATGGATGAAAAACTTCGGGCCCTAACCAAACTCATACCTGGGATATTGTTGATCTACCCCCTAAAAAAACTCCTATTGGGTGCAAATGGGTGTTTAAGATCAAGACGCTTTCCGATGGCTCAGTTGAACGATATAAAGCCCGCCTTGTTGCCAAGGGATTTGCTCAAGAATATGGCATTGATTATGAAGAGACATTTGCTCCAGTAGCAGGACTCACATCAGTTCGTACACTCCTTGCCGTTGCCGCCATTCGAAGATGGACTCTGTTTCAAATGGATGTCAAAAATGCATTTCTCAATGGGGATATCCTTGAGGAAGTCTATATGCATACTCCTCTTGGTCTGGACGCACCGCAAAACAAAGTTTGTCACCTTCGCCGTGCCCTTTATGGCTTGAAACAAGCTCCACGTGCCTGGTTTGCCAAATTCAGCACTACCATTCACCAATTTGGATTAACTCAAAGTGCTCATGATTCGGCTTTGTTTATTCGCCACTCTAACAATGGTATTATCCTTCTTCTACTCTACGTGAATGATATGGTCATTACTAGAGACGATCTACATGGTATTTCTGAACTCAAGAAATTTCTCAGTGGCCAATTCGAGATGAAAGATCTTGGCATGCTCACCTACTTTCTTGGTCTTGAAGTTTCATCTGGTTCTGATGGGTATTTTCTCTCTCAGGCCAAATATGTCTCAGATCTCCTGTCTAAGGCTAGGATCACTGACTCAACCACTGCCACCACTCCTCTCGAGCCGAACGTCAGACTTACTCCACTCGATGGTTCACCTCTTCAGGATGCCACCCTATATCGCCAATTGGTTGGAAGTCTTGTATATCTTACTGTCACTCGCCCTGATATTGCCTATGTCGTTCATCTTGTCAACCAGTTCCTGTCCGCTCCTCGGACCACCCATTACTCGACAGTTCTTCGTATTCTTCGGTATGTTAAGGGTACATTATTCCATGGGCTTCATTTCTCCGCTCAGTCTGCTCCTGTCTTACAAGCTTATTCTGATGTCGATTGGGCCGGAGATCCCACCGACAGACGTTCAATCACTGGTTATTGTTTCTTTCTGAGCAATTCTCTCATCTCTTGGCGTAGTAAGAAGCAAACTGTAGTTGCTCGCTCCAGTACTGAAGCTAAATATCGTGCCATGGCTAATGCAACTCAAGAACTTCTCTGGCTTCGATGGCTGCTAGCTGCCATGGGCATCTCTTCTTCTACTGCCACTATCCTACACTGTGACAACCGGAGTGCTATTCAGATTACTCACAATGATGTTTTTCACGAACGTACCAAACACATCGAGATTGATTGTAACTTCATCCGTCATCACATTCTCCAAAATACAGTGGGCCTACAATCTGTCAATTCTGCAGACCAGACAGTAGACATTTTCAATAAGGCTCATTCGCCCGGACGCTTTCACTCTCTGCTTTCCAAGCTCAAGTTCACCTCCCACTTATCGCCTTGAGTTTGAGGGGGGATGTTAATGTAACAATAGGCTTAAGCCCATTAGGGCAAACCCTAGCTCCTCCTTCTCCTATATATACTTGTGTATATGTTTGAATAGTTGTATCTTCTTCTACATAATATATCAATACATAGCTTTTCTCTCTTCCACATTTCAACCATCTTAACAGAGTAAAATCTTCAAGTGGCTTGATGAGCAAATCCCGAAGTTGTGTTTGTGGGATTTGGTAGTGAGTGTAAACTGAGAAAAGATCAAATTTATGAGATAGCTTATGGGCTAGAATTCTCAGAACTTACTTTCATATGGGCACTTCAAAAACCCAGTTGGGTTGCCAATGATCTCGATGTTCTGCCTTCGGGTTTCGGTCACCGGACATCAGGCAAAGGGGTGGTGCATATTGGCTGGGCACCACAGATGAACATTCTAGCACACCCAGCAGTTGGGGGGTCTCTATTTCACTATGGGTGGGGTTCCTTTATTGAAGCTTTGCAATATGGACATTATCTGGATCGTGCGCGTTAGGCATACGTAAGTAATTGGGAAGGGGGGGCGGGATATTAGGGGAATTAATTTTGGGAATTAAATTTTGAGATGCCAATTTTGGAAAGTAGTTTTTGAGTGGAAACTTTTTTTTTAAGAGTTAATATGGTACGTTAGATCGAAACGATCAGAGACGTCAATAACTAGAGACAGTTTGGGATAACGTCGTCCATTGGATGATGTTTTTTTTGTCACAAAATGATCTCAGTCGCTCTTTGTCTCTTGGATTAGGATAACGTCATCCGTTGGATAATGTCTTTTTTGGTCACAAAACAATCTCAACGACTCTTTGTCTCTTAGATTCAAGTTAACTTCTCTGACGATCAAGTTAATTTATGACGTTCTGGTTTTGATTTTCGTACATTTGCATTACATTTGTGAGTGTTATTTATATTTTTTATGAAGGTCATCATTACAGGCAGGTGGGTCACTCTAGGAAGAGATCCCATTGACCCATCGACCCATCTGGGGGTGGGGCTCCTCTGCAGTTGGCGGTCTAACAACAAATTTTGATGTTTAGTGGAACGGTGCCGTTCCACTTAAAAACGAAAAGCCCAGCCAAAAATTCAACGACGTCGTTCAAAGACGGTGGGTTTTCACCAATAACGATGTTGTCTCTGCCCTTTAAACAAAATCGATTTTCATCAATGCAGCTTGCCCCAAATCAACAACCCTTCATTCGTCTTTTTCTCAGGCAAGAACAATTGTCTTCCCCATTCTGATTCTTGCTCAAACCACAGTTGTCTTCAAGCAATCTGTCGACCACAATCATCTTCGAGCAATCTGTGGACTACAATCATGTTTGAGAAATCGAAACCCTAACATCAATGTTCTTTGGGCCAACAACATAATTAATAGTCGAATCATTTCGGGAAGTTAGGACATGAGTAGGTATTTTGGTTTGTTTTGTTCCACTTATGATGACTAGCTGTTCATGAACTGGTATAGCAGACGTAGAAGAACACTTCATAAACTTAATGATTGTCCTCTGTCTCCCATTTTATTTATTTATTTATTTTTGTTGGTGAGTGTGGTGGAGGAGGGCCTGGAGGCTTTGTAATCACTATAGGGTGGCGTCATATTATTAACAATCAACCATCTATAGCAGTAACCATTGGATACCTAATTTGTTTTCTTGGATTTTTTTGTCCATTGTCTACAACACGATTTTTGGTAGATCACTTAATTAATTTCATTTTTTTGCCATTATTCCTGGATATGCAATTTTGTGATTGCCAGCTTACTTTTTGACTGAGAAATGCTGCTTTGTTAAGTTGTATTGATTGATGCTGCAGAGTGCAGCTGCTTTGTGAATGTTAGCTCCTGAGTGAGTTCGTTGTGTTTTCAGTTATTTTTGTTCCACAGTATTCTAATGTGGAACATTACAATGAATATTCAAGAATGTATTGCTGGGATTTTTGGTACCAACTTATACTAACATTTTTATTTTTTGTTTGTAGTGTCAAAGAATGGCATTGGTGAATGAAGTTTATTTGCTTGGTTGAATCCTCCTTATCCTTTTTATCTTCAAGAGTTGAATAATGAATGTAATGAAGTACGAAAGGTTAAAGCTAATGTAGGACAAAGCACGAAAGGTCTACTCTCTGTTTTTTATGCCAGTTGATTCTTGGTTCTTGGACTGGAAGGTGGTGGAGCTGGTTTGTGATCAAAGGGCATGAGTTTGATGTATGGAGGCAAGGTTTTCCAGCTGGGCAGAGATAATGATGCTTAGAGTAGCATAAAATGGCTTGAGTCTTTTTGAAGGAGTAAAGTCATTTCCTATGTTTAAACAGTTAAACTCTTCTTCATTGATTCTTGTAATTTTTCCATTCTTTGGTTCTTGTAATCTCCTGAATTCATGGAATAAAATTGGGGGCTGCTGCAATGCTAGATGCTGCTTTAAATTTATGTTCAAGTTTTGAAGTCCATTGATGCTTGATCTTGACAATTTCTTTTTGATCATTGTGAAATGTGAACTTACAATGTATTATTTCGCTATGGGGATGGTGGATCTTTTATTTTCTTGTTTTTTTATGGAATTGATCTCACCTGTGTATGATTCATGTCATGAACCATTTTCAACCAATACACCAATACACAACCGACCATTACACTTTATTTCATAGGAAAAGAATTACAATCAATAAGACAAGCAGATAAACCCTGTTCTGTCCTTATCCAGAAATGCAAGAAAAAATAAGAATTAACAAATGACAATTTTCTTCCTTAGGATCTTGCTGTTGCAGCCTCCTTGTCATTCACTATGATACCATCTGATGCAATCCTCAATCATTCATCAATGCAAAGATCATTAGATGTACCAAATGCTTTGTCACCATCACTATACATCACCTGCAGTTACGAATAGAATATATGAATTTTCTTAGTTGAAAAACAACACATTCGAGAGAGATTTAAGAATCAACAACCTGCAAATTCTCTTTCCCCAAGGATATGAAACCATTAGATATCACAGCCAATACAACAACAAAAAGGACAACACAATTCATCATTTATATGCAGACTGAAACTATACAAAAGACAATAAAACAGTGAAACCAGATAAACCAAATCTGAGTACTATGAAATTTCAGAACAAAAAGTTAGTAATAGAATAACAATTTGATCAAAGACTCACAGAAAGTTGAGTTCTTTATTTTCTCACATCCAACTAATCAAAAACATAAGAAAAAATTCATTTCATACTCTTCTTCATCATTTTCTCAACAATGAAACAAATCATCAAGAACAATTCAAGCAACCACAATCTTAATTTAGCCGAATGACATTCTATTTTTATTCTCTTTTCCTATTCTATTTTTATTCTCTTTTCCCAAGAGGATCCAACCATGCAAATAAGCTTCATTCACCAATGCCATTCTTTAACACTACAAACAAAAAATAAAAATGTTAGTATAAGTTGGTACCAAAAATCCCAGAAATACATTCTTTATACACCTAAAGGCTGAACTCCTTCAAAATGCTCCAATAGCACCTTTATTACTTTCATGGCAGTAGCCTCTTCTCCCCATGAAAATCAGTCACAGCACAACAAAGAACAGCCACAACAGCATTCCACAACAAAACAACCCAAAATCATAGCATCACAGCAACATGTCAATTTCCTGACTTCTCACCAATTTTCTTCCTAGCCTCGAATTTTGACATCATCTTCTCCCAAAAACTAACAAATTATAAACAAAAATTCAAATGAAAACACAACCCAGAAACATACAACACAAAACAAAAAACAGTATCTCCGAAACTAGCAGATTATCAACAAAAATTCCAAAGTAAAACCTAACCCGCAATCATATACCGCACAAAAAGCAAAAACACTTCGTCTTACCAATTTGAATTCATTCAAAGGTACCTGCAGAGGAGGTAAGAATATTGGGGAAGTGGAGGGACGGGTGTGTATAACATCTAAACAATCATTTCAAAGTGAAAAAAAGATTATTGTTCGACTTACCTAAAATTAAAATCTAAGGAGACCCAGAACCAAGAAACCCTAGATTAACTCATAGATTTGATCGTCTCTTTAACTAGAACTTGAATTTCTAGTAGAGAAGACATATGAATATAGAAATCAAACAGAAATCAACAACTATGTAACGTAACAGAAGAAGGTAAAGAAGAGAAGAAGAGATTGCACAAAACTGTAAAGAATAGAAGAAGAGATTGTAAAGAAGAGAAGCCGATTTTTTAGCAGAGGTTTTTTTTTTTTGAACTGTGTTTTGGCTTGGTGAGGGACGACGTCGTTCTTGTAATCTCCTGGGTTCTTAGATTGTTGGCTTGGAACGGCACCGTTCCACTTAACAACACACTTTGCTATTAGACCTCAACTACAGGGGAGCTCCACCCCCCATCTGGGAGACATCAGGTGGGGTGACCAGTCTTTGGGCAGAACATCTTCTGCCTCATGTAAGGGGTCAACTTATCATTAAGTGCACGGGCGTCCAAACATTCAATGCTCTTTCTCTAAGGTACTCGGATCAATAAGTACGCCACATCCTCATGAGGGATCATTAAATGCTCTTCTGAAATGGTTGGTGCCAATAGGGGTCTTCGTGTCCATTGGCCTTCAATTCTGCGACTCGTGCCACGCGTTCACTTCCCTTTAATTGTTGGTCATATCCTTTCTACTATTCTGACTTCATTGGGAAGGCAAGTCAATAATTCATTGTCTAACTCTCAGATTGATGGGCTGCAACCGTCAATAATTCATCATGGGGTCGAGGTGACTTGACCAAAATAGTTCTCGGGGCCTAATCATGTCGAGGACACGTGTTAGCGTCCCAAGACTCCGAGAGCACATACACCAAGGACACGTGTTAGAGGCTGATAGGCAGAGGGTGTTGGTGCCGAGAGCACGTGTCCCCTTTTGAAATACTAGAGTGTCCTCGTTGTCGAGGACACATGTCCTCATCTGAATGGTGGAGATGTTCTCGATGTTGAGGACACGTGTCCCCCTTAGAATATTGAAGTGTCATTGGTGCCGAGAACACATGTTTTCACTAGAACGTTGGAGATGTCCTCGGTGTCGAGGACACGTGTCAACTCCTTGTTGATTTTCTGAAGAGTCCAATCAATACACAACCATATAAATATATAAACACACAATGAGAAAGAGAGAGTACCCTTGTCAGAAAATGCAAAGATTATGAATGGAACCGATAATTTTTCTGTTCAAAACGGAGAAGAGTTGGTTTTCTACAGAGTGTCGTTCTTGAAGAACTCTGGTGACTTGAAACTGAGTAGGTGAAGACATAAAACGTCGTCGTATCACTATAACTTCTTTATTTTTTAACATTTTCTGTTTTGAGCTAGAACTTTTTATTATTCCTAATAAATAATAAAAACTTTTTTATTAAGGACTTGACTACCATACCCAAAAAAAAAATTATCTTATAGCTCTAAATTTTATTATTTTAATGATTATTTTTTATAATTATTGTAAATCATTTTATAACAACAAAATTTATAATTTTTGTGAATAATTTACTATTTTTGTGAATATTTTTACTACTATTTTTTGTGATAAAAATAATTGTTAGAACAGTGCTATAAAAATTATATATGATGGTATAGTGCTAAAAAAAATATTTTTTATTGGATGGTATGGTACTAAAAAAAAATTCTCGATACTTTAGACTCGTCCTATTATTAAACTACAGACAGTAATTATAACTTTTTTAGGGAAGTTATTATAACTAAATTCCTACCACCCGCATGTAAATTGATATTTGTGTAAGATCAGACCCGGGACAATCACCAAGGCATCTTATTTCTTATCAAAAATTAAGAAAATACGAATAATTGGATCTGTTAATTTGTCAAAAGTCCTTACAACTGATGTTTAAACTATTGGTAATCTCTCATTTAATGTCATACAGAATATTATCCTGATAAACTAGTCTAACAAGAATACAACGCAAAATCAATTGACCAGTAAATGGCGTAGTTACAGATCAAAATTGTCACTTGTTCAACCTAATGTCCTCCCACGCAAGACTTGGGGATCCTGTGGTGAAGCCTATGACAAAGCTTAGCAGATCAAAGATACACCCCAAGTGCTGACCAGATTTTGGCAGTTCTACAATTACACCTTCTTGATGATCTGCACAACATCTTCATCCTCAAGTTCATGCTCCTGAAGTGGAAAAAGCATTAAAACAATTATCGCCCACACCAAACGTAAAGATTGAAGAACTATATAGATTAAAGGGGGAAGTTTGATAAACAGAGGATATAGGGTCAGATAACAAGATTTACCCTGCCTACTCTCTGGGGTTTGTGCTTCGCGCTTGAACCCCAAACCAGTGCGCTGCATCATTTGACCAGATCAAAAGTTAGTTTTCAGCAAAGCTAGAATGATGAAGATAAAAGGCGGTAGTTGTCCCTTTTTAGAAAGATAAAATGGTGGAAATGAGAAAAAAGGCCAAAAACTGACAAAAGGGTATTTAATCAGAATGGAGAGCATGCATCTTATACGCCAACCAATGTTGTCAAAACGTGTATCGGAAAAAGTATTGTTTTTCAAAAATAGTATATTGCATATCATAATGTATCGTGTATCGTAAAATACGTGCAGTTTCATAGAAGATATTAAAAAATACATACACTTATGATAAATGTCATAATAACATTTCATTTCACTATAAATTTCTCAAATAAAATAATTTAAAGAGATTACAAAGACCAAAACAAAAAATTAACAATCTAGGTATTGAAGTTTCTAATATAATTCATCAATATCAAAAGTTAGAGAGTTCTAGTTCTAAAATCTAAAATAGCCAGAGGAGAACACTTTTAACAATCAAACTATTTACTCCTGGAACAAATAAAAAAGAAGACTTCAATTTTTTAAAACTATAGATGGTGAAACGAAGTCGTTTCATTACCTAGTGTTTGCAAGAATTAATTCCAAGTGTAAAGCGTCGTTTTCTAGTTAAAATTCAAAGAATTTTTTTATCTAGTTCGCCCCGTATCAGACGACTCATACCTATCGTCTTGTATCAAGTGTATCGTATCGTATATCACATGATACAATACAAATTGATACACTTAAGTGATACATATCGTATCGCATATCGTATGATACTAACAACTATGATGTCGACTGTCAGGTGCAGGAATTGAATCAACAGATCTGAGAAGCACGCATAACAAGGACAACTCCATGAATAGACAGCTTAAAAAATGCAAAAACCCATTTATAGCAAAAGGTGCCACCTATAAGGTATGCTTCAAAATGGTTAATCCTTTCAGAAAATGGACCAGAATATTGTGAACTGGAATGAAATGAGAGAGCAACTATTTCTGCATTGGCTAGGAAAGCGGGAGTTTGGCATGTACCCCTTACCGTGTCCCTCTTTTCTCTATCTAGGCAGTCTCTCAAGAAGTTTCTACAACCAGCTTACAGCTCTTCTAATCAATTTCAGAAAAATTACCAACCTAAGACTATGGAGTATGGGTTCTTTGCATCAAATTTCTCATGCATTTGGCCAGGGAAAACTCTCTGACCTATATCAGACCGATACTTCTATTCAGCCCTATAGCAATCCCATCACATCCTTTTACTAGTTAAAAACAAAACCAAGGAAAAAACAAGTATAACATTAGATATTTATATGCTGATATTATTCTAAAGGCAGTGACTTTGGCTTGCCTTTTCAGTCAGGATGGTTGTTTTTAAAAGAACAGGCTATTCATTTGCACATAAGGCACTCATGACAATTAATAAAACACTTAACCACAACATCTAATCATAACATCTATTGAATCTACTTTCTGAAGTACCAATCACAGCCTATGGGTTGGATTTAATAGCATCTCATTTATTTTAGCATGCAACCAGGTTCCTATCATATGCTGTTAACTGCTGATCGTCTGAATTTCAACCTTTCAAAAGCTTTGAATATGAAAAATCTGGAAAGGGAACTCACTACTTAAATTGTTTAAGCATGTCCTTGTGAATTCGCTCGCAGAAGTCCTCCACTGTCCTCTTCTTTGATGACAGGATAACAGGATCCTCATAGTCTGGATTCATACCCTTCGGCTTGGTGTATATGCGGGTTAAATCAAGATATTCCCATATCTTCTCCAGCAGACCATCAAGGTTCCATTCCAAGTGAGCACTGCAGCAACTCATTGAGTTAGATATAGTGATATACTATAAATCTTGGTACACACCACCAGTGTAGAACAATTTAAACAAAAAAATATATCAATATCAGAGGATTAATAAAAATTAATATCAAGTTTTAATGGCATTTAAATTTTTTTTAAAAAAAAATTGGAAGTGATTAACAAGTTACAATTTTTTGAAGAGGAGAGGGAGGATGGGTAGGTATTTGAGAGAGACTGCTAAATTGAAAATATGTTATGTTATTAGGTAGTTGAGAGAGACCAAAAGACAAAAGTCTTCTATCCCTCTATATATTACAATGGATTTTGCATTTCTCAAGAAACTTTTGCATGTATGTTAACTTATATGAATGTAAGTGCAAAAAAAATATTATGTTATTGTCTCATGTATTATGGTCAAGAATATCAATTTCTGTTTGTTGGATCAGAGGCATAAAGTTCTACGGTTACAGTTCCCATTATGAAACAAACAAATGATGAACGGTCCCAAACTGTGAAGCATGCAGGAGTACCAGATTCTGTAGTCATACTTAGAAGTGGTTGGATGCTGAAGCTTGTGCCAGTAGTTACGCGAAGTTATTTTCTTGAAGCAGTTGCCTCTCTCTCTCTCTCTCTCTCTCTCTCTCTCTCTCTCTAACACATACACACAAACTCAGTTTCTAATAATTCTTAATGCCCCCTCTGTTTTCCAAATATTCGATAGGGATGGATCATGAGTTGATCATAATTTGCCAGATGTTTATCCTTTAGATTACATGGTATTATTCTATTTGAGAAAATTCCAAGATTAACAGCAAAGAGTTTAACTATTTTAAAATTTAATTCATTCAGCTGTTCCACAAAGATGATAAATAGCTCCAAAATACACATTCTACCTTTTGGCAGAGAGCATGGGGATTTACTACGCCCAAAGAAAGTATGGAGCCTGAGTGTCAAACCTGTACTGCAGTTAATTGTGTTTGGACAACAGTGACCTGGGCAATAATTTATTATTTGACTAATTTACTCCAATCCATTTTAATACACATAACTGCTTTTAATGATAGGTGAACAGCCACCATAGTGCTCGATTTGTTATCCTCTAGCCCCAAGTGTTCATGTACTCACCTCATCACAATTGTACTCTCTACAATAGCTTCAAGTTTTCTGTCTTTATGCCCTTACTATTAAGAAAATGGCTTCACAGTATTAGTGTACAATACCATCTATTCTAGGAAATGTAGTAGAATAATTGTACATGATAGTTACTATTTTATGGGTACAATGGAATGAAATCATCTAGGCATGGTAGTCATATTTGCCTTCTTCCAATGAAATGTTTAGGTTTTGCAGGAAAGAAACAAAAATGAAGTGTTGTGTATGCCATTTGCTTAAAAAAATAATCTTCAGAAAACCACTCATTGCGATTTTTTTTGGCTGTCAAACTTATCTAAGAAAAATGTCTACAAAAATCATATTGCATAACCGACGACTGTCATTGCGTCTTAAGACAAGTAGTGAAAAAAGGGGCGCTGAAGAGGCACATGTGTGACATCATGCTACTTCTCAAACATTCATTTTTATTCTTCAATCCAGTTTCAACACATGTTTTTTGCACTTAAAACCAAACATGCCGTCAACCCCAAATTTTTTTTGAAGATAGTGGGTTACCTGACTGGACAGTAATGCGGAAGTTTATCCAGAACCTCCAGCTCTTCTAGTGTTATCTGATCTATCTTGTTGACAGCGTAGATGCAAGGAATATATACCCTGCTGCCCTCAATGACATCTATGAGGTCATCAGCAGTTGCGTCATACCTTAGAGAAATATCGGCATTGTGTATTCTGTATTCACTACATATTGCTTTCACAGTTTCAAGGTCCAAATGTGTATTGGTAACAGTGGATGTGAAATTAATCCCACCCTTGTCTTTCTTCCTAAATGACAGATTAGGTGGTTCCTTGTTTAACCTGTTCATAGGAGGGAAAAAAAGAATACGACAATACATTATTATGAACAACGGATAGGAGCAAAATAAGACAGCTCTACTGAGAAGAATTGGATAAGAATTAGCATTGACTAAAACTCCAGTCATTGTAAAATCTATAGAATTACTTGAAACATCAAAGAAGACAAATTGCTCTAAAACAACCATAAACATCAGTCAAAGACCATCCTTTCAAAACAGAACTATAAAATGCTCATGGTCAACAAATTTTTGAAATCCTAACACCATAT
Organism: Ilex asprella; assembly: GCA_023539305.1. Lineage (NCBI taxonomy): Eukaryota > Viridiplantae > Streptophyta > Magnoliopsida > Aquifoliales > Aquifoliaceae > Ilex > Ilex asprella. Next base: position 20,202,639 of record CM042202.1, read on the forward strand.
ATATATTGTTACAAAGTCAGTTAGGATTATTTGGAGAGCTTGATACATCGTGGGTCCATTCTCCTGCATCTTAGGCTTTTGGAGTAAATAGTAATCTGACATGGTTAGAGGCTTATGATAGAGCAATGTACTAAAAGCTAACTTTTTATAGTGAAACTCAATTTATTAATTAATAAAAGTTTTTACCTGGCCCTAAACCTCATAGGTTCAGTGGTTAAGATTTGATCAAAAAAAATTAATAAAAGTTTGTCATTTTATATTTTAATGAGAATCTGTGCGGGTAAAATATTTGCATTATATTAAATATATGGGATGCATGTGTGTCTTTTATTTTACATTGTAAATAATATGATATGTAGAGTTCGGCTTATGTACAGAAAATCAGATTATCAGATCCTTGTATGATATAAGTAAAGGTCTAGAGTCTTAGATGGAATTGGATACACTATCAGTAGAATTGTAGTGCAATCTTCTGACATAGTCTGTCTTGACTATAAGAGATTGTCTGATATATCGAATTGTTGCACTAGCACACTTCATGCATTGAGCATGTGAGGTTATTATCTTTTTAATGACTAAATAAGAAAATAAATATTTCATAGTTATTATGATTGTTTGAGCTCTTAATCCGAGATATTTAATAGACACGTGGGTATAATGATTGTTACTTTAATTCATCATAGAGTGAGATTCATATTTGAATCAACAAACTCGGTGAATTAGAAGATAACGTAATTTGTATGGTAGAAATTAATTATTAAAGAAACCTGCATCCTAATATTTAAATGGGTTGATCATATTCTCTTGAGGAAACTCATTTAATTATTCTACATGATAAATAACTTGAGTAGTAAGGTCTCAAAGATAAAACGAAGTCAATTAAATATAATTTTCAGTAATTTTTTACGAACATTTGTAATCTTATACTTGGGAAGATTATTAAGCATATAATAATAAGGAGCTCGAAATATAATTTTGAAATAAGACTCGAAAAATCAATATTAAGTTTTTAGTGGACTAACTTATTATTAATTGACCGTTGGATTTTATTCTGGGTTAGAGATAATTCTTAGGCCCATTAGAAGTCCAACCCTAATTTCTCCTTAGGGTCTCGACTGTATCCTATATATAGACGTTCCTTTTGGTTCTCTCAGCCACACTTTACCTTCACGTTTAGAAGAGACAGAGAGAGAGAGCAAAAGAGAAAATTCGAAGGATTGCAGTCTACACTGCATTCGATTTTTTGGCGTTAAAGAACATACAGTAAAAAATCGTGAGGTTCATCAAGTCGGTTGTTCGATCTACATTAATTTCCGTTCGTGCTGTGACGAGATCAATCTGAGGTAAACCCTACTTCTATCTTGTACGGTCAACAGATAATTTTTTGTATTCAATTTATACGCACCCGTCAATGGATCTTGGGACTCGTATTCTAATTGCTTAGAGCTGGGTACTGCAGCCTTTTTAAGCCTTCTAAACTAGCTCCTCTTGAGCTTATAACCTACTCCAGCAAAAGACTCTCTAGAAGCACATAACAGATGATGCAAGTAATTGTACCAATCTAGAAAGCAAAGTGGAATGTACAGGTACATGCACGATAACACACATCCAGTATAATGAAGAACACAAATTGAAAGGCTATGTGTCAAAAATATCCAAATTACCTAATGCCAAAACCCTCGAGCTCTTTTTCGATCAGACGTTTATGAGTTATTGGCTTTATTGCATCAAGAACAATTATAATACAGTTACATGTCCTGGCAGTACTGATGACCTGCATTACAGCAACAACTATTTAATACACCGATCAAATAAATAAGCACATGAAAAAAGTACATGAATCACTAATATCCAAATGCATGTTATTTTTTATACCCTATCTTTCAATACCAAAGAAAATCGAACAAACAACCACATAACATAAACTTCATTACAAGAAGTCAGTATGCATCTAAAAGATCCAACAATGACAAGAAATCTACCCTTTGATGACCCAAAAAGAAGAAAACACATCCTCTGCCGAGATATGATCTTTTTGGAAGTTACATCACACATAAGCTGCCCAGATAAAAGATTCTACCAAACCCTTGATCACATAGTGCCAAAAACACGTGCCATTCAACCAATTATTTGATCCCTCAAATAATAGTCTAGTGAAGTCCCAACCACAATCTATGAATTTCAAGCAGTCCTTGACAAATCCAAACATTCAAAACAATATGGTAATTCCAAACATTACAAGAAAAGACTTATGGTTCAAGAAGATATATTCCTGACAACAGTGTCAAATCCCTGGAGCACATGGCAACATGATCAATATATACAAACAAAATTGTATCCCCAGAAGGCAGGGCATAAAAAAGATAACTCAATATCAAAAAAGTCCATTCGATAAAGACTATATTTACCTGTCTTCCTCTTCCCTTTCCATCTTTAGCACCCTCAATGATACCAGGGAGATCTAACAACTGCCAAGCAAAACAGAAAAACAATAAGAAAAATGAAAATTGTAAGGCTAAATTTTGAACTGATTCAGCAGCATCACGACGCCAGGATTCACTGCATCAATTTTGCGCATTGCCAATGTAAAGAAACGAGACAAAGAAGAACTCCAGAAGAAAGGACTCTAAGCATACCGGATATAACCCAAATAAGAAAAAAACAAATGCTAAAGCAGACATCAGATTACTTTATTCTTCATCCGCACAAAGGAGGGAAAAAGAATTACTACACTTACTCCTTTAAAAACCTTATTGCTTTAAAAAGCATTTCAATTCCAGTAAAACATAATTTTCTTAAGCATCTGTATCTCTTATCAACCGTAGTAAAGATCACAAAAGCTTACAAAACGTGGTGGTGACATTGAAGTTTCCCTCTATATGCCTGTGAAACCCACGTGAGGTGAGCTGATAATGTTCTCTTAACACCTCCACAACTTGGGTCCTATTGGTGTGTGGTAGTAGGTGAAAGCCCTGTGATGCCTCTCCTTGGAAGTGTATGATTTAAATCAACTTGTCCAAAAAAAAGGCACATCGCCTGCACCCCCTCCAAAACCTTGTAATGCCTCTCCATGGAAGTGTGTTTATGTGTCAATTCACCTCATACAAGTTTTAAAAAAAAATGTAAAGCATCATCAACCCAAGTAGTTATGTCTCATTAAAAGCACACCCCCTTCGTTTTTCTAAAACTAGAATGACGAGCCTATCAGAGCATTTGTCTAGTATACAACAGTAATAGAAAGTAACTTTTTACATTTTTACCCTCATCTTCTGCTATATATTTAGCTGAAGTCAAACATTTTTAAACCTCTGTGTGTGTGTTGGGGCTGTCTCTTTTACACAAGCTTCTGGCAC
>CM042202.1:20206091-20219908 GCA_023539305.1 Ilex asprella
ACTTGTCCCTTCTTTTCATTCAGAAAGCTCTTAAAGAGGGGTAATTATTAAAGGATAGGTCACTACCCATGGCATATAAGAACCACATTTGCACATGAATCAGGATATAAGGGTCTTACACATCTATAATTGATTGTTTCAGATATTAGATAACCACAATGAAGACCAGGAAGCGCGAACCTTGAAACATCCACAAAGCATGATATTACCTGAATTTTAGCTCCTCGGTAAGTGATCACACCAGGAATGCAAGTTAAGGTAGTAAATTCATATGACGCAACCTGTATAACATGAAAAACATAGGGCCTTAGCAAAACCTCAATAGAAACTCTTGCAATACACGGATCTTACAGTGCTAGGTGCAATCTCAATGTAGAATCATACAAAAGAGAAAGGCATTCAATAATAGTGACTTGTATCATTGATTATGGTCTTAATTTATATTCTGAAATTGACATGTTTGGTTATGAGTTCCACTTCTTCTCTTAATTAGGATTAGTTGAGTTGCTCTGGGGGTTTAGAAATCTTTATTTGTTGGAAATTCTATAAGTGGAAGTTTCTACTTTCTATAATTTTCTGTGAATTCTCTGAGGTTTTCAGGGTTCTTCGGGGATGAAGTCCTTGAAGCTTATCAAATTCCATAGAGGTAGCGGTAGATTTGCCAACAGAAGTGCTTTTAGTTTTCTACACTAATTTGTGGACAAACAAAGAAGCTTATAGTTTAGCAAAAGCAACTTCCACAACCTTGGAGCAATTTAATGCATATCCATAACTGCAGAAATTAGATTTGTTTGAGATCACAGTTTAGTCTATTATTCTTAGACTAGAAAACATTCAGTAATTTCCTTGACAGGAAAACTTTTTCTCTCTACATTGAGCTGCCCTCTTATTTTAAAGAAGTCCTTTCGTATCACAAATACAAATAAGCAAAATATTTTCCCTTGAAGTCGCTTTAGTGGCACATTGAACATTGGCTATTGGTCAAATTTCGGACACTACAACTGTACAACATGTTCAATAATCTCAATTGAACTACGCCTGAGCCGTATTACCATTATGCTCTATATTTTTCTATTAAATTAATAAAATTGTTGTCTCCTATCAAAAAAATTGAATCACTCCTTAAAGAGTCCTTATTGTATCACCCAAAAAAATGAACTACTGAATAAAGCTTTGCCCTTGAGATGTCCATAATGTTATCACATACTGAAAGATAATGTTTGCTACCATCTGAACAATTTTTTTTTTCCATTCACGAGGTAAAACGCAGGCATTACACACCTCTGAAAAAGTGCCTGTTAATTTATTCAGAAGTGTTGATTTCCCAACTGAGGGGAAACCCACAAGGCCAACTCTTGAATCTCCACTTTTAGTGACATCGAAACCTTCTCCAGCACCACCACCTCCTTTTGATGAAGGTGTAAGAAGCTCTCTCCGTAGTTTAGCAAGCTTAGCCTAGTATCATACAAATAGGTCAAATAAAGTTTAGTTCATCAGAGGATCAAGAACATAAGATGGATCCACCACAAAAGAGCAAAAACTGTCATGGAGCCAATTCACTCCAAAGACAATTAAACATTTCTAAACAAGGAAACACCATACAAATAATCAAAACAAACCTACGGGTTGAAAAACATTGCATATTCCCCGAGAAAAATTATTGAGTTTAAGCAAATTATCAATGCATGAATGCTCACATAATTACGGTCACTTGTGATTATTACACTTCTAACGACTGTAGCATCACCTTTATACACCCAATGCTCCAACTGAAGATGGAACAGAGGACATGACAAATGAGATCAATCTTTTCAGAAGGAAAAAATTCGCGTGTGACTTTGAACATTGAATTTAGCGATGGGAAAATAAGATAAAAATAGTTGAAAGAATAGCACGAAAATCATAATGCAAAATGTACAAATTATTGTGTTTCTTGTTATGGCATTATCATTGCCAAATTTATGTAGTCAAACAAAGTTCATTAATCTGAAATTCAAGACTTTTCACTCTAATTATATAAGTATCTCTTCCATTGTGTGTGTGTTTTTGTTGTTGTGGGGGGTGAGGGGGGATTGGTCAACAAGATGATAAAAAGATGAGAATTATGTGAATATAGATCTACTATAAAATTCCTCCTCGTGATATGATAATTAATAGCATGCATTGCAATTTTGAGTTACATGTAACTTCAAATATCTAAACAAACACTACTTATAAAAACGTAGGAATTATCAGTGCCAGCAGACCGCCTCTAGAAGCCAAATGTCAGGTTTTCGAATGCTTCTGAAGAAATCCTGTAACTGGAGCACAAATCTTCCAACACTCAGAGGGCTGCACTTTTCAATATGATGGAATTTATAAAACCAACAATGTAGGATGTTCAATTGGGGATTTTGCTCATTAAAATATCAAAAGTCCAACGCAAACTTTAAGTTGGGCACCTACATTCATCATGTTACAATCCAAATTATGGGCCATGAAATAGACAAAACATCAAGAGCCAGAGGGTGTAAAGGAGCCTAGCACTGTTATTTTCTGTGCCCAACAGGTTTTCAAATGCATAAAGATAGAGAGTGCATTTTTATGTTCTCTAGAAGAAAGCAAACTAGGACAATTAAAACTTTACCCATACATACGCTGTGCTGCCAAAGTGATAAAATACATTGCCAGTGTGAAAGTGGAAACAAAAACAACATGCAAACTGGAAAACCAAATGACGGCTAGTACATAAAAAGTATCAGAAGCAACTCTTATCCGATTTACAACATCAAATGTAACTCTTCTAACAGCTGCTAAAAATTCTCTAGCAAGAGGCCACCCAAGTTAATCATCCACAATGCCATAGTACTCCATTATACAGAAGACAGTAAGTGAGTCAAAAAAATAAAAACCAACTCACCACTGACTTCCGTTATTTATAAAGAAAATGAGGCGCTAATATGAAGAAATAAGGACAGTGAAAAAATACAAGATCCTTACACGAAAATAGAGAAATTATTCACAGATATTATCCCTCACAGCTGACACTTCAACTACAAACACTAACAAGCATGAGGATGTGTACCTTAAGTAAACCCAAATGATGGGCAGTAGCTTTGTTCTTTTGGGTCTTAGCCATCTGCAACATACAAGAAAGCAGTTGTTACATTCTTAAGCAGTCTAAGATATCATTGAGGAGCATCACTCAAACAAGGGTGTGAAAAGGAACCATAGTTGCCTATTCTTCAACAATATTACACACCATTTCATATAAAAACTTGAAGAATATACATGTTTTTTTTTAGCATAAAGAATATATATGTCGTAAAACAAAAAATTATTCCACACAACTCAAACATGCATATACACATGTAATAGGTCACACGAGTTCATCACCCCAATAGGATTGAAAGTTGAAATGCAAACATCATCAACAAAAGAATTTGTTTGGTCCTTGGACAAAAAAAGAATCATTGCTCAATTTGAACCCATTAATCAAGGACGTTAGGGGAGTACTTAACTTTCACATTATTTAACAAATAGTTGTTCTCAAATTTGAACCTAGAATCTAAAGTCAGATAAATGTTAGTTCGGCACTTTCACATTGAAGCCAACAAACAATTAAATATAACAAATAAAAACAATATGCAAAAAATTCTAAGAACTCAAAAAACAGCCTCTTCTTTTATTTGAAAGACCGGTGATCTTCAACCAATTATGAGCTTCAATATAATTCCCAGGAGTAAGATAGCATGTTTCCAATATTCAGCCGAACAAAATATTTTGATAGGCTTTTGTAGAAAAGATTAAAAATCTTTTCTTTTTGTTGTCTCTGATTTATCTTAAACACTGAATAGAGGTAAAACACTCTAGCTTCTGCCTTTTCCAGTTACAACAGTGGAGACATAAATATCAACGGTATAGACCGCACGACCATTACAACCTTCATTTTCTGGAAAAATGTTCATACGGAAGCTGATACTCAACACGTACCGTACATAATACCTATTAGTATTGAACTCAGACAATATAAATAATTCAATCACGTCTCACAAAAATCAAACCTCTGATTTTATAAACTCTATAAAAGCTCATATTTTCCACTTGAATTCAATCAACACAAACAATTATTCCATTTAGTTAGGCCTATCCGCAATCAATTGGATGATTAAATTCCAAATATTTTCCTGATTCTTTAATAATCTCTCTCTCTCTCTCTCTCTCTCTCTCTCGCACACACACACACACACATATATATATATAAAGTGAAGAGTATAACAGAGAGAGAAAGAGAGGCTGATACCTCATCTTCGATGTCCTTGATTTTCTGCATCACAGTCGCCATTGTTAGAACTGGAAGGTTAGAGAGAGAGTCTCTAGATCACGATGTAAAGTTAAGACGATTACAGAAGCAGGTTCCGTTGATCTTTCAATTGACGATGAAGCGCTGGTCGGAAGAGCTAGCATAGTTCTCTAGAAGAACATAAAACCGGAGGTCTAGTCTAGGTACTCACTGTGTAAATATAAGTTGGGCCTCAGCTTGCCGAGTTCTGGATTGTGACCCATCCTGACAAAAGATCGAAACTAAAATTTGGCCCAGCTAGAATTTTTATTTTTATTTTTTATTTTTTTTGGAAACAAACTAAAAAAGACAAATTTATCCAATTCTGAGGTGTGATTAAACTGAAAGTCCATGTTTTTTTAAATTTTTTTGAAACAATTGTTTTTAAATCTAAATAATATAATTATTTGTAAAGGGGCAGGGAAATGTTCTGGTGGTAGTGGAACTATACCCTGTGCATGTTGCAGCCACCAACCCCTTCTAAAAACTATTGATGAATTTCTTATCTATAATAATAAAGAAATATATGGAAGAACTCTACCAACTCCACGTGGCCACCAAACTTGTCATTTTTAAGGGTTGGTAAGTAGAGAAAATTTTTGACAGACTTAAAAGTCCTATTACCTTAGTATTTTTTAGGGGCAATTCACAAAAACTGTCCAACATAGAATAATTTTATCCTTACAATTTTGAAAATTTCCAAGAAAAATTATTGAGCATGGTCGTAAATTCTTCCTTTGTTAGTAAAAATAATGGATTATGTTGATATCATTTAATGCTTTTCCCAAAATATGAACTTTATTTTACTAAAAAACTATAAATTAGAAAGTGTAGTTATAAAAACTAAAAAAAATTATAAAAACACGACAACTTGAACTCTCCATCTCTCAACCCACCGCCTCCCCCCGCCTGCCCCAACAGCCAAAAACACTGCCTTTGACGCTCCAATCGATAAACTCACAAATACATATAATTCATCTATTTTACATCCACACACAATTTTTTGGGATTAGATTTTGATTCGTTTTGAAGTTATTAGTTGATTTTGGTTTAAATTTTGAATTGTTAGTTGAGTTAGGTTGAGGTTTTTATTTGGCATCAGTCAAAGGGTAAAATGATCATTTTAACACGTTACTCAAACTCCTGCTAAGGGATGGATCATCATTTTCAAACCTCAAAAGGGTCAAAAACAAATTTTATGTTAGCATCAACAATAATTATAATTTTACTCCATTTTCAAATGGAAAAATTGTACCAATAGTCCCTAAGGGTGTGTTTGGTATGTATTTTGGGAGGGATTTGGATTGAATTATTCAAACCCTGGTTTGACCCAAAGATAAAATTCAAAGATGAGATTCAACATTTAATGCTATCCACACCCATGTTTTGTATGCGCAGGGATATATGATTATTATGGTAATATATTTGTATTTAAATAACTATTTTGTCCTTTACCCAATTTATATATATGAGGTGTATAAGATATATAGGGGATATAAATGTCATTTGTATGTTAAAGCCTCAAACCCACACATATGAAACTCACCCTCCTTGGGTTTCATGACCGGGCCGAGTTTGGAATCCTATCCTTACTTTACGCATACTAAACATGGGTTTAAGGGAGTTTACTCTCTAACCCATGTTCTCAACCCCCCAAACCACCATACCAAATACACCCTAAGAGTTTCCACTTGTGGAACTTTAGTCCTTGAATTTTAAATTTCTTCAATTTACTCCTCAACATTTAGTTATTGCACTAATATAGTCCTCGCACTAACTTCTGTCTAAATTATTGACGGCAAATATCACATTCAATGCATGTGACCGAACTAAAGGGTAATTAAGTCATTACTCCTAAGCCTATGTCCAAACACAGAAGTCACTGTGACAGATTATTTATAAGTGATAATACTAGGTCAAAAATATCTAACCAAACATGAGAATAAATAAGATAAGGTGGGTCTAAGCAATATTTTTCCAATTCTCTTTCCTAATACCTAAAACAAATACCCCCTGAGTGAACTTTACAGTGGGACTATCCCACATCTGATATTTTTGGATGTATGTGTTTATAGAAAATACAAATTTTTATTTTTAAGTAGTTGTTTGTAGTTCTCATCTGATAAAAAAAAATAGAATTATTCTCATGTGTGTGTGCCCACAGTGTTCGAGTGGACTCATTTTCCTCCATTATGTCTAGCTTTCAGTAGGCGCCCCTCGAGTCTATGTGGGTCAGGGGATGGGGCTATCCCACATCAGATAGTTTTGGGGGCGTGTGTATATTTATAGAGACTACAAAGTTCCACTTTTAAGTAGTTGTTTGCAGTTCTCGTCTAATAAAAAAAAATTGCAGATTAAATTGATAAAATTAAAAGTTTAAGGTCTAATGTTCAACAAGTGGTAAACTTTAGGACTATTGATGCAATTTACTCTATTCAAATATAATAATTTTTTAGGCAAAAAACGAAGTGGCACCAAACCTCTCACCAACTACCCATTTTCTGTATTGTTCAAAAAAAAAAAACTACCCATTTTCTGTTGGTACTTTGCAGAAAGATTTCTAGAGATAGAGAGGTCTTCTCTGCTCTGTTTCATCTAGCAATCGTTCGCCGCAGTAGGAGACGTTGTTGTGATTGATCGAACATTTCAGCCTGCACTGGTAAAAAAGCTATCTCTAGAAAAAAGCTATTTGTATATTTTCTGGGTTTTTTTTTGGGTGGGGAGGCAATTGTTTCTCTTCAAAAGTAAATACCAATGGAAGTGAAAGATTCTTTACAATCTTTGTTGTTTTGCAAAACATTTTTATTGATTTTTTGCGGTAAGTATTATTTCTTATTAATTCTATTGAATTATTTGATTTGGGGAGAGAGATTGAATTGAGGCTTTGGTGAAATTTTTTGGATATAGAATAGCAGAAGAATGGAGGCTACGATTTCACAGAGCTTGCAATGGTCCACGTTGATTGATTCAGAGAAGATCATAAGGAAGCCGAGTGGTTCGTTGCGGTTTTCTCAGAGATATAAGGGACAACAGAGACTTGAGATGGCTGAATATTGTAATTTGCAATCCAGAAAAGCTGCAACTTGGCTGCATAGACCAGTGACATTGAAGGTTTCCTGCTCTGCTCAAAACATTCCAGGTAGTTTTTAAACACTTCACCAGTAGTGTCAGACGCTATCCGTTAACACGAAATTAGAGATTTTTTGGCTTCCTCAAGCTACCCATTTGGTAAAAGAGTTGGGCATGGTACATACTAATTATACACGATTCATGCACGATACAAACATAATACGAAACTAATATTCATTATACACGAATTAATAAATGAGTCGGGTATGAATGAAATATTTTTTGACACGACCTGACTCGACATTACTCGGCACAATTGACACTACACATAACCTAGTTTCGGGTAATAGTCAAAAAACATAAATCCTTATTTTGTTTGATGATATGTCACAGGGCACTTTCAATTTTTGTTGCTATTATTAGCCTTACAAACTTCTTATGCTTTAGTCTACCACTATGTATTTATTTTTTGTTTCTTTTATCTTTCTTGGGTATTATGTACAGAAATAATGTTGGAGGTATTGAAGTTCTATGAAATCTTAAGAGTAGGATTGTATTCTGAAACTCTGATTCTTACCTTGTTTGACATAACTGCCTATTTCTTTGAAATTACAAATGCTCTCTTGAGTGGAAAATCATATTACCTGAAAGTTTCTCAAACATCCTTTAGGGTGTATTGAATCCGCCCCCTGTCCCAAATGAAGAAATCATAGCTAGTCTATTGTAATGAATGCTGATTTTAAGCATAATTTTTTTGTTGCTGATATGTTTTTGGTATGCTTCTTTTGTAGCTTCATTACTGCAGTCTGAAAGTTCTCCGGCATCGTTTGATGAAGCTATGATCCTAAAGGTACAAAATGATGTCCTGTAATCTCTCTTACTTCCAATCAATGATGTCCAAAAGGTGCAAATCCTAATCCATGGCTTAGAGATTTTAACAGTCGATATCCATAGAAGAGTCATGTTTTATGACCATTAGAAACTGAAAAATTGATGCAGTTCCTTAACTCATTATGTACTGGTTTTTTGCGTGAATCTTATTGAAATATATTAAAAATTGCAGAACAAGTCAGAAGAGATTGAACCATATCTAAGTGGACAGTGTATATATCTAGTTGGTCAGTCCCTTAAAACTTTCTTTATGTGAGTTGTTGGCTAATGCTCCAACATATGTTGTATTTAATTCCAAGGTAACCAAAATGCAGGCATGATGGGTTCTGGAAAAACAACTGTTGGCAGAATTTTGTCAGAAGCACTTGGATATTCATTTTTTGACAGGTTTGTAGCGAGTTTGCTTGTTAAATGGGATTTTTTTGGAGAAATTATCAAGACAGGAGTACACTCTTCAAGTTTTGTGGAGAATACAATGCAGATGAAGGTTTTCACCAATCCAGGGGATCCTGGGTTTGGCATATGTGCTCAGTGGCCCCTTGGTTGGCATCATGACCAATGGAACTTGAAAGTATTCCATTTTACGCACTTGAATAATCTACTTTCCAAAGGATCTCTTTGGCTGGCACATTATGCTTGCTGCTAATAGAAAATGAATTACATTATTTTTGTGGATGCTTCAGCGACAAACTAATAGAGCTGGCTGTTGGGGGAACTACTGTTGCTGAAATCTTTAAGCTATATGGTGAGAGCTTCTTCAGAGATAATGAGGTTTGTTAAAAAGAGGAAACCATTTTATCTTCTACATACTCGTAGAGTTGTTCTCACGTGTTGCTTTCTCAAATATTCACTCTTTACTGTTTAGTGTTTCCCAAAAACTTGCATTACTTGAGTATTATCTTTTTATTGCTCTTTCTCTCCCTCTCTCTCTCTCTCTCATGTGTTCGATTAGTTGCATTTTAAATGCTTCCCTTAAGAACTCTTTTAGACCACATGAAAAGTGAAGGACTTATATTTTTTCCATCATAGCAGTTACATGCATGTCTGTTTTTCACCATGATTTAAAAATGAGGTCTTTTGCTTTTGTAAAACCTTTTTGTTATCGTTATAATTTTGGTGACATACACATTTTATAAAAGGAATTTGCACCTTGCACTTAAAGGTCACCAAAGGCAATATACATTTGGATTTGACAAGGATGCAGTAGTTCAAAGTGGAGGTGATGTTAGATGTGGCAGCTCCATATGTAACAAAATCAAAACCAAAATTTTTCCCCTTGTGTAGATCTTCATGAAAGATGAAATCAGTGATCTTTTTCTTGAAAGTAGTGTAGAAAGTTGCTTCCTTTTTTTTTTTTTTTTTTTTTTTTAGTGCTGGAAAGTTGCTTTTAACTGTTCAGAAGTTTTAGCTTTGAGAGGAAGCAGTATCATGTGATCTAACGGACGATCAAGGATAAGAAACATGTAAAACCCTTTGCGTCTTTTGACTCTCCTACTGTAGTCATTACTTTTCTCTCTCTTTCACTTTGAAACTTGGGCTTCAACTTCAGCCACTCAGAACCAGAAATCCTGTTTAGTCTCAGTCTAAGCATTGATTTCTCATCAAGGGAGCATTAGCGATTCTCCTCTGATGAATCAGGACACGTAGGCAAGTGTCCGAGTACTAACAATTTCTTTGGTTTATATTGCACTTAATTTAGTCACGTTTTGGAAGCTCATAGGTAGAATAGAAATATAGCTCTGAGAAGATCTGTCACAGATATGCAGCTGTGATTTCTACAAAAATTTGTGTACTTATTCTAAAGGGGGAATGGTCACTGATTTTTTGTTTTTTTTTTATGCATGTCGATGACCACAAAACCCAAAACTATAAGTAGCGAAAAAAAACCGAAACTATATCTTTGTTTAGTTACTCAAAAAAAAAAAAAAAACTTGATCAATTGAAAGTAGGATGATTGTGCCTTCGATTTTTTTTTTTTGGAATGGAATTCTAATAAGATAAAAGCATGACATTCTGCCTTACATGGGACATAGTCACATTACTTCAGTTTTCCTGAATTTTTAGTAGAATGTTGTGCAGCAACATAATGAAAGTGGGAAACAAACTACAGCACAATAAATGTTTTTACTAATTCCAGCAGTTACACCTGAGTTACATACCTTTGAGAACTACTACGAAACGAAGAGTTTACTGAGTCGAGCAAATTCTAGCAATATAAAGCCACTGACATTCACTAGACAGTTAAATTGCTGTGGTTTGATTTTCTTTCCCTTACTTTCTTGTAACTAAGAACTTATTGATTGACCTTTGGCTTTTAGACTGAGGTATTGCACAAGCTGTCTTCAAATTACCGGTTAGTTGTTTCCACTGGCGGGGGTGCTGTTATTCGGCCCATCAATTGGTATAACAGCAGCATAATTTTTATTTTGTGTGTGTAGCTGACTTCTCGGCATACTTCGCAGTTATTTAGATGCACCACTACTTTGGTCTTGTCAGGAAATACATGCAAAAGGGTATTAGTGTTTGGCTAGATGTACCATTGGAAGTCTTGGCACGGAGAATTGCGGCTGTAGGAACTGATTCTCGCCCCCTTTTGACTGGCAATGGCGATGCTTATGCAAAGGTGGACACTACACCCATGATATTGGACACACAAAACCAACTCCTTTAGGTTTTATACTTTCATTTAGATGTCTTGAATGTTGACTAAAATAAGAATTCATAGTGCTGGTTGTTAGTGTTTGTTGTTTTAACCTTTGTCCGTTGAGGTTTTCTGATAAGCACTTCTCCTTTGACTTTCACTTCCATGTAGGCTTTCAAGCGTTTATCCACCCTTTTGAAAGAGAGGGGTGAAGCATACAGCAATGCTAATGCCAGAGTTTCCCTGAAAAGTATGATCTCCTGAACCCATATATGCCCTATGTTTTTGTCACTTTTTGTCTACATTTTCTTGTTTTGACTGCTAATGTTCATATCTAGACAATGGAATCTAATAGATCTTGGAAGCCTTGGTGATTTAGAGGCTTGATAATACTGTAGCTGCATTTAAGTAGACATTATGAAATCCATATGGTAATGCATGTCCTTTCTTTTTTATAGTTTATTAGTTTTTCTAGCTGCTTGTTCTTATCTATGTCATACACACTATTATGTTGGAATTCATGCTGCTTAAGATGCTATTGTTTTGGTAAGGGCTAAAAATGTGCATATGTTTCCACTTGTCAGATATTGCTGACAAACTTGGATACGTAGACGTGTGCAATCTCTCACCAACTGTAATTGCAATTGAGGTCTCTCTCTCTCTCTCTCTCTCTCTCTCTCTCTCTGTGTCCGTGTGTGTGAGTTTGTATTTGCGTGTGCATGTGCACATGTTGGTTCATTGAACAATTTTTGGTATTTAGCTCCAACATTGTTTGATTTCAATGGTGATCCATGCTTCATGTTTCTTTTGCTATTCTTATTTGCTTAGCTAACTTGAGTGTACGTTTTGACAGGCACTCGTACAAATTGAGAGATATTTGAAGAAATAGGACCAACTACCATGTTCTTTCTATGCATGTTGTGTTGTGAGTACTTGCTTAAGGTACGTAGTGTAAACTAAGTTCCCTCTCGAATGTCACTTTACGCACTTAAAAGCCTTTGGACGACTAAGTTAGTCTGGCTTCTCTTTCTATTCACCTCCGACATGGAACACACTTGACGATGTGTATTATTTAGTAAATCTGGCATCGAGTCTCTTAATTTTTTTTTCTCAAACTGATGTTCTCATTTCTAAATCTTTTAGCATAGTTGCCTATTTTTATTAGCTTGTAAAATTTTGCTCACAAGAACTAGTGGGGATTAGAAAACCTCTTTTGCAGAAATTATTAGCTATCCAAATAATTGGGTAGCGGGCATTTGTTTGAGAGGAGGGAATTTCCAAATTTCTTCTTCTGATTTCTAGATGCAACCTGCTCTCTCTCTCTCTCTCTCTCTCTCTCTATTGAAGCTATACGTATCTGCCACTTGTTACTCGTAAATGCTATTGAGTTTGCTATATTCAATTTTGGGCAATAGTTCCGAATAATCAACAGTTATGTGAAAATATGTGAAGCCATCAAATTTGGTCCATCACCCTAAAACTATTTAAGAGCATACCATGATACACATACACATCAAATATGAAGAATGGACCATTACAAAGAGTTGTAATGAAGTAATCAATCTATCACCAAAATAAACTCTACCCGTCTCATTCGACAAAAAAATTTGGCCATTCAAGACTAGTGATTCTTACTTAACACAGAGTGCCTGGTTGGTAACCCGAAACAGCAATATCATCCAAGAGGGACCCATCAATTGAGTGATCAATCGTCGAATAGACCATCGTCGCATTATTCGTAGACTCTTTCGAGGGTCTTTTGTTTTTCCCCAGAAGTTAGATATGCTTTGCTGTAAATTTAAATTACTTGTTCAGAGAGAGAGAGAGAGAGAGAGAGAGATACCATGATTCTGGCGCCCTAATCAGGCAAAACAAGCAAAAGGACCCGTATAGCAAACTTCGGATACAAGGGAGCAAGCTATCGTTATTGACCCCTATACAACTATGGACAGGCCGCAGGTTATATTTTCAGAAACTATTTGATTACAGATTCACTAATGCACATAGTTATCGAACTGAATTCATATCGAGAATCGAAATCTTAAATTTGAGAATCGAGAATTGTATCCGAATAAAAAATTGTAAGATTCGACACAAAATTTGAACAACGATAAAAAAAATAACATGTACATATTTAAAATAGATAAAATATTAAATACTGAATTTTATTATATTTTAAAAATAATCAATTAACGGTATTGACATGATCACATCGTCTAAATAAAAAAATACTTACCTTTATAAAACTACACTTGAATTTGTACCTTGGCAATGCATATTAACATGTCAACGATGGTACTTATAATAAATCATTTGTCCAAGATATAACTAACATTCATTACTTTGGGAAAAGCTAATAATCTGTAGTCGACCATGCAAATGCCAACAAATATTAGATAATCGATCTATTTCTCGTTGGCCCTACTGCTAGCTCGTAGATCAGACTAGTTAAGAAACCATTTATATGTTCAGTGGTTAATATTTGATCAAAAAACAAAAAAACCATGACACAATATATTGTCACTAAATTTAACGTGTAACATCTATATAATAAAATACAGTATAATTTAAATCTCAAAAAATGAACAAATGACTTTTATTTTTTATAGTTGAGATCTCTTTAAATTTTACTTTAAAGTTAATTCGACGGCTAATATTAACAACCCAAATTTAATAAAAAAAATAAACTCATAAGGATGTGTTTAGGTTAATTTTTTAAAAATACTTCTTGAACTTATAACTTCTCTTAAATACTTAAAAAAAAGAAAGTGTTTAGAACTGTCTCACCACCACCACCACCACCACCTCTGTCATAACAACCACTACCACCACCACTGCCACCCCATCACTATCACCATCACCGCCACCGCCACCCTACCACCACCACCCCCCACC
>CM042202.1:20235580-20252171 GCA_023539305.1 Ilex asprella
GCAACACCTTTTACAACTTGAAAGGATGGCTGTCTGGATGATAAAGTACAAGAAACTTTGGATGTATGGGTTGAGGGGTGATGCATTAAATCCCTTCCTGTACAGTGGTTTTGCCTCTCTTCTGGATCTTTTTCTTGTGGATCAATAATCAGATGTGTGTTTCAGGAAAACACATCATGGCTTTACCAAAAATTTTCCCCTTAGCCAGCTGCATTGCAAAAGAAACCTGCAGCAAATCCTCACAAATTAAACCCTTCAATCTTGAAAATGCTTACTTGTTACCGTAAGGTTTTGACTTCAGGCTTAAACATCTCTTTGATATGCTGCAGAAAGATAGCAATGCAGTTAAAGAGGCACTCGATCAGCTGAGTGAAGTTGGTTGGGCCAAAAAATGGAGTTCCCAACCGTATGTCTCACGTCGTACGGTCAGTCTCCATTACAAGTGTGAAGTTCTGGGAAAAAGCTAGCCAAACATTAGCCACATCTACAAACCTATGCATACATGTACATCAATAATGTATATTTGTTCACTGCTTTGAGAACTTCATTATTAGTTCAGTTGCTGGGAAAAGTCAAATTCTAACTTTTTCTTACTTACGTAACAGACATCTCTTCAGGAGTTGACTACGCTTGGAATAAAAAATGCAGAGAACCTTGCAATTCCAAGTGTTAGAAATGATGTAAGTTTTAATGTATTGACACTCTTACTGTGGCTGTCATAGCAGAAAGAGCATTTGAAGCATGCATTAGTCTCAATTGATAGTTCTTTGTGCACCGCCCTTATCTGTCCAATCAGATTTGCAAAAGTTAGAGAAATTAGGAAAGCAGGAATTTTATGGCATGAACTAGGGTGAATTTTATAATTGGAACATGAAATAGGGTGACTTTTAACCCTAGTCTGGCAACAGCAACCTGATGTTCCATTTGTATTTGGATTTCAATATCTTGTCCTCTTTCAAAAGCAGTCTTTGTCTAACTTTACTTTAGCATTTCCTGATATGGTGGAGCTGTGGAGGGTTCCTGGACTATTGAAATTGATGATATGGGTGCATTTAATGCAGCTTTTTTTCCTTATGGCTTGGAATTGGTTTCAAAATATTCTTCATGAAATTGATTTCCTTCAGTGACCCAGGCGGCATTTCTCTTCACGGTGGTAGGAACAACGGGGTTTTTGGGTGTTCTCGCTGGCCAGCTTCCTGGGGTAACTTTAAATACTATCCTAAATATCTTTATGTGGCCAGATTTTGTCTCTTGGATATCATTTTACTCATTTCAAATGGTCAACTAGATCTCTATATTGAGTGAATGTAAATAGTCTTAGATACTTGATGATTGACCTTCATTAAGTAGCTTTCTGCTTCAATAGATCGAAATGGTTATGCATTTGACATAAGGCCCTTCAGCATATTGACTTGAATGGTTATATAGAATTTGCTTATTTTAACCTCTCTAGATGGGTATCTACCATTTGATTATGCATGATAATGACAATTCACTCCACATTTGTGTGGCAATACCTGTTTTCTAAATTGCATCGCACTCTTCTTAAAACTGAAGGTGTTCATTTTCTTTCTGCCTAAACAGCTGTTTTATCAGTATCTTGTTCTGGGTCTGTTCAGTTTCTTTGGATAAGCTATATCTCTTCTTCCTTGTGCATGTCCCAGATAGGCTAGCGATGGCGTGCAACCTTAGCCCAACTGCATTTCTCATCTTGACTTTCTTGTTCTGGAAGGCGTAAATATAACCATATTTACAGCTTACATGGGACAATATTTCTGTTCGATGACGACTGAGGGAGCTGAGGAGCTCAAACTTAATCTGTCTACTTAGTGTCTTAGGCAAATGAACCATCAGTATGGCTGCGTTGCCAACATAATGGACTGATATGTGTGATGATTAATTGGGCCTATTCGATACTGTCCTTGTCTGTTTAGAAATTCTTGCTGCATATTCTATGATTTCCCTAAGCTCTCGGACTAAGAATGCTTATATTGTGAATTTCTTTGACACGATTACGGATCTAATTGTATACCACAAAAACAGTGTTAAGATTAATAGTTAGCTACAGATTATAGTGCAAAAGCTTCATATTTTTTGCATGCATATCAATATCTATTTAAACTATTTAAATCAGGATAGGCTATTAACACTGGGTACCATGCATGCATATCAATAGGGGATCCCATTCAGTTTATGTGTGTCTATAATACATATTTCCAGGTGATAATGTTTGCCTTTCAGTTTCTGTCATGATTGGACCTGGATTTTCATACAAAAATATTATTTACATGTTTATTTTGTTGAGGTTGTAAGACTGATGCTCTTGTTTTCTTTATAAAGTTAAACTTGAGAAAACGAAGCATTTTGACATCCATCAACTCTTTTGAACCGTTCTTTCTGTCATTTAGGATTGGGGTTTCTTTGTGCCATACTTGATTGGGAGCATCTCTTTGGTAGTTTTGGCTGTTGGAAGCATTTCCCCAGGGTAAGTCATGAGGTTTATGCAAGGTATATTTCATACCCTACTTGTCTTGCATGTAAATGAAACATTGCTGTATTGGATGTTATTCAGTAATGTTGTTTATTTGTAGAAATAAAGAATGTATAAGGGTTAACATAATTCATGAATCACCTGCCAAAAAAGAAAGAGTGCTCAGAAGTCATTATGCTAAATCTTATTCTCACATCTATGATGTAGGCTTCTTCAGGCTGCCATTGGTGGATTTTCATCATTCTTTCCCGATTATCAAGAGAGGATTGCTAGTCATGAAGCAGCTCATTTTCTAGGTAATCTCTCTCCATGGGATTCAATACCCTTTATCTAAGTTGTAGCTGATACGATTAAAACCTTTGTTTGTTTGTGTTGTTGAATTGCTTAGATGCTCTCAATACAAGCTTGACTATAAAGAGAATTCGTTTTAGGAGATGAGAGAGGGATACAGAGTTCATATCTTTGATGCTCATTCTTGTGTGTACTTAACTGTTTGGCCAGTACAAAAGGCCTATTTGTCGAAGGAAACAACTCGATGCTTTGCAAGTATCAAACCGTCAATAAAGGGTTATGAATTATCACTCTTGGCGGTTGCTTGAGGTCCTATCTAGTAGGCAACTTGCACTTTTCTCTGACTTCAGCTTGATGTATGATAAGTTATCTAGAAAGTGAAACCTAGAAGGCAGTCTCTCCTTTATCCTATGAGTGACCTAGTCATGAATTTGACATCAACCAGTGAAATTGACTAGTGGCTATGTCTCCTGGTGAATTCCAGCAGGCACAGGCATATATACAACTCTGGTCCGAATCATCATATTTTCTAATTTTAGGCGTACTCTTAGGTGACTCCCAACATAATATCAACCACTCTAACTTGCTTCTTTTGTGGTTGCTTGCCTCCACTGCCAGTTCTTTTTTCTTCTGATTGGGCTTCTTATGACCATGGTTTGACAAAATAACTTTTTGAATTCAGTTGCCTATTTACTTGGTCTTCCTATACTGGGCTATTCACTGGATATTGGGAAAGAACATGTCAATCTAATTGATGAAAAGCTAGAAAAGCTGATATACAGTGGACAACTTGATGCAAAAGAACTAGACAGGTATCATTCTCAAACCTGTACCTATTAAAACGTCTGGATAAATTGCATAATCTTACATTTCTTTCTACTTGAATAATGGAAAATAATTTGCCTTTGGTGATTTGTAGAATTCATCATATTTTCTAGGTTTTATTTGAAAAAATAAATTAACGATGCTAACCATCTTTTTATATCATCAGTGGCATGTAAGTTTGTAGAGCACGTTCCAATGTCATGCTTTCCAATTACCGGTTGTGAAGATGCTGTAAGAATGATTGATGTGTGTGTTGACCTGGGTGGGGGAATGAGAAAGTGGCCCTAGTTGATGTACTGGGGTACTATTTTATAGTAGACATCATGAGCAATGAACCATGAGAATGTCACCTTCACTGGCTTCAGCTTTTGTCATCTTGGCTTTTCTGCAGAATTTAACTCCTGTGGGCTGTGTTTCCTATCATTGTCTGTGTGTTTTCTGTAACTCTTGTATGTGTTTATCTGTGACTGTAGGGAACTCTTGTTTACTTCATGCTTGTTTCGTTCATGCTGTTTCTTCGTCGTCTTATGCAATTTTCATTTTTCTGTTTGTTTCAAGTATATCATAATCTGTCACTTCTCGTCACTCTATAGCAGAAATACAAATGGCGCAACTCTGTAAAAACTGTGAAGTGTCCTAGTGTGATTAATTGACAATATTGGATTGATTATATGATTTTTTTTCTTTAAATTTGGATGGAAAAGGGGAGATTTGAAAACTCTGTTTTGACTAAGAATGACAATCAACATCAACTCTTTCTCAGGCTGGCAGTTGTAGCAATGGCTGGATTGGCAGCAGAAGGTCTAAAATACAATAAAGTGGTTGGGCAATCTGCTGATCTTTTTACTCTTCAGGTTTGTAGATGCCATATGTTTTTGGACAAATCACGCTACAAACTCGACAGCATATTAAAATAATTTGATACAAGTTATAATTCAACGAGTCAAGTTCTGACTCAAGGGAGATCAAAGTTAAAAAATTTGGGACTGATCATAAAAAAGCCAATTAGATCCTAATAAGTTGGGATTGATCCCAAGTTTTTGCATCGATCTTAAGTCTACTCCATTGAGTCGTAACTTGGTCTGTTTGAGCTGTAACTTGACCTGATTGGGACGTAACTTTTGGTCCAAACACAGAAAAGTCATTGTAAAATAACCCCTTGTGGATGCCATCATGAAGTCAAGCTTTCTACAGATACTGAACTATAATATGTATTCACTTTCTTCAATCTTCAGAGACTTATAAACAGGAGCAAGCCCCAAATTAGCAAAGAACAGCAACAGAACCTTACAAGATGGGCCGTAAGTTCCTCAACCTATGAATGGTTTCTTACATATTCATGACTGTAATACTACTTCAGTGCATTATGCACTAACATACTTTGCTAAAAGCTTTTCTCAAATGAAGCAATTATATGAACAATGGTGATGCTTGAGAATATATTGCAGGTGCTGTTTGCCGGATCGCTCTTAAAAAATAACAAGGTACTTCATGAAGCTCTAATATCAGCAATGTCAAAGAAGGCAACTGTAATGGAATGCATAGAAGCAATTGAGAAGGCTGAATGACTTCATAGAGCACAGTATCCTAGATTGAGAAAATTAAAATGTTTTTATTTTCTTTTTTTCCAATGTTTTTATATTCAGCTTCATAATTTTTTCCCAATGCTGGAAAATTGGATGTAGTGGACTCTCTGTCCTGTTTAAAAAAAACATAAAGTTTCATTGCATTTGACATCTACATGTACATATAAATCATAATTTTGTGGACCGAAAGGAAAGATTACAACCCTTTACGATAGTTAACGGACAAGAGCAAGCCAGAGACCTATTCCATATGAGCTAACTAGCCAATGAGATGAGTAAACCATTGAGGGAGCGTCTTTGGATCCTACATAGGGCCGGCTTTCACTCCACTTTCACTTTCATATCAAGAACGTCGACTTTACATTATCGAGAAACCTAAGAGAAGATGTTCTTATCTTCAGTCCTTTTTTGTTCTTCAGTGCAACACAGGAGAGTGCCACCTTTTGTTCATCCGGGTAGCTTTCCAGATTTTGTATTGAACGCATGGCATAGCTAGGGATAACTGTGTTTTGGCTAAAGAAGGTGCCCCCAACACCTCGGTCTATTCGTTTGAGCCCCCCCCCCTCCCCCGGGTTTTGATCCCAAGTCATTCTTTCTTGTGACGTATCACGAATTCACTCTATTCCATGTAGAGTAGAGATGAGCGAGTATAGCAGGACCAAGGTAGCTTGCTAACTCTCGTCATTTGCCAATCGAGTCACAATCGAGTCACAAGAATGCAAAAATATCAAAGTCTTATAATGCACAAGGTGATAGGGAGGCCGGAGGCAAAGTGATTAAACTGGTCATTTGGATGTGAAGTGAGTTTTGCATTGAGATGAATTTTCAAGGATGGATGATCAATCTGCTATATGTTATATGGTGACAGAAGTCATCTTCCATTTAAACTGGAACCATATTTACATTTTCCTTTTTAATGCATATTGCTATGCTTTTCCAACCATGCAATCTCTTATGCACAAGGTTCTCGTTTATAACACTTAAAAACTTTGTGTTTGGAGATTATATGTCATCTATGGGGGGCTGTTGTCCTCCCGATCTCCAACCCCATCCATTTAATAAGATAGCTAGCTAGCAATTTAAATTTTATTTTCACATTTTTTTCCACTCATTTTTATAAGAAGTTGAATCATTTAATTTTTGATTAATTTATTGTTCAATATATTTTTTATTTTAGATATTGTTCATATAAATATTGTACACATGTCAATATTTTTTTGAAGTCATGTATTTTGAAAACAAAATTGGTTTTTTTTTATGGGTAGAACTTAATTTCAAATAATGTAAATAAAGAAAGTGAAGGAAATAAAAAATGTTATTTGATACAGTGAGATTAATTTTTTAAATACTCAAATTTACGTTTCAGCGTGTTTTCAGGTACGAATTTAACGTAATAATTTTAAATCGTATAAATGTTTGTTGGCAAAGGAGTGCATACACAATTTATTAGCAAGAGAATGATTATACAACCCTTCCCCTTTTTTTTTTTTAATAAAAAAAATCCAATTAACCTCAAAGCTTAAACAGCAGAATTAATGTGCGTTGAAAAGTCAAAAACAATGAATGAACTTAACACAAAACTCAATCAGAAAGTTGACCAGAATTTGGTTTCATGCTATATTTTCAGACCTAGGGTTGATAATTAAATCAAGGTTTACAAGGTCAAAGTCTGAGTTTGTCGAACTTATTTTTTTCAATAAGTCAAAAATTTTTTTAAGTTTAGCTCATTTTCTAAATGAGTTGAATCAAAACCAAAACAAACCGAACGAATCGAGTTTTGCTAACTCGAGCCAAACATTTTAAGCTCGCTTTTTTACCTGAGTCTAAAAAATTGTTTGAACTCGCTCGAATCAAGCCCTATGTGCATCGAACCTGGGCTGAGTCCAAATAACTCGATTTAATTATTAACCGTACGGAAAAACAACACATTCGACAAAATATGACTGATAAGCAAGATAGTCAATAAAATATACAACATAAAAATGCAATTTTAGATAAATAAATAAGTGGAAAAAAGAAATTCAGTTTATTTATTCAAAAGCAACATTCACATCTGCTCACTTGGAACTTGGAAGTCGTACGGGTCTTGAGGAACTGAAATTTGATCCAAAAGTATCAATAACCATACAAACATAGACTCAAATCAGTTATTGATCTATGGTCAAGCTACAGGCACTTAGTGAATGAAATCCGTAGTTTCGTTACCTTGGTACGTTGAGAGCATTATTCGTAGTTTCGTTACCTTGCCATTGGAGTGCTCAAAGTTCATGGAACTACAAATCCTCCAACGCCAGTTTCCTAACTGTATTCCAGGGAAATTTTTCAGGGCAGGTTCAGCAAACTTTTACAGCAACATGTCAAAATCTTTTGAGCCATTTTTGCACTACACAGCAGGCTACCTTCTTTCGTTTGTTCTTTTTTTGAGCCATCATCTACAAGGGACAATATCTGGGTATAAATAGTAATCATGCAAGTTGAATTATTGAGTTGCGATAAAGCTCCAGCCACTTACAGCGCAATCATCACAGCCGCCCGTACGTTGAAAGCATATCCCTCAGTTTCTTTGCTTCGGTATTCAAACTGTCAAAGCTCATGGAGCTAGGTATCCTCCAACTCCAATTTCCAAACTGCATCAGAAAATGAAATCAGAGGCAGAATCCAGAATATCTTTCACAAAAGAAGAAACACATCAAAATCTTTTGTCCGTTATTGCAATATACAGCAAGCTATTGCATACGATTGTCTTTTGACTTTTGAGTCATCATTCCTTCTCTTTGAGAACATTATAGCCAACCTGAGTAGAGGGATCTAACCTTTAGTATAGGGAGTGTTTAAGAGAGAATTGTCAAGTTTATAGTGAAAAGTCGCATATACGTAACGTAGCCAAGCACCAAACAAAAGGCTACCTAGGTTCTTTTTCCAAAAGGCATATGTTGGACAAAGGAGATACAGCATGATATTCTCCTACACATTCTAATTCTCATTTCTAAGATAATTTCTTTTAAAAAATGGGTCCACACACAATCTGGCTGCATGAACAACCCAAAATCATTTTCAGACCACCATTGTCTAGCAGGTCAATAAATTATTGTTTGTTGCAGAAATTGCCAGGTTTCTAATAAGCAATATGAAGTAAATTAGTCATGCTATTTAGAATTATATTCAAATCAGCACGCTTAATTTCAAATATGTAAACTATACTAGGACACATTCTTTAACCAGGTCTTAGCTTGACTAAATCTAATTAGCTTATAAGATTTTTGGGCGAATCAGCCCCTCCAATCATGTTCCATAAAGACTAGGAAGACAGCATCACTACAGCTCACCCGCAGGCCACTGAGCCAAACAAAATAATCCGTCACTGAATCAGATATACGGTTTAGATTTACCTGAGTTGCTGGAATATTCATCCTAGCAGAATTGTCAAGCCCAAGTATATCCTGCATGGGAATGATTGCGGTATGGGCCACAGACGAGAGCGCAGCCTGGCTAAGTGCCCATGAGATTTCATCTTCATCAGTACTCGGAAGATATTTCAGTACCTGACACAGCAACTCCACTAATATTCAAACAGAACAAATGATCAATGATGTCTAACTTGCAGATTGGAAATTAACAGGATGACGGAATTGTATTATGATGCAACACTTACATTGGACTTCTCTTCTTGTTGCAAGACATCCCACCAGCCTTGGATCTATAACAAATACAAACTGTCAGCAAGCAGCATTTGAAACTTGAAGTGAACCAATGACAACGCACCCCCCCTCCCCTCCCCCATCCCCCCTTAATAACAGACTTCATTATTTTCCCTCTCTCAGCCAAATGAAAAACTGAGAGACTATGTGAGGTCAAGATTGTGGAATGTGTAACCTGTACCAGCTGGCCAGATTTTTACTTTCCTAGACCTGAAAAGAGAGAGGCTATACAATTAAGATTTTCTACCAGATTGATGTGGCCAACTCACATTCTTTCATTCCAAAACAAGAGAACTATTAATACCCTGATATTTGCAAAAACTCCACTGTTACATCATTCCGATAACAAATTCTGGTTCTATAGCATTTTCCATCCATAAAATCTGGCTAAGAAAACAATTTTCTAGTTTCTTGGTGGAACAAAGGTCTCAAAGCATGTCAAAAACAAATGACACCAAATCAATTTCAACAATTGCTCCACATGATATGTATTTTCACATTACATCACTCAGGCATACCCATTTATTGACAAACCTACACAGGTGTGAGGAATAGAGAATGCACCGTGTCATTATCATGAGTACCAGTGTAGACTACTTGATTCTGCTCATGATTATGAGGCAAATGAGGGTTTTTTGCATCACTTCCAAAACCTGGACCATACATCTTATAAACCTTCAGGTTTTTTATTCAGGGTATTTACAAGCAGAATAGAATTAACTTGGCAGGAAATTGCTACCAAACTGGAGGACAGCCATTCCAGGCGCCCCAATGGATTTCCTAAGCTGAACTACATCCTCTGTGATTACTCCCTGCATGTGGAAGCACAAGCAAGATTCATTAAAAAAACAAAATAGCATTATAGGGAAGAAATGAAAATTATCAAGCTAAAGTAATATTTGAGTATGTCATGATCCAGTCTCACAAAACATACCAAGTCTTCTGCTATAATATTGATCTTTCCAACTGCTCTGAAGATGGCATCAAATAAAGACTTTCCAGGTCCCACCTACTGTCAACAAAAAAAAAAATCAAGCATGGATTTGTTGACATAACTAAGAAAATATATCACCAAAAATGATAGGAAAAGGAATCTAACCTTCCAACGCCCAACCATTGCAATTTTTGCTTCTGTACATGTACATAAACATGCATAAATGTCTACAGATATTGTAAGCATCAGCTGGTGTACTCTAAGTTAATCATGACCTCACCATAAGGAACAGCCCAAAAGCCAGCAAATCCTCTGAAGTGATCTATCCTGAACTCATCAAATAGATTCTGAGCACGTTTTATGCGGCGTATCCACCATGAAAATCCATCTTTCTCCATTGCTTCCCAGTCATACAGAGGGCTTTTAAGTCAAAAAAACATACTGTTATAAATGGACTACAGAACAAGCAAGCTTCAAAAAATAGATTAAAGGTAAAAGGAAATATATGCTCATACGGTACGAAAGGAAAGACAAGTAGAACAATATGAACAAGGAAAAATAAACCCTTTTCAAATGACAGTATTTTGAACTGTGTGATACCTGTGGCAAGAAAAAACTAGGGATGCAGAAATCGGCATCTGATAGAATGTAAGATTGGACAAAAGTGTAGAAGAGACGAAGATTAAAGAAAATAAGCACAGAAAGTTAACTGGTTCTTGGTTCATGTTTCAGTCCCTAAGCAAAAGCATATTTGAGGCAATTCAGGTGGATATCATGACTAACATTATCACCTTATCCACTCATATTTTCCCAAATACGGCTTCCCTACATATGGACATTCACTGTACAGTATTTGATGCCCAGAAGAAACTATCAAAAGATTGCATACAAACAGAAAGATCTTTCACAAAATATAGAATAAGCTGGAAGAATATAAATCTAAAGTGTTCCAGAATGATATTCTGTTTTAGGTCAAGGAAATTCTGTGTGTTCTAGTCAATGATTTGATGACGACATTTAGTCGGAAAAAATGTTAAACCAATGTTGTGACTACAAATGCAAGTGAGTGGACAGATGTTAAGCAGAAAAGTAAAACAGTAACTTTAAGAAGATAAGTACCACAACTATAGTTGGCATTTAAACCAAATCTTCAGCAATTCACGTATTTTTCCACATGATTACACAGAAAGCTTTCAAAAATAATGATTTCAATTTAGAAAACCTTATAAAGGAGAGTACATGTAGCAAGCAATTTATGCACAGGAGGTTATCCAGACAATAAAGAGGATTAATAATTACACTCTGAAAAAGTGTAAACCTGCCCCAAAGCTGACCAGTTTCACTGAAGGCGTCGGGAGGAACACCACTAACTAGAAGAGGAAAACCATTCTTGTTCTGCCAGACAAAAAGATAGCGATCAGCACTATGGATAGTATTTCAGAAGCTTGGCTAAATGATTTAAAAATCCCAAATTCCTTCAAGGAACTACTCACCAGCAAAAACTGTTTCTTGTTAGACCAAACATCTGCACTGTGATAACCAACATAAATGGGCATGTCTCCCATTATACTGATCCCCTTCATCTGTGCATAGTCACGAACTTTTTGCCATTGCCTTTGGAATAAGAACTGTTGAGCAATGAATATATTGATCTGTACAAGTAAAGAGTGAATAGGTTGTTACAACCTATAGCATTAAGTACAGGTAGCGAGTATGACCCATAAGCATACCAACTTACAAAATCCTTTTTGTTCTGATAAATTTCTTCTAATGCCACAAGATGGCGATTCTTCAATGGTTCAGGCCACTCATACCAACTTAATGCATTTAAAGAGTTGTCAATAGCAGCAAAATATGCTGCATCTTCAAGCCAACCTACAAAAGCCTCTATGTCAAATCAAAGAAAGCTAGTTCTACTCATTTTCCAAGGGAATGTATTAAAGGTGGCATCAGAGAAGGTGAAACTAATTTACATTTGCAATGCATCCGAATGCAATGCTTGAAGCAGTCATCAATCATCAACGTATGAGAAAATGGAGATGAAAACAAGTACATAAACAACATCTGCCTTCCCCCCATCCCACCCCACCCCCCAAAAAAGGTAATAGAAGAAGAAGATATAACTTTATCACGTTAACTTCTTCAGTCAATTTCAACTTGGCTTCTTCCCTGATTACACTGCACTTTATATGGTGAGAAAATAAAACTATGGAATAATAATTAGCATCACAGTAAAAAACATAATTTCACACTAAATTCCTTGTTATTTAAAGTTTACTCAGAATAATAATTACAAAAATGAAGTATACTCACTTGCAATATCGGGGCCTTTACGAAAATCTTCAAGCTGACGTTTGAGTTCCCCTTCACTCGATACAAGCCTCTCTGCAGCCTAAGAAAAAAAAAAGGAGTTTTTGTGTAACATTGGTATGAGCTCCAAATTTTGAAATGCAAACATGACCAGTGTGAGGAACAAGGCCAACAAAAATAAAATCAAATAAAAGAATAATTGTGGACATTTTAGAGTAACCAAATGGTCAGAAGCCAATAGAGATATCTAAGCCAAACTTTAATCTTTTGACTCCAAATAGTATTATTTTTGAGAAGCCATTGAAACACTATAAATAAGAACCTAATTAACTTCATTACAGTACCCCGGAATAAGTTTTTTCTTCCTCCCTGATGCTTATTTCTCAATTATAAACAACTTTGTATCTATATTTAATTTCAACAATATCCAACTACATTTCTACAGATCTAAAAAATGCAGATAGCGTTTTAGAGAGTTTTTGAAGCCTCTGGAAGGACTGTTTGTCCCCAAAATCCCATTTAATAAATACTGACAACCAGCAGAGAGGATTCCATCAAAAATTGTTCCCCTGCAAAATTTCTTTCCGAAAAGTAGCTCAAGGTAGCTTTTGAAAATGCCATCTCAGCCAAGTCATACATTAACCTAAGGTCACATTGTAATACAATATCATACCTAACCCACCTGCTATGAGGATACAAATTTATAATGGATGTGGTGATGGAGAAGTGCATCGACACAATCACGAAAATTGGAGAAAGAGACATTGGCATTTGGGAAGGAAGAAGGCAGCCATGCACTATTTTCATCTCTCTTGTTTTTCCCATTTTTGTGATTGATCAGCAGTATTTTCACCAGATTTTTTTCTCTTATCTGATAGACAAAAGCCGCAAAACCAATCCTTTGTTCATAGTCTGTGATTCTTTTACAAAATAATCCATTTGAATGCAGGTATCAAGCAAGGAGTAAAAGGCAATGATGCCAACTTGAATCTATTCTTTCAAGTAGAACTGCTTTTATGACGTAAAAAGGCTTTTAAAGGGAGTTTAAAAATGTGGTTGATCGAACATTTTTTTCCTGTTAAGTCTTCCAATAAAGTCTTTCACTCACAGTCCTTTCCCTTGAAGGTCTTCCTTCAAGAAGCTATGGCAAACAAGCCCAAAGTTACTTAAACAAGTCTTAAAAGTCCTTAGCGTCAGTGTAAACTTCGAATGACTTCTTTTTCTCATATCTTCCCACTCACTGATCTAGAAGTTTCATGTAGTCTTTGATTTCACCCTTCTTTTGATGAAGCTACGTAACAGGCACTCAGAATGCACATACATGATAAGGATCAATGATCATAGGAGTAGGCTGCAGGACAAGGTAGTGGTCATGTGAGGCTGCACTAGTGGTATTGGAGTGGTTGCAGTAGCAACTACTGTAGGAAAGTAATTGTTGAGTTATGAATTGGAATTTATCAATCAATAATAGTGCCCCTTTGTTAATTATAGATGAAGGACAAGTATAGAAGAAAAGAAAGAATATGGATTAAATTAAATGTTACTTTAAAGTGAATATTTAAAATCCATCAATCCTAATGCACCATATAAATTTTACACACAAATTAAAGTAGAACACTGCTCTTGAAATTTTACCTTGGATATCAGAGGCTCCTTTATGTCAGCAACGGCTGAGAAACTAACACGGTCCATATCTCTGCAAAACACAAAAGGTTAAAAACGAGGCAGATACTATGACTATTGCCATGAACCAGTTATGGGATGCAATCATACATCACAATGGTTAATCATATATTAAAGAATCTCACAATGCTTTTGGCAGCTCTTCCTCCATCAACAAACCATCTTTTACAAGCTCCTCAAGAGAAATGAGAAGGGTGTTACCACAATTGGCATCCTGAATGTAACCATTAATAACTGTCATCCTCATAACACAAAACATACAACATAATAATCGAACTTGATCAGTCAGGGAGAATATAAGAATACTTCCTAGTGTGAAAACAAAAAGTAATAAAAATGCATTACTGCGAAAGAAAGCAAAGGGTTTAGCAATGACCAGTAAAATGATTGAGCACATAATATTAAAAGAACCACAAAAAACACACCCAGTTGATCAAAACCATCCATTTTGCGTGAATGACTGTAATTGTTTTTCTTCCTATCCAAAAAACATAATACATCAGTGTGATGGTCCATTTTCAGATAGAATTTAGTTTAGCCTGTCGGGTATTTACCAGTGATCTTATCACCAGTCCAATAAATTCCTCACAAAAATCTGAAATTTTATGTTACTTTAATTTAATGTTTCATTCATTATAAGGGCACTACTAAGTACACACAGATTAAATATTGAAGTCCATCTCACCTGGCCAGAGTAGGGGGATCCGTCTTCATTACCCTTTCTACCAGGAGGAACAAGAGGAAGGACCTGAAAAGACAGGAATAGTAAAAACTATCCATAGTCAAAAAATAGGAATTTCTTTTTCATATCTAACAAAAGCATATATTAAAAGACACGGAAAGGTACAAACATGAAGGACAAGGGAGGAATTTGAAGTGAAGGACGTTTGGAGAGAGAAGCAATGAACCTGCCAAACGGAGCAACCAGAGTCGTGAAGCCAATCGAGGAAGTGAAACGCCTGGTCGCCGAGGTCTCCAATGCCGTAAGGTCCTGGAAACGACGTCGGATGGAGGAAAATTCCGGCTCTTCTTCTATCTTTTGAACCGGACTTAGGAAGCCACTCGGCGTAGTCCGCCGGTAAATCCTTGCCGACGGGATATACGTTTCCGTTTTGAAATTGCATAGTGAGTGTTTTCGGTCGACTGAACTCCGGTGAAAAGCGAATTGGAGTGGTGGTGGTGAAGGTAGAGAGTTTGGCAAGTGAGAGAACGGAGAGCTGAAGAGTTGGAGAACTATGAATCATCATGGATTAGCTTTTCTCTGAGAGAGAGTGAGAGAGATATTACGATAGCTTAGAACAAGATGTTCATTGAATAAGAGAAGAGAGAGAGAGAGAGAGAGCATGGGAGTTTCAGTGAAAGCAGAAAGCATTGAGTGCACGTGACGAAGAGTATAGATGGGATAGTGCGCTGTAGGGTCTCGTGTTTTGAAATATTTTTTAAATTTTAATTTTATTAATTTAATTTGTTAATTATAAATTTATATCAATAATTTTTTTTTAAATTTACTTCACCCATCAGAACAACGGAGACAAGCCTTTATATTTGTCAAGTCGTTTTCCACGTTATATACTTTCGTTTGTTCTAACGGATGAAATGAAGGAAAAAAAATTATTAACACATGGAATTTTATTTTGCACCTCAAAAGATTTAAAATTTTTTATTTTATATTATTAAAGATAAAAAAATTTATATTACAGCTTCAATATATTAAAAATGTTATAATGTGATTTTTTGATTATTTATTTTGTCAAACTCACCCAATTGATATTGAAAAAAATGAGTAGCGGTAACTAACGGAATCGTCACATTATAATACTTTTAATACATTAAAGGGGTGCAAATTATAATTCATCCATTAATACAAAATTAATAATTAAATAACTAAATTAAGATAACAGGTTGAGTAACTATTTTAAAGGGAGAATCAAAATTTTGTTAATTGACATTACTAATTATTTTGTAATTTCAAGAAGAAAAATGGTTTTAGTAGAAAAGGAATAAAAATTTACTCATTTTTTTTGGAAAGTACTTTTTATAAATTAGAAAAAAGTTATTACTTATTAGGTTTCTTTTTGTTTTCTTTTGCTTAAAGTCTAAAGGTGAGGAATTGTCCAATATGAGTGGTTTGTGGGTCTTGTTGTCCAAAAAAAAACAAAATACAAGTACTTATTGGTCAAATCCCGAACTACTTATATTACACATTTTTATTTAATAGTTATTCAAATTTTGATTAAGAGTTATACAAATTATTATTATTTTTATATTTAAGTATCAGGTGATAAGATTGTGATAAAAAAATTGTTAGCAATTTTGATATTATCTGCTTGAAAGATAATATAAAAATTTATTTAATATTTTAAGTAATAAAATGATAAAATTAAAATATTAAAAATAAAAATAAAATAAATTTTATATTTTGAGGACTAGATTAACCCTTCCTTTTATAAGAAAAACTGTTGAGGGCGTTGAGAGGTCAAGTCATAATCATTTTTAAATAATAAAACTCTTGAGTAGAGTGCACCCTGAACATTGCCGATGTTTGGATTTTTCTGCTCGATAGTCAAAATCAAATATGATTTCAATTCGGATTCAATTTTAGAATTATATTTCGGATAAGACAAAGTTGAGTTCGACTTGACCCATCCCAATTATAATCCTTCATGCCTTACATAACTACTATGGAGAGTTCAAGTCAGCAATGGCATACTGCATGCAATTAACTGTTCTACTTAAGCCACTGAAACTCAAGAGTCGACTGTGCTCGATTGTT
>CM042202.1:20262171-20332200 GCA_023539305.1 Ilex asprella
TTTTATTTTTGGTACTTTTACATTTTTTTTAATATGTATCACAATATCATATATATATATATATATATATTTTTTTGTTTTTTATAAAATTTTCAAAAATTTTCAAAATTTTACACTCTTGCTACAGCTTCCGTTTTCATTTTATGTGATCTAGGTTACATCAATACAGCTGCCTTGACCCGTCGGATAGGCATTTAATTGGATTTTTTTTTAGGAATTTTGGTTTATTGATGAAAATAGAAAGACAAGAAAATAATTATTTGGTATCAATTGGAGTTAATGATAATTGCTAATTAATTATGATCAATTTTCATTGGGTGGCCGTCATCTTTGCATGAATGACTTTATCATGAAATATGAATCATGAATTGGGACCCCTAGCAACATCAAGAAACTTCCTCATCTTGAAAAAAAATACTCTTGATGCTAATGAATGAGCGCAGACATGATCTTGTAATAACATTGAACTTCTTGTGTTATTTTCTCGTGAAAATTACATTTTGTACCCTTAAAATTGTAAAAAAAAAAATTGTCTTTCAATTTTATATATTGATTTCTTTTAAAAAGTTTTGTGATGTGACTTTTTTTATTTTTTGTTGTTTATTTCATTAAAAATTATCCAATTGATATTGATGAAATAACTAGTAAAAATTAACGAAATAAACACATTATAATATTTCTAATAATATATTGAGATGTAATTCGAAAAAAATAAAATTTTAAAAAAAATAAAATATAAAATACAATTCGCCTTATTTTCTCAGCACCATAAATGTTCTCCTCATCCAAATCTTATGTATCATGTCCTTAATTGTCAACCCATCTCTCTCTCTCTCTCTCGATTGTTGCAAGTCTTCTCTCACCTTCCCTTCATCGGCTAGACCCATCTCTCTCTCTCTCTCTCTCTCTCTCTCTCTGCTCATTATAAATCAGACCATGTTTGATTTGGGTGATGAACTAATCATTGAAAACTACAGAATTCCATGGTTAATATGGATCCAGCTAGTAGTACTCTTCCTCCTCATAATTATCCTCTTCTATTTCAGCATCTCAACTTCAGATCTCTCAGAGAACACCACCACCGCCACCGCCACCGCCACCGCCACTGCTTCGCATCAGTCAAGGGGCAGCCTGGTAATATCAACTGAATCTCACAACAACAACCCAGCATGGCTCAACACCACAAACTCTTCACACAAATCCAAGGTATATTATTTTTGTTCTGCTTGTCTTTCTCTCTCCTTCTGTTCTTTTTGGATGACAAGTAAAAATAATGATGAAATGATAATAAGGTTTTAGCTGTTTAAGACACCAGAAAAGTTTTGTCCTTTGATCAGATACCTCCTCTTGTAGAAGCGTTGAAATTGAGTTGAGTCTAGTCTTTTTTGGTTGAAACCCAAAATTCTATTGAGGTTCAAAATATAATTTTGATATTTTCTGGGAAATTCTTAAGCTATAAACGCATTGATGGATAGTAATTTGAGATAAATACTAAGGGAACATTGAGTTTTGCACCCGGAAGATTTTAATATTCTCATTTATACGTTTGAAGATTAAATTTCTTATATTACAACTTTAATATATCAAGATTGTTGCAATATAACCCTCTTTGTTAGTTTTTCGTCAATGTTAGTAAGATAATACTTGACAAAAAAAATAACGAAATCTTCGATCCTTTTATGATTCATTGAACTTGTTTTTATTAGGGATTATAGTGGGTTGTGTCGGGTCCAATATATGTGTCGTGTTAAAATTAATTTAATCGTGTATTATTTATAAGTGATTTGACTTAATTATGACCAATATTATAAATTTCATGTGAATTTTATATTGTAATGTGACGGGATGGTATTGTTTTCCCTTAAGGTGGGCTTGCTTTGAGTAAAGATAAAGCATGGTATCCCTGACTAGGAAAGCAGCCCGTAACTAAAGCAAATCTCCAAACTCCAAACTCCAAAGTAGTTGAACTCCTGGCATTTTCTCCTTCTTTAATTTGTCTTTATTTTCACATGCAGCCCTATTTTATGTCGAATTGCATTTTTTATATTCCTAAAAATTTAAGCATTCACATTTTATATCTTTAAATATTATATTTTTCATATTATACTTTTAATGTATTAATAATATTTTAATGTGAAGTAATGGAAGATAACAGAAGGCCGACATTGTAATATTTTTAATACATTGAATATTTAATCTTTAAAGTACAAAGTGAAAAATCTTAAATCCTTTAGGGGTATAAAGTGAAAAATCTTAATAAGTAAAGGATTTTCTGTTATTTCTCAAAACTTGAAGGAATGTTATTGTAATTTAAATGTATTCGTTGCTCTTTGTCTATTATGATCCTTTCTTTTATTACCAATAAATCATATATAGTTTTGCAGCCTCCAAACAAAACAGATGAAATAGAAATTAACCCAGAGAATAAAAAAAAAAAAAATTTTAAAACGAAAATCGTCTTAACCATACATTTATTGAATTTATTATTATACAAACATAATCCGAATTAACCAGTCCTAGATTTCATCTAATACTTTTTTCTTCTTTTTTTTTTTTTAAAAAAAACATTTACTGTTAATAAGTAAGAGAATTATTTATATATAATGGTCTCACCTAAATATGCAGTACATGATTTGTCAAAAAATAAAAATATATATATATATTAAAGGAGGTCTCTTTCTCCATTAATTACACCTAGCGTAATAAAGACGAACTATAAACTCAGATATTTTGAATTCGAATCTTGGTAATCCTTTAAAGTTAGATCACAAGAGATTTATTTCTTATGAGTAATCTAGTTTTGGGATTGATGGTCTGTTTTTTATTCAATTAACAAAAAAAATTAATTAAAATATATGTAAATCGACCCGACTGAAATGATGTGTCACCGAACTGAAGCGACACATTCTTTCCAAGCTACTCCACCGTCCTCTTTTGCCCAAAAGGTCAATCCAAAAAATAAATGCCAACTTTAAAAAAGTAGTGGATATAAGAGCCCCCCCTGGTTGTTAGATTTGTTTTAATCTTTGATGTATAATATAAGCAAAAATAACCGGCACCAAATGGCGAAAAAAAATTAGGATAAATTACGATCCAATCCGATTAGGTCAAAGTTACTATTCAATTATGTGTTATAGTCAGCATGGTTGTGTTTTTAATTCTAAAGATATATTTTCCCCACCATGTGTTGGGAAAATAACATATGCATCACCACCCCTGCATTTTATATAGTTGTTTAATTAGGCATCTAGGTATAAAATTCTTGATGACATGATTGTTACATTTGTTTGGTTTGGTTGATGTAAAATACAGAAAAAAAAAGGCGACCGACACGGAATACTAAATTTTTTTGTATAAATTGCGATTCAATTCAATGGGTTCAGGTTACTGACTCAAATCAAATCCAAAAACTTGTGATTGATTTTAGAGAATAGAAGATCGATCCTAATATCAATCTTAACTCGACCTAATTGAGTCTTAATATGGTATGTTTGAATCGTAAGTTGATGTGACTCCATGGTAACTTTTGATAGGATATTAAAAAGTTATTTTTTTCGGGTACATGTTATTTTTCCCCTGAAAGATACACAAATTTTCAACTTGCCCCCCACAAATGATTAATTTTTTCACATTGCATCTCAAAGACTAAAAAATGCTGCAATATAGTCTGCTATCTTATTTTTGTTTGGTTGTTTGTTTGTCTGTTTTATAATTCTTGATTGGTTCATCCTGACAGGTAAGAGAAAAACAAAGCAAAGGAGGAGAAACAGGAACAAGTACAGGCAGTGGAAGAGTAAAATCAGGAGAAGACAGTCAAGAAAGTGATCAAGGCACTTCAACAAAGGATGTGACCCATTTTGCCAGTTTTGAACATTCATACCACCCTTGCCACTATCTTGGGCTAGCCAAACAAGCTGTGCTCAAGTGTTTAGGCTTGGATTCCTTATTTGAGAGCTCTTCCAACAAAGAAGGCAGAAAAGAACACTAATGTATTCCTCTCTCACAAATGCACACACCCTAGGACTGTAACTGAATTAAGCTGTTCATAAGTAGCTTGGGATGGCCTCGTTCAAGTTTGTTCGTTTATTAAACAAATCGAGCTCTAAAAGTTGCTTAGTAAATGGGTCGGGTCCAAGTAATGAATATATATAATATATGTACAATATGTATCATGTATAACTGAGCCGAGTTTATTTTTGAACATGAGTTGGAACTCGCTTTCAAGCTCTCAATCTAAGCCGAGCCAGAGTTTGAAAAAAATAAAGTTCAAGTTAGACCTAGATATTTGAAGCTCGTTTTAATCTCAATCAAACTTGAAAACTTTTCGCAAATAAACAGATCAAGCCTAAATGGTTTAGTGCTCTATTCGGTTCAGTTCATTTTTTTATCATGGAATATAAGGGGTGGGAAAAGGAAGAACGCCCAATAATCATCCCGTTAGACCCTTAACGGTGGGATAATAAGGTCATTGACCGCGCCTGGAACATCTTTCGGGATCAGACATAGCTAGGCTAACATAGTAGTAGACAACCACCAAGCCCTAATGGGGACTGTAGAACTCGAACTCGTAACTTTTGGGTGAGGAGTAAGACTGGTACCCCCACTAGACCACCCTACTCGGTCAGTTCAGTTCATTTGTAATGCTAGTGCACACACATGAAGTGTTGGAGAAAATAGCATAATTTTATAAATATTAATTAACAAATCAATTATAAAAACATAAAATAATAAGAATATGAACAGATATATGATATATTAACAAGCGATTATGATAGTAAAAAATAGATAACAATAAATTAGAAAGAACTAGTCTATGATATCTAAGAAACGTGTTATCACTGTCATAAAATAGCTATGTCTCCCCACGTGGAAGTATTAACGGACATATGCGACTCTAAGATTCAACGCAGATATGTTCACAATAGTACCTCATTAGGGATCATGTCCACTAAAAGTTTGGGTTAATGTAACGTGAATCGAAGTGTAATAGAAAATGTGAAATTTGTATAGAATCAAAACTATAACACGTCGTAAATAAACTGAAATAGTAGAAGTTGTAAAACTAGAAATGAATTGGGTGCCAGGTGAAAACTCTTAATCTTAATCTGATTTATTACTAACAAACAAGAAGGAGAAAACTTAGAAATTTTAAAACTTTTAATTTTATACACCCAACATGAAGTATACATAAATAGATTGTGCAGTTAAGGCTTAATCCATGTGCTTAAAAATTGTCTATTGTTATTCAGGAAGATGTTATCTCCAACCAGTCCCTTAAAAGATTGTGATGATGCACAAAACGACTTTGCACACCACCTGTTAAGTGTGAGTAATAAATGTAGTATCTAAAGTAAGAAGATAACAAGACATAAGTAATTTATAGTGGTTTGGTTGGCGAGACCTACGTCCACTTTTAATGGCTATCGCCAGAAAATTTATTAACTCCAATGTGTTGGGAGAACGAAGAATTACAAGAGAGGGAGAAAGGGTGAGCTTAATTTTCTGAGATCCCCCCTAGTGTTGGTGGGGCTTACAACTTATAGTGGTCCTCTAACCAGTTGGAGCAAATAAGCAGCAACTAAAACAACTATTTTGGGAGAGCTTGTTGGACCAAACAGTTTTTTGGTTGACTTTTTGAGCCAAAATTAAAGTAGGACCCAATTGTTATTTCGAATAAATTTTCGTAGGTTCATATTCTACTCCGTGAGGAGTACAATGTAGTATATTCACTTGCTCAAATCAAGTAAAAAATGAATGAGAATATAGGCTTCAAAGTGACCCTCTTGAAAAGGTGAAAACAAAGGAAGTGCAATGTGGGATGTAACACCAATCCCACATTGGTTAAAGAAGAAGCTCAACGTGGACATATATAGGCCAAGTTTGCTCTATGGGTTGGGCCCCAAGGGGTACCACAGTTTTGTGAGCAGAGTGAGCGTCTACATGCCGTTGGTTCGACCACACACGTGCGGGCGTCGCCCGCCCGCCCCTACCGGGCTCGGGTGTGGACTTACCCTATCTTTTTGGAGAAAATTTATTTAAATAAATGAATTAATTAAATGGGTATTAATTTCGTAACCCGAAATTAATTTGTTGGTGTTCGTGGGTTGTGTCTGTTTATGAAGAACAATTATTTAAAGATGTCTACTGGTTGTTAAAGGTTGTGTTCTTAGTATTTTTGGGTTGTGTCTTTTAGTATGGTGACTGTCCGAAAAGTCACCAATACGTCTATAAATACCCAGGTTCAATTACCATTTTGCATACAAGAAATTTGTTCACACATTAAACCTTTAAGGCATATATTGCAGTCTGTATTTCGGCATTAGGCAGTGCATTTGGAGAGTACACAACAGAAGTTTGGTTTGTTGGACGGGGAGATTAGAGTGCTACTTCTGCCCGTGTAAAGATCATTGTATCTTGGGAGGCAAATGCTCGTGATTCCATAAGCACCGTGTGTGAGGGCGAAATCTGTCTTAAGGACATAGTGTCAAACACTAGCCTTGATCTAATTGAAGTTCAATAACAATTCTTGTTCTGCAAACGGGTCAGTGTTTATTTTATTTATACAGTATAGTTACGTGTAACTGTGTGTCGTAACTCTTTTGTGAAAGTTTGTCACTGTTACTCTTTGTTGTATCTCTTTACTGTAATTCTTTCGTATAAGATTGTTTCTGTACAACTGTTCATTTCAAGTGTTACTGTTTTATTCTATGTTAAGTTACATAATATCAAAAATATCAATAGGTGGTTTTACTATTTTGGAACACCGCCTCCAACACTCCCGACTTCTTCCCAACATTCAAGGCTCTCCACGAGATTCGGTCAAAACGGTTGACTATTTCTTTAGTAGTGCAGATAAGACTCTTATACCCTCATTTTTTATGATGTGGCCAAACAAAAAGCTTAATTGGTCTTGGGCAACCTTGAGCTTGGTGGATCTTTTGTAAGATTGGACTCCTCAATTGAGATTGGGCTTTCCATGTGAATTGGTCCGTTTGAACTTGACCCATCAAATTGCATGGTGGTCTGCTGCCATAGTGGATGGGCTAACCAAGGAGAAAAAGTTTCTCCCTGAAATTTGTAAATTATACAAACTTGTAATGCATCTTTGTAATTTTATGCCAAAATAGTGTCAAGTGTATGTATTTAATGGCATTAATGAATTTTTTCCCCCATGCAATAGAGCAGTTCACACAATTTGGCCTATGACAATTTAATTTTGGGTAAAATACAGCATTAGTCTCTCAGATAATTTTGATTGCCACTTCAGCCCATCACTTTTGATTCAATTAAAAATGAAAATGTATATTTATTGAGTAATGGAGGTGGTCAAATACGTATGTCTCAATAAATCACATTTGAGGGGTATTATTCGGAACCTTGCAAGTCGAAAGCAACAAAACTTGAAGGACTAAAGCGATTCTACTTGTGTGGTCACATGGGTCTCGCTTATAATAATTTTTCTTTTTGTCAGACCATCCTGTATCCGAAAACTGCTTTTGGCTCTGATTAATTCGAATTCGAGCCGGGTAAGACCACAAGGATGGCAAAGCTCTCTCTACCGAGCACAGCTGTATTCCCAAGACTCGAACTCGAAACTTTGTTAAGCTAGAACAGTCCCTTATAATAATTGTCATTAAACATAAATTATTTTTTCATTCTTTCAATTGTGTCACTTTATCGTGCGATAATTGAAGCAATACAAAATACTCTTTAAGTAGGAATCCTTTGAACTTTCATTCATCTTGCAAAGAGAACATTCGCAAAGCTCTAATTAACCCATAAGTGTATGTATTTAGCTAGCTAGCTAGCTTGGTACATTTGTGAATGTGCACGGATACATAACATTTAATGTGTTGGTGTTTATGTGTCATTTTGTTAACTAAAACTCGCATCATCGCACCATCATCCAATCTCGGAAATCCGTTCTTCGAGTTCTCTATTTCTTCTTCTTCACCTTCTTATAACTGTAATGGCATGAACAAACAACTAAAATGAGAGCAACTTCAAGCCTTTAATGTAACACAAGTTTGAAGGATAAAATTTGCATTCCTGGCAACTTAAGCAGCATATGTATGTGAAAAAAAAAATGAAAATAAAACTAAATGAATGGAGTCCATTTGAAATGAAATTTGATGCGTGAGAGGGAAAGGATAGCTGAACACACAAGCATGTACCTAGTTCCAAACGGACCAAACCGGTTAACATAATGTTGATAGTAGTAAATCTCTTTTAATCCTATTATATCGCATATCTCTACTAGTCTTTACCCCCTATGGATTAAAGATTCGGATATCTCCAATACTCTCTTTTTTGGCAGATCCTCTAACATTAACGGTGATGAACCCTCTTATATACAGTGAGTCTCGTTTGATTTTATGATAGGTGATCAACCAAGAAGAAAATACGTAAATAAATTTTTATTTATTTTTTTGTGAAGGGGAAAAGGGACTTAAACCCTTGAGCTCAAGAAGGCAAAGTCTTCGTAAAGTAAAGAGTACCATTGGAAGTGATCGTACACCCCCGATTGGTAAGCATATGAATATATATATATATATATATATATGCTTACCGCGTACTATTTTCTTCTGCTGTAAACTTAAACTTGCTTAGACTGTGAAAAGTAATCAATGGCTCTTCATCTTCATCTTCTTTTCGTCCTCTAACAAGGAGATCAAAGACGCCTGGCTTTTCTTTCTGACAATGATTGATGACAACTACAGTTTCACTCAAACTTAATTTTATTTTGACATCTGGATTTGTTACAAACAATGTCGACGACCCTCCGTTGGTTCCCAAATTCAGCACTGCTTCCCTCATTGCTCTTGTTCTTCTTAATCTCCTAACAACAAAGTGCTTAATCTTTTAACCTCATTGTTTATTATATACTAACCTCATTGAAGAGGATGTCTATCTTGGGAT
This sequence comes from Ilex asprella, assembly GCA_023539305.1. Taxonomy (NCBI): domain Eukaryota; kingdom Viridiplantae; phylum Streptophyta; class Magnoliopsida; order Aquifoliales; family Aquifoliaceae; genus Ilex; species Ilex asprella. Next base: position 20,271,091 of record CM042202.1, read on the forward strand.
AGAGGTTCAATTATTGTTTATGAGGAGGATCGGGTCACGAAATTATATTTTCGCGTGATTAAAAGACTACATACATCTAACTCTTCACAAACCCAACAATAATGGAAATCTAATACATTGCACCTGTCTCTTTCCTTAAAACACATTCACAACACCAATATACTTGCACTCTGAATGGTTCAACAAAGAAGGCAAAAAAAGAACACTAATCTCCCTCTTTCTCACAAATGCATACACCCTACCCTAGGACGGAAACTTAATTAAGTTGTTGATAAATAGCTTGGGATTGCCTCGTTCAAGTTTATTCATGAATCGAACAAATCGAGCTCAAACTCAGTTGTAAAAGTAGCTTGGTAAATGAGCGTCTAAATTATGAGTTGTTCGGCTCATTAGACTGGTGAACATATATGTAGAATATGTATCATGTGCAATTGAGCCCAGCTTATTTTTTAACAAGAGTTCAAGCTCCCGATTTGAGCCGAGCCCGAGTTTGAGAGAAAAAAATAATAATTGATCATTCAAACTAAACCAAGATATATATTTGAAACTCGTTATAATATCAGTCAATCTTAAAATCTTTTTACAAATAAATAAATAGACAGAGCCCCAATGGTCTAGTGCTTGGTTCGGTTCGGTTGATTAATTTGTAACCCTACGTACACACAAACAGATTGTGCAGTTAAGGGGTTAATCCATGTGCTTAAGAATTGTGTATTGTTCTTCAGGAAGATGTTACCTCCAGTCGCTTAAAGATTGACTGGTCTGCCATAGTGCATGGGCCAACCAATTAGAAAAGGTTTCTCTCTGCAATTTGTAAATTATATAACTTGTAATGCACCTTTCGACGATATGACCAAATTAGTGTCAAATGTATTTATTTAATGCATTAACGAACAATTTTTTTTGTTTTTTTGTTTTTTTGATGTAATAGAGCATTTTTTTAGTTTGTGTCATTTTGATCCAATCAAAAATAGTAGTGTATAACAAAGGTGGTAAAATAAGCCTCTAGTCTCAACTAATCAAATTTGAGAGGTAATTTTTGAAAACTTGAGGGACCAAAGTGACAAGCGTTACAAACTTGAAGGACCAAAGTGATTCTACGTAATTCCAAGGGGTTAGTTTAATTGGTAGTCGACCACTTGAGAGATGTCTTATGCTAACATTAGTCAAAAGTTTAATAATCTGTAAGGTGAAAAGGCTCCTTAGGATCACCTCCCTTAAATTTAACCCCTACGTGTGAAGAAAAGACTTTATACGTGAGCCCAAGTTACCTTTTGACCACGATTCAAATGAACTCAATTGGTGGGGTTTCTAGGTTATCAAAAAAAAAAAAAAAAAAACAAAGTGATTCTACAAGTGTGGTCAAGTGGAATGCTCTTATAATAATAGTCGTTGAAGTATGTATTTATTTAGTTATCATCTCTTCAATTATGTTATTTTATCTATTCAAGTCCTAAATTTGTTGCACTTAAGTATTATAAAAAAATTATAATTTAAATACCTAAAAGAAATGGTCACGTGGGCCTCACTTGATTGTGCTTATTGGACCAAAGTGTGACACAATTGTAAGTTCGAGAAATTAAACGACACAAAATTAAAATAAAGAATGAGGATTAAAATGATACAAATTAGATATAGTGGAAATTAAAGAATTGAGAAGATGAGAATGGCTTTATAACCCCTATACACCCATTGAATTGAATACTATAAGTTTCTTTTATTAGTTTAATTTACCTGCAACCTCTCAAGAAAAATTAAATAACCTATGTTTCCACTCTGTAAATTTAATACCCCCTTCGGCTTCCACCTACCCCTCAGTATTCCATTATGTAAGTAACTAGGGATTAGGATTGGAGTCGTACGAAGATTGTCTATAAATTACAACAATTCAATCAAAATTACATTAAGATGAGAAAATAATTAATTATTATCAATAATTTGTAAGTGTAAAATTTGTATCTATTCATCAATATAATCCATAAATAATTAATAAAAAAATAATAAATTGATCGAATATGTCATAATCTAATAAAATAGCAATTCTGCCATTATTAAAAAAAAAAAAAAGTTCATGAGTTTTCAACTTAGGAATTGACGCACAGGTGCATTGCCGGTGGAATTAACGCACATTGTATTGCCAATGTAATTAAAAGTTCTCATGTAGGTCAACCACCGGCTGCTATGGCAGTTGTCGGCGACTGTGTGATTTAACGTTCTCTCTGTGTGATGAATTAAAAATATAAAATAAATTTTTTAAATTCATATACGATAATTTTGATATCACGTGTAAGAATTTTTAAAGATTTGTATATAAAATTTAAAACACTTAAATTATAAAATTTATATCATATATGTGTATAAACAATAATATTTGATCTTCCAATTTGTTTTGTAAAATGACAATATCTTCCTCTTCTTATTCAAAGTAATAGGCAGCTTTCAACGAAGGCAAATTAAATTAAGTTACGAAACGGAGAGTGACTTAGCCTGCCTATGTATAATAAATCTAATTATCTGTCTGGTTACGGGTTGCAATAAGAATCGACTACTCCAATCAACTTTTCCTTTCATAAATGCACATCAGACTTTCGCAGCGGTTTCCAAGTCAAATTCCTTGGTAGACTCGTAGGTGAACACACAGAAGGACCATAGTCAGTATACACTATTCAGCTGTAGTTGAAAAGATAACTTCTTATTCATGTAGAGAGAGAAGATGATGATGACAATGACAATGGTGATGATCTGTGGGATATGCGAGGAGGGCCTTGGACAAAAATTTATAATAAAGTTCCCATTTTAAATTCATTCGTAGACTCTTAGGTAAACACAAGACCATATTCGTCAGTATAAACTGCAAAGCACAAGCGCAACAAATGCAGTAGCTACGAATAAGAGAATATCTCTAAGAGAGAGAGAGAGATGGGTGACACTGAATGCACTTGAACAACAATCTATATGGCTGATTTTGCATGCAACCCTTGTTATTGCTTTGAACTTGTCACTAAGTCTCTCTTCAAGTGCTTTGGCTTTGATTCTCTGACCAAGGCTTCTGTAAATCAGAAGGGGCAAACCCTCAATGACCCCCCTTCACTTACCGAACAAGAAATGAAAGCCAGTGTAAGCTCTCTCTCTCTCTCTCTCATATATATATTTATGCAGGTATAGGAGTTTTTACCAATCTACAGCAATTTTTAAGTTTATTTTCTCAATATCGCACTTACTAACTTATATACAAAACTATCTATTTTTCATAAATGCGTGGGTCAAACTCACACCTTTTTTAATACAAAAACATGTTTGTAAAAAGCATGGAAGCATATTTTGTAAATACGCTTTTACAAATTGTGGATTTGAAGTTTTGGACCATGTTTTCATAAAAATAACGGTAATTTTTAAAAAATAAATAAATAATGTGGTATTTAGATAAAAATAGTTATAAAATAATAGAACGAGGCCAATTGATTCTGCATATGTGTGATGAAGGGTATTGTTTCCATATAGATATATACTGTAGTACTGATGAAGGAAGATTTGCTTCATTGATGTGGTGTGAAACAGGAAAATATTTCCGGGAAAAGCACAAAGTTGAGTCTTACTCTTACCTCTTCACCTATAAGGCCACCAATAGACCCAGGGGATGGTGGTCAAACCAACTGAAACAAGTTTCTACGGCTCTGCGAGCAGTCATTCTTCTCTGATCTTCTTCAATATCCTTTTATGTAGAGAGAGAGAGAGAAAGAAAGAGAATATGACATCTTTTATGCTGTGATATATATGTATATATATAGATCAGAAATGTGAGGTTAACTTTGTGTGTGTGCATGAGTCATAATAGTAGAGTTTTGCTTGAAACCCCACTAGAGGTTTGGGTTGCAAAGTAAAATATAAGAATAAAAGGTGTAAGAAAGTGTTCTATTGTTGAGAAGAAAAGAGCGTAATGGTTTGGGGATGGAAGAAAGTCTACACTGTTAATTACGATGCTGGGAAATTTTTGTTATGATCTTCTTATCGTGATTCTTGAATTTGCTCCTTAGTGTTTGAAGTTTAATTGTCTCATTGGCATTGTATAGACGTATATAGTGTGTAGGTTTGGCTATAATTTGAGTCAACCTTTGAGAGCGCTTGCAACTTACTCTGAATTTACGATCCTGGGTTCAATGTGGTCTTGTCTCGGAGAATTCCTCGTTACCAAAAAAACAAATATCAGGAGTTCAAGTCACAAAAATAAATTCTTTATAGATGGGACAAAATTGCATATATACTCTTCTCAATCTCTTAATGAGGAAAGAATAACGCTACTTGGAGTTAAAAAATAGATTTAAAATGTGTACTTCATAATAATAATTATTAATTTCAGTGTGAATTCTAATATTTATTAGCACTCACTACTTATTCAATGATTATGAATTTTAAGTCCACATTTTAAGTTCAAATAGCAATTCCCATTATAAAAACCTAGTTCACTGGTTGTCTCTTTTAGTTTTTCTTGGTAGAGCATTGAGTTTTTGAGAAGCTATATACGTCAACGAGAAAATATTCGGTGCTTATTCCACATGACACTGTCACATGATATATATCACCTATAAAATATTAGACATTCTTAATTAATTGAAGTCAGTTGTAAAAATTTTAAAAAAAAAATTTGAAAAAATAACTCATAGTCGCACAAATAAGTGTTCTGACAATTTCTCGTTAGTTATAAGCACTCCACGATGGTGCCACCGTATAATCACTTAATATTTTTTTTATGAGTAATGCTATTTAGACCTAATTTATTGATTTAATTTATTGATGTTATCATTTATTACAATTAGATTGATAGTGGACCTCAGTTTTTATTGAAATTCACAACCAATTCAATGATCATGATAAATTACATCAGTAAATTAGATCTAAATGGTATTTTTTTTTTGAGTAATGCTACACTGACCAGAATTAGAGACCAAAAAGAGTGACCAAATGACATGACAGATGACGAAGGCGACTAACCAATTATTATGCAATATTAATTCACTTCTTTCCTTCATTTGCAGAATATGGGTATTCAACCAAGTGGTTCATGTTTGCAGACGCATAGCCTAGCAGCAAAGTATTCAGCATTAGAGCACTAAGAGGAAACGAAGAGGAAGATAAATATTATGGAGACTTCACCAGATGTGTTGACAACGAGAGAAGCAGCCTATAAAACCTTTAGTCCCTGCAATTTTCTTCAACAACTCATCAAACCCTTTCTCAAGTGCTTTGGTCTCAATTCAACCTCTCACCATCCTCCTCAAACAGAAAGAGACATGAAGGCCAACGTAATCTCTCTCTCTCTCTCTCTCTCTCTCACACACACACACACACACTTGATGTGGTGAATTTGTTTTATGATACAGGAAGATGTTATATGCATGTCCACAAGGTCAACAGGTTTCACTTCCAGAAGGCCACCGAGACCACCAATAAGCTCAGGGAGAGGTGGTCAAACCAACTCTTCTTCATCCTAAACCATTTCAGAGCTCTAAAATATATATGAAAGGTCCAGTGATATGACAGATCAAGAGCGTTGAATCAATGATAATCAGGCGTCAAACAAGAGTAATTTTAGTGATAATATCTACAGATTTCAAACTCAAGCGGCCTCCTTCAGACATTTTTAACCTACAAAACGATGTTTAGACCACTTTTTAAGTGCTTTTCTGCTTTATCTTCCTGTTATCAGGAGTATTTTTGTAAATTTACATATTTAGCTTGGTTTTTTTCTTGTAATTTCAGACTAAACGGGGAGAATCCATAGATGTTCCCAAAAGACAACCTAAGTTATAGCTGGACTTCAGTCCCCATCAAATCGTTAGAAATAACGCAATAATTTACCACGTGAATCGAATATAGAACACGATCCTTGCAAATCTTAAGTAAAACCCTTTGCTAAGCGCCATTAGATAAGACTCCTTGGTGGTTTGAAGGAAAAGGTTAATGATGGTGACAGAGCGCTTTGGAATGCTACTAACTCCGCTTGGTGGTGGGGCGGTGGTGGTCTCTTGTAAAGATGATGGTTGTTTTGTCCTCTTTCATTTGTTTTGGTGTCTTTGTCTCTCTCTTTTGTCACCCCTTTCTGTGCTTGCCTTATCTGCATCTTTAACTAGGCCCTCTCTCTCTCTCTCTCTCTAAATATTAGCTGCATTAGGATGCCTCCTTGTCACAGTTATAGCATTCTCACTAACTCCGTGGTGAGTGTAGTGTCATATTTAGGTTATATTGTGTTAAAATATTTTATAGAGTTCGTTTTAATCTATTTATTTGATATATTTTAGAAGTTCGCGCATTTCTAAATCATAATAATTAATGTAAAAAGATGAGGCATTTTTTTTGACATACGAAAAAAAAACATTAGGATGATATATAATTTAGGACAGCATGGTAGAAATTAGAGCTGGCTAATGAAATAGAAAATAGTAAGCCTCCGCAACGAGGCCCATGATTTTTTAGCCCAAAGCCCGCCTGTGGGCCGGACCACTGAGCTTTGACTAGTCAATTTGGAAAAAACTAGGCTTAAAATGGACTTTTTTAAAAAAAAAACAAAATTAATGAAAAAATTATTCGTATTAATTGAATTTAACAAATATTCATCAAGAGTTATAATATTGCATTGATTTATGGGTGAGACTTTTTTGCATCATTATAAATTGAGTAAAACAACTATAAAATATTATTTGTTGGGCTAACGGGCCATTCAATCTAGGCCATATTGTACCACCTGTAGTTGGGCCTAAATTTAATCACACCCTTTTCGATTTTAAAATTTCACTGCACCCCTATAGTTAGTTTAGTGAAATTTCAGAATCAGAAGGGAGTGTCATTGAATTTTGACGTACTTACAAGGGGTTTGATGAAATTTACCCTAAATTATATAGCTTGTTTACCAAATTAGTGTCGAGTGTATTTAATTAATGCATTAACCAAATTTTTTTTATGTAATATTGCAGTTTTTTTATCCAATAACAAATGGCAGTGTATATTGAGTAATGGAGATGTCATACACTCTTAACCTAGCATCATCTCAACTATTTGGTGTCGGCTAACTGAATCTTATTCTTTTATCGTACTTTGTCAAAACACCAATGCAATATGGTAAATTTGAATCCAAAGTATGGTAAATAACCATTGGTATCAGCTGATATTGTATAATTGCATATGCTGCAAAACAAAAACCCCTTGTGTGGTACTGTACTACTAAACCTACCATATTTGGTCCAAACATGTTGAGTTAGGGATATAGGTTTGAGCAAATAATCCAAACATGGTGGATACTACGGAAAATGCTATGATTATCAAAAAAATTTAGGGTAAATTTCATGGAAATGGGTATATGTTGAATAATCTGGAGACCTTATATGTATAGTAAGGAGATAAAACTCAGCAAGCTACCTAGCTAAGAGATTAAAACAAGTTGCTGAAAATTTCACCCTATCCTTCACTCCATGCTGTGACCTCACCTCAGTGACTCATTACCATATAGAAACTTCATGGGATTGACTCTCTCTCTCTCTCTCTCTCTCTCTCTCTCTCACACACACACACATACACATATAATGACATGTTTGATCAAGGACCGAGTCATATAGTCATATACATGTACACATGTATACACTTCACTCATGTTATATATCAGAATTCACTGATTTTTCTCAACCAACATTTAGCTTCTCTTCCTTACTCAAGATTCCAAACTTTCTCCACTTTCTCATTTGCAACTGCCATTCTATTTCCTTTTCTCCCTAAATCAGCCTTTCCACTCTTTTCTATCGTTTCTTTCCCCCTCCTATGTTAACCTAAAAATCCATACTCTCTCTCTCTCTCGCTCTCTCATCAGATCCCACAAACAGCTCTTCTCTTGCTTATTTCAACTCCTATTCTACTCTTTCCTACACTTATCTTCCCCATGACAGGAAAAAGAAGCCAAACCAGTCCAGGCGGAAGTCCTACGTCAGGTAATATCTCCGACAACTCCTCTAAAGATCACCAAGACAGCCAACTCCTTCCCATCGCCAACGTGAGCCGTATCATGAAAAGATCCATCCCGGCAAACGCAAAAAATATCGAAAGAAGCCAAGGAAACAGTCCAAGAATGTGTTTCCGAGTTCATAAGCTTCATCACCGGTGAAGCGTCTGAGAAGTGTCAGAGAGAAAAGCTGAAGACGATCAATGGGGATGATCTTTTGTGGGTCATGACAACTCTTGGGTTTGAGAATTATGTTGGTCCTTTGAAGGTTCATCTCAAAAAAGCATAGAGAAATTGATGGAGAGAAGAACACTATCACCATGACTGGATCAGGAGAGCTTTCATCACCTACTATTCCATATGATCAGAAAGGCCAAGTTTGAAGAGTTTCAACGATGGGTATTTGGGCTATGGGGGAGAAATTGGTGACTGATTCTTTTGAGATTGGAAAAATTCATGAACTAGGAGATGGAAATGCCACCAAGGCTATGACTGTTGGACAATTGGGTTCGATCAGATTGAAAATAAAATAGAATCAAATCTTTAAAACACATAAAATTATTTTCTTTAAAGTTATATCACCCATACTCGAAATCATGTCCATTGATAAATAATGAGGTATTGCATGATTCAGAGTATGCAAGTGCAAAGTAAAAATATACACCCACCATACGATCTTGATCACACTAACGCACCATGTGTAAGTGTCAAGTGCACTCGAAAAACACCTTACAGCCTAAGATTTTGGGTGTTGCCTGCTATTGCCTATTAAATAGATGCAAGTTCTTTTGAAGCCTAATTGTATATAAAACCTTTGAAAGTTTTATAACTTTCCAATGTCGAATTACACTATAAAACACAAACCCACTTCCCCTTGTAATATAACAAACTAACTCTCAGGGTCCCAACAATGACAACTCTTCTTCATCGTGGGGTTGAGTGGTAGAATTTGAACTAAAATTCCTGATATTAAACATAAGAATCCGATCATAGTCTAAACATAGTTAGATGTAAACTGTCTTACTCTTACAAAAAAGCCATTTCCGTGACTTTTACCAAAAATCTCCAAGTTATAATAGAATAATGTTGCCCTTGCGTAAGGTGAAAACTACATCCCTCACTGCAATTGATAGATAAGCCGACACTAATATCAAGTTTAGTTTGTATATACACCCATCAATGTATTATCTATAAATTCAAATTCAAATAAATCACTCTTTTATTATATAGTAATCAAATATGCTATCACTCTAATAAGCAAAAACTATTGTCTTCATAAAAATGCGCTCTAAACATGTGCCTCTCACACACGCATAAAATATTCACCTAACAAATATTCATTCCAACACCATTAAACTCTCAAAGATGACACTCACAAATGCAAGAACAAATTATCCACATTAGCCATTCCACGCGAGACCCATAATGATTTTGTTCCTCGTGAAGATACTACTTCGTTATTCATAGTGTTAATAGAATCAAGCTTCCGGTTATACAAAATTAATGTAACAGAACAACCAACAGATTGTGAAGCCTCATAAATCCTCTCAAAATTGGAAGCCTCAACATCGATTCCCGTCACTTCATCAAATTGTATATTAAAGTATATCAAAATTACTATTTTCTACTTTCTCATTTCTCCCGCTCTATAGGTTTTAGAACAGTAACATTGTGTTTTGGAAGGCAAAAGGCAACAGAGACCTACTTACCAAATTTCCTTGGATGAGCCACATCACAGAAATACATTCCTTCCGCAGCGCAATTGAGCAGCTGAGCATCTCCTTAAGCATGGGATGCACCATCTCCGTGCAACATTGACCATCGGCATGGCAGTCACAGAACTTTGTGAGCCTTCCCATAATACCTGTTAATAAATGGAGACTGCAAGACAAAATGCAATGCAGCAAAAGGCGACCATGGTTGAAACAGGTTTCTTGCAAAAACAGAATACACAGATATTTGGCAACCGTTCTTCATAAAATGTACTCTTTTAGCAAACAATGTTGTCACCTAATAGACGTTTTAATTTTACTGAATCCAATTCATCAGACAATTTAAGCCATCAACGACAAAAAAACACAAGGATAACTCTGAAGTTTTCTATAAGATAGGCAATCAACAATTCAAAGGTCCAATAATAAGTGTTAACTAGACATTATGATAACTGGTTCTCCACGTGCATTGGTGGCCATTGAATTGAACCCTAACCCCAAGGTCAGGGTGCAAAGGTCAGTACAGAGAAGCAGAGGGAAATAGTTGTTATGGTAGAATAAATTTGTCTAAATTTGCCACCTCATATCATTTGAAATGATGGAAGACAGACCAACACACCTTGCCCATACAGCTAAGCACATATTAAGTCCGTGACTTTCCACAATAGCATAGGGATGTACAACTTGCAACTAGCATTCACCTACACAACTTTGTTAAAGATTGTGCACCTTATTTAGGGGAAACTATGTACAACTTGCAACTAGCATTCACCTACACAACTTTGTTAAAGATTGTGCACCTTATTTAGGGGAAACTATAAGAGAAGGATACCTCTACAACTCCAGCATATGCCGGCTAGAATTGGGTCACACCCTTTGCACATTTTCGGTACTCCATTCTAATATTCCTGATTGCTGGATTATGTTGTCTACTTCCTTTTATGAGTTATATTAACCTCAAGTACAAGTTTAGCTCAGATATGTTATTAGATGATATTTACAAATCGATTCTAGTTCAATTCATGTTGGTAGTAATAATTAATCAATTATTATATCATGTCCCTATTATATCATGTTTAGATCAAGGTTTAGATAAGTTGTAGGTCCATTGTTCTAATCCCAATCTCATCGAAAAAAATAATGTGTGGCACCAAGTTAAAAAGGACAAACAACCTACATCAATGCATAACTCTCTAGCCTATAGAGGTATTCTCGTTATTTTGTATACTAATACCACTCATCTCATTCAATATCACCTATTATGGTATTGGAGTATACCAAGTATGGGGCGCTAGACGTCACTTTAGCATCCAGGCCGGTAATAATAAAGTAATAACTTGATCCAAACTTGGTATCAAGTGACCATTGGACCAATTTAGTCCAATCCCACCCCTTTAATACCCCAACCAAACATGCCCTAAATGTTTCTAAGCATGTTTTGATTATGAAAGCTTTCGAACATGATCAAGTAGCAACATAGACTGAACTCCAAAAATATTAACCAACAGTGCTACAGCCTTCTTCTTTGATATAACAGGATATAAGATTAGATAGCTTGCACATCTGTAGATTGAAAAGGCTAAAGGTAGTAATCTACCCCAATGCTGATACAGGGACAAAATAGACACGTCGTTTTTTGGTGATAAGTTGTTGAAATTCTATATAACTGGCTGGAACCTCTACACCAAACTAGTTGAGAATTCGGGCACTGAAGAAGAGGGATAAGAATTCTCAAAGTTTTAGGCCAGGGCTAATCATTGCTAAACAATAACTAACAAGAGTGTCACATGAAATGTGCCTAATGAGAAGAAAGTCGGACAGCCGGTTCAGGATAAATATCAGGGATGCTAGTCTAAAACTTGGTAATATATGAACATCTATCTTAGGAATGACTAACCAAAACGACTTTTATATTGCTCCTGTAGAAGGACAGTTTCATGGAAAGACATGTGAGAATGGTAAATAAAATTTTACCTTGACACTAGAGACATCAGGCGTGTCAGGTGTAGGCACAGGATAGTACTTGTAAAACCTCATACTCTCAAACGCAGCCTTTGTCTCCTCACTCATTTCTTCTAATGCTTTCCTACGGGCCTCCCTTGCCTATAAGAAATTGAAGTGCGTTAGTGCCCAATATGCATAATCTGAATGGCCAGCAATAGCATTCACCACTAAACAAGTCTCTCACATAGTACCTCACGATTAGCTTTTTTTGCTTCTCTAACCTTCTCCTTCACAAATTCCTGACAAAAAAAGAAAAAAAAAATCAAAAAAAAAATTTCAAAATCATAGTGGAAAACATGAGACAGAGGTTAGTTGCAAGCTGCACCAACGGAGCAAAGTTTACCTTGAAGGCATCCTTCTGATCTTCAGACAACTCCTCCTCCTCAATGAGTTTAGTTGTGAACTCCTAGAGAGTTGTAATTTCATTTAGTATGAGAAGGCTTTTTTAAAATGCATTATTTAGTACTTAATGCACATGCTAACACATCATCAAATATTTAGGCTATGTAAGTCGGTAATAAGACATTGCAAAACAACCTTAAACAGCCATTCCGTCTGAAATAAAAGAGATCACCCAGATATTAGATGGTGAACAGAATTTCCCGAGCTAATCAATCAACAGTGCCATTTGATTAAATCGCCAATAGAGAAACCCTCAAACCATCACTCGTGGATTACAAAGGATTTCAAGTATTTTCTCACAATTCATATGTATATGTTTATATATGTATATGTATATCTCTAAAAAAGGTTGAACAAGTAGCAACCCTTGCCATTCAATTTTGTTGATTGAGCGGCCAAGGTATGCTGAAATGCAAAACTAAAGGTTATGGCATACCTCAAGATCGTCATCAAGCTCCCAATCAAACTCACAGAAAACCTGAAGAAACACAAGCAAAAATAAAGTCAGCTTATACCCATTGCTTTAGCAGAGAGCTGCTTCCATGAATCCTCTTAAGGGAGTTCCAAAAGTATTTGATGCTTCCATCGCAATTAACATTGTCTCTGTCCTAACTTTTAGGTGTTCACTATTGGAATACTATCTAACTATTTTACAAGGTGTACCATGTACAATAGGCTCTCAGATTTGCTTACCGGCTTGGGTTCTGCCGGAAATATGATTTGCACAACAGTGCTCTGTTCAAATTCATCTTCCTGAAGGGGCTGGTAGAAATCTGCCGAAGGAAAAAGAAAAAACATTGCTATAGAATATTCTGCTCAGGCAGCCAAAAGTAACATAGAGAGAGTCAACCAACACTAACCACAAGTGCACATCCTTTAACAGCCCCAGTAACCCTTGGGCCATTATTACAACAAAAGTTAAAGGGATACTAAATTTAGAAAGCAAATACGGTGAATCAAAATTGCTTCAGAAGAATATAATGCTGGAGAAGAAAGCCCATAAAAGAAGAAGTAATCTTTAACATTTATTGATTTATATTTGAATAGCCTGCTATAGAAGCTTCATTACTCTTATCTGTTACCTTGAATTTCAATGGTGGATTTAAAGATGTATTAGATGCAATTCCACAGCGAATTTAGACCTTTTTGTTGTTTTACAAATATTACTGGTACAATTTCTGACTGGAATCAGGAACCGAGCTTGCATGCATCATCTTTGCTTAAAGGAAAATTTGTTAGCAAAATTATACTTTCTTGCTTCCAGCAACTTTAAGCCTGATATGAAATTTCTTGATGACGTAAATTATTTATACACATGGGATTCGGCGGTAATCCATTGATAAAATAAGCATACAGCCTGCTGGAATCAGGAACAATTTGTGTGATTTTTCAGGCTCACTGCTCACAAGTGGAGCCTAACAAACACTTTACGCTATTCAAGCACCCAACAGGAATCAAAGACCATCCATATGACCTTTAAATTTCTTTGAGCAGTAAATGAAGGGGCGGCCACAAAACTAGAGGTTACATTATTCAAGCAAAATCTCAGCATACTAATATCTCAGTAACAATACTAATGTATAAACCGTTGCTTGATACAAGACATACTACACTGAGTCCCTAGACAACTTCAGTGTTTTTTTCCTGATGAAAGATGACAAATGAAAGATGAGAAACCACTGACATTAATAATTCAGTATTCAGTCAATGACATTAAGGAAGAGAAAATAATTTTTCAACATGAGGTTGATACTACTTAACAAATCACCCTTTCCTACTGTGACTTGAAATTTGAATAATTGTATATTAGGGTTTAGGAAAAGAAAGAAAGAGGAAGAAGGAGAGGAAGAAAGATTATGAAACAATATTGTGTGTAGGGTGTATCTTGCCAACACCCTATCATCTATTTATATTAGATTGATATTGAAGACCATTAAAATATTTGGAAAGTAAATCACAATAGGAAAGTGAAACATTAAGAAAGGAACATAATGAGAAAATAGAACAATAAGAAAGTAACACTCTTAACATCACGCATAATAGGACAAAGGGGAGTCCAATCATTCATCTTGTTTTTTTCTGTAATAATAATTGCTTGATGTTCGTTATGGAAAAAAGAAAAAAAAAAACAAACACAATTGAAGCAATGCACCAACAGTTTAAGGGAACTGAACGCAGTCTCGTATCCACGCATTACTCTAAAGGGCCTAGCATCAACAAAAATATCTCAATTTTTAGAAACAACAAAAGATGTGTTCAGGATCCCTGGATCAAATTATCAACTTCAAAAAAGAATGGGATAAACTAAAATAGTAATGTTTCCTTGAACAAAATGCCAAGAAGTTCGTAAACCCAAAAATATAAAATTGTGCTGCACTCAGAAATGTTGTTTTGAACTTTCCAACCTCAACAAAGGTAGCAGAAAAAGAGAAGAAAAGCAACAGGGAAGCAGAGCCGAAATACAGATGATCATTAACCTCTAAATAAAATTGAATTTCTATAACTCCAAAAACCTTTGAGCCAATAATTTTGCTTTTTTATCTATATGAAAACATGTAAATCTGGCTCAGAATTCTGGTGTAGAAGCCAGAACCAGAAACGCACCATGAAGGATGGAGAACCCTTTAAACTACGAAAGTAAAAAAATGGACTCTCAGGCAACATTGTAACGTATGACCTAACATGAATCATGCCCCAAACCTAAATACCTTGTAATGGGAACAACCTTCCTTAGAAATACAGGCCATGCAATTACATGAAAAATTTACATGGACAGAATTCACTGATATGCTAAATAGTTTGAAACCTTGCATGAGTCTTAACAATTAAGAACCATAGTATGAAACAAAAAAAGTGTACCCTGACAGCTCCCAAAGAGACAGAGTACTCAACTTCATACTTATAATTTTCATTTCTTAAAAAGCTACTTATGTTTATAGTTCTTAACATTGGGAAAAAAAAATAGTGCAGCAGAAATCACAACCAGAAGAAATACAAAAAATATTAACTCACAGGGTAAGCAGTACTCAAATTTCTTCACACGCTCTAACTTCAATTGTTTTAGACCAGCCCTGAATAAAACAAGATCAAAGACATGAACAATCAAACAATTTCCACTACCCCTCTCCACTCACACATGCTTACAAACATCCACATTTTCAACAGTAACCCAATTCGAATATCACAACTTACCCATTGAAAAAAGGAAAAGGGTAAAAATTAACTTCTAAATAGGGGGAACAAAGGGAGCCAAATACTCATAAATACCAACAAAATATGAAACAATGCAATTAATTGCCTGGGAAGGAAAGTCTGATATTACTTGTAAAATCAGTATTCAAAATCAAAACTGATGCATGCAGAAACCAAACCAAAGAGATTAAATAATCAAGAAAGCTTAAGCTTGTCTTGTGAATGGCATCCCCCAAGGATTCCCATGCACATGAGCTTCCCTTTTATTTTCTAATTCCAAGTCTCAACATTAAACATATAAATGTTCATCTTTTTCTCCTCCAAATTAGTGCATATAAACCAATTGATTATATCAATATTTCTCGAAAAGTTTCATAGCATGAGCGCAAGACAGAAATTTCCACAGTTGCTATTCCTTTTTAAAACATACAGACAATGTGCACCATGCTGTTAGGTAAACATTTTATGGACTTCCAAACAGTGCTAAACAAAACTCATAAAGAAGCGCTTACATATAAATCAATTTTACCCAAAAGTGCAAGTTGGGCAAACACTTTGATTACCCTAGTTTGACCAATAACGAATATGTAATAGGAAAGGATTTCTGCAGACTTTTTTCTATGATATTGCCATTCGTATTAATTTAGCAAAAAAAGGGAAGCAACTGTATCATTCAAGGCTTGCAGGTTCAATTTGCTACACACATGGAAGAGCAGTTATTAATTGCTGGTGAATCGGCTTAAGGGCTTATAATGTGAACTTGTATAATGTATCCTTTGAGGATTACCAACCTTTTATCCAAAGGTATAAATTTCTGCAAAGAGCTAGCTAAAGATAAAGGAACCTCAAGTGAGTATCCATGTGCCATGAATGTGAGACCCCTTGTCTCAAAGATCCTTAAACTCCTAAAGGCACTAGAATAGAATGGCAGCTTGGTTTCTAACATACTCTTGCAGTCTAGCTCTTTCTTAATGTCATTTTAACACATTACAATACACCAAAAAAAACACAGTGGACCCCAAAGCATCTAGTCACCCAGGCATATGCCACTATCAAATAGAGCTGCAGCAATATATGGTCTACCATCCCTACTTAATTTTCCATCGCATGGCTAGAATGACCTGTATACTATTAACCAAGTTGCAAATGATTAAATTTTATATCAAGAAAGACAGTAAATTTTGGAGGGAGCTATTAATCTCAAAGCCTCTCTACTCTACTTGGAAATAAAAAGTATATCGTCCAAGAAAAACAGGAATTTAGTTATTTGAGAAAACAATTATCTGTACAGAACTGAAGCCAATTAGTTGAATTAACTAGTGTACAACTTAATTAAGGAAATCAAGGGTTTTTAGAACCAACTTGCATCAGGCAAGTGATAGTACATTCGCAATAAAACTTCAAACTACAATAGGTACACCTTCATATTTGAAGCATGCTTACAAGATTGCCAGTTTGATATAAGGTTAACTCGATGACCAATAAAGTCCACAATCCACAGTACAAAATTATTGTACTAGCTTTCTAATAGAGTGCAACCTAATCAAAATCTAAGGCCAACAAAGAAAACAAAATAAAAATAAGTTATTGTTCAACACTATATCCAATAGGGAAAGTTTGCTTCAGCAGAATGGCCCACATCATAACAACCAAACCTTGTTATAGAAACATTATATGGAACTTACATGGAGAAGCATTGAGATTACTATCAACAAAAAAGCTACCCAAAACAACAATTCTTTTAACTGTGATATTACAAACAGTTGACATATTCAAATGCCATCAACAGCAACCTATCCAAAATGCCAAAATACACAAGCCAAGCAAGTCCATCCTAGTTGAGAGGTAATCCTTCTTGCTCCAAAGGCATTTGAATAATATATAAATACATACATATACATATGTACGCACACAAGCACACACACAGAGGAGGGGTTGGGGGTGTTGTGAGGATATAAGAGAAGCAAATGGACTAATACCTTCTTTGTGTGCAGCTCAAAATAAAAATTTGTGACTTAAGTCTTTCAACTTGAGAGTCCCTGCAGAACAATAAAATTACACAAGCACCGTCTATATGAAAAAAGATTTCAAAGCTTCATAAAATGAGGAACATTCCATATTCAAAAGACAAAAAAAGCAAAGAAAATTAGGCAACGAAAGGGAGATTCATACCGGTCTTCCAAAGGAATGTAAGGAACCCAGTCCATTTTCATCTGCTTCATGGGAAGAATTTCTTCAGACTCCCTTTGTACTGATTTGATCCCAATCTTCTCAGAAGGTGGAAAAGGAGATACCACCTGATCAACCAAAAAGAAATAATCAAATAGAAAAATCAAAGATGCATACAAAAAGTACATGTTTAGATTGATGCATTTACATATAAGTATATAACCAATACATAAACCATCGTCAAAGACCTTTTCGCAGCATCTATATTGCCGTAGTCCAAACAGAATGAATACGTAAAACTCCCACGTGCTCTTCCGAAATAAGAGCACAAGATCCTTTAGAATAAGAAACTCATTTAATTTGTTTTCTTTCAATCCCACCAAATCCACCTAAGAGCTATGTTGGCATTAGCATATGAGTAAAAATTCCCATTATGTCTACAGTTACTTAAGTTCACAAACTTCTTATAGAACAGAATATTTCAAGAGCATAATTAAAATCTACTAGAAGTGATTTGTTAGCATAAATAAATTCCCAGGATACAGAGCCAACTTCTTGAAACTATTAATTTAGCAACTTGGGAACAGAAATGTTGAATCAAGTCAAAGAAGCAACAAAAATCTGAGTTCCGTAAAGAATATATAAAACTGAGAAAGACTGTATTTGAGAAACTGGTACAGTTATATGAATACATAGACTTATATAAGGCTGGACAAAAGAAGGGCAGGTAGTCTCAATTCCATAAAAATAAACAATATATACTACTTCATACCAAGCTCCTACAAAGATCTTGCAAACCTACAGGACATCAAAGAAATTCTCATGCAATTCAAAACTAATCTAGATTGCATAAATTACATTTCTTTCCCCAACACAATTCACAAAATCAAATAGTGTAGCGACTTACAGCAACCACAATAGGTATGAATGTTATTATTCTCTCATCATGGAAAGGAACAAATTGCGCTGCAAGAACAACAAAGAGTTGTAAAAACTGATAAGAACAGGAAATGAAAAAGAGCATAGGATGCCATAACCAATAGCCCTTTACAAAATAAAAGCTAAAAAATGACTTGAAGAAATTATGAATAATATTCCAAAGACCAAAGAATCTTATAGATAATAGAAATGAGATACCAAAAATGCTTCATATAAAAACAAGTAGGTTCTCCGAGCAAAACCCCCTCCAATTACATGATAACATCATTCTCTTAGCAAACCAAAGAGAGCACACCAACGATTTGCACGCAGCTAGAGAGGCATACAGAGTCTTTGAAATGAGAAAAAAGCGAAAAGTCCAAATTCAATTTGCCACTTACGCTCAGTCGTGCTGAAAAGGTAGACTTTTTTCCCAAATAATTCTCCACCTTCATCAAAAGCGTTCTGCCACAGTTCAACAAGCAGTTTTAGCACCAAATACTATAACTAATTAGCTATATCAATTTTTTTTATTCTCATTCTTCATTTTACTCGTGTCTGAACTTCTACTTCAATGTAAGGCAAAAGGGTGTAAAAAAACAGATATCAAGCCATTGATCAACATTAAGGCAATGTACACCAAGCAAACTCACTTCTAAATTTGAAAAATTCCACTTGTATCGATAAACATGGTCCAGTTGTTCCCACTGGCATGAAAAAAATCAGAAATGTGAGCAACAAAATTATACCTGCAACAATTGTAGGATTTGAAAATAAGAAAGCAGTATCAAAACCTAACCTCTGTCCCAACTGGGAAAACTTGTTGCCACAGGTCTTCCTGCAAAACAATTTTGTCAGCCAAACATTATGAACTGATTGTGCAAGATTGTGTAAAGAGAAGATAGTGGTCTCATTACTACGTAATGTATAGCAATCACTAAATCCTTGGGGTAAAGAATCCAACCTTTCAGAGCAAAATTTCACATTGCAGAATTGCATCCCACCATAAACAAAAGTGAACTCAAGTGATTAATAAGCAATAGCTGTTGATAAAGCCTACTGACATGGCACTCCCTGATGACGCAGACTACCATAGAATCACTCTGTCAGCAAGGACATGAGGCAACCCAGCACCAAAACACCATAGGCCACAGTAAAGTTGCCCTATAGGCCGCATAGGCCCTATGCACCAGGGACGGCCTTGTATCCCAACTTACACTCTTGGTTCCAGATCAAACCCATGGACTTCTACAACATGTGTGTATCAAAGACAAACTCAGGTATCTCCAAATGCCTCGGGATCCAAATGAGTCCAAACATCTCCAATAATGATCTCCAAGGGGGGCCATATGGCTTCCCTCTTTTTTGAAGGTGGCTCCAAAAGCCCCTTTTGCCTTGAGACGGGGAGTAGGGTATCGATGTTCAGATAGTCTTGAGGGTACTGGTCTGGCAGAATGGGCAAGGGTGGGCAACAACTATGCCTTGGCGAGGTCTTCAAGGGAGAACTACAGCATGTTTGCCCCACATCCTTCGCACACCATTATTACATTGTACAGGGTGTATAAAATTCTAAATTCGCCAGACTCATGTCCATGGCCATGGGTAGTTAATTCTGGGCAATCCTAGTCGGAGACCCACGAGGTGACCAACCCCATTAGGGCATTGCGCTTTCTGTCCGGCTGGACCCCCAACCTAATCTACCTTACTATACCCATATAAAGGCATTGATGCTACAACAAAGAGTTCTCTTTCTGGAATGCACCCAAAGTGCCATCTGCTGTTGGCATCCCTCACTTCCTCTTTAGACACCTTGACATTCCCTCTCACCTAATCTCCTGCTCTCTGACCTCCATGTGGCATCTCACTCGTGACACCTCCTCTCTTCATGAGACGGTAACCCTCTATTAACAATCATGTATACGCCATAGTGGGAAGCTATTGAGGAAGGGTCTCGATTGAAAAACCAATAGCTACACTCATATTGACATAATTATAGCTATTCAGATTACTTTAAAGCTGGGTTCAGTAGTCATGGAATTCAAGAATTGGAGGAAAAAAGTTAGTTCAATTTCTCAACTAGTTTTCCCCCAAAGCGACTATGTTTCAAGCATTGCGTAAGAAACTTTCTCAAATTTTTGAAACTACGGAAGCGCAAGAGAAAAGCTCCAAATTACTTTTTTCCCCTGTATAATTCCCACAAGCAATATAGTACAAAACCTTAAATCAGACTTTCCAGCATTTCGAATATAAAGCCCAAATTACACGTTTTCTAACGCATTACAGCTCATAAATTTTGTTCGAGCTACAGATATATCAAACTGAAAACTTAAAAACCGATAAAAATTACCAAATTGCGCTTCTCTGGGAAAAATTCAGGCTCGGACTGAGGCTTCGGAGGTTTGGCTCGCTTAGCTCTTCTAACAGCTTTTCTTGGCTTAGCTTTGGTGTCCTCCGTAGATTTGCTCGCTTCTTTGTTACTCTCCTCGGTCAATTTGATCTCCTCTTTGGTAGTCTCCTCCGCAGGCTTGTTCTCTTCTGTTGACTTGGGAGCTTCGTCTTTGTGGCTCGCCTTCCTCTTAGTTCCTTTCGCCATTGTGTATATATATAAATGTATAACTCTCTATAGAGAAATAGATAAAAGAACGATACAGATATTTATATATGCAAATATATATAGGTCGAGAGAGAGTTAGGGTTTGGTATGATCGAGAGTAAATATAGGGTTTGGAGCAGCTTGAATTACACGCGCGGGAATCGAGCTCGAGCGGTGCGAAATTGAGGTCTGTGTGTGAGAGAGAGGAGAGAAATGGAGGGTGTGGACTGCGGAGACTGGAGATGCAGGGTTGTAGAGAGAGAAAGATAAGAGCTTTGGAGAGAGAGAAAGATAAGAGAGAGAAGGGAGGCGCGGTAGTATTGGATGTGGTAGGAAAACGAAATATTTGAAATTCGACTTGGTGAGGCTGCAAAAGTTGCGTAGTGCGTACGGACAAATCTCTGGAAGGGCAGTTGTAGTGTGTGGATGCTCTATTGATTACATCTACAACCGCTCGGTTGGTCCAATAATAAAGTGCCACGAACTTTGTAAATGTTCTACATGGATCGAGCTTTTTCTTTGGGCGAATTGCCCTCAAAAAATTTAAACTTTTATTTTACATCTTAAAAGATTAAATTTCTTAGGCTAATAATGTATCAAAAATATTGTAATAAGATCTTTTTATTAATTTTTTTGTCAGCAGTGAGTTTACTTTTAACAAAAAAAATAACAAAAATTAATAGAAATATCATATTACAATACTTTTGAAGTGTGTTTAGTTTAGACATTAGATAGTATCGAATTGGAAAAACCCGTCTATCCCATATCCATACATCCGCAGCTTGAACTCATAATTTTAAAACTCGGCCCAGACATCAACCCAGGAGAGGAAGCGAGTCACAAGTTCATCTGTTGGATCACTAGTCAGCCCAATAATATAATAAATTAATAATAATAATAAATAGGCTAAAAATACAATAATTATGAAAATAGTGTCCTTATTGTATATTAAATCAAACAAAAGCCCCAAAATTAAATTAAACCTAGTCACTACAATAAAACTTATAAAAAAACAAACTTAAGTAAAAAATTTACCAAATCAAACCTAAATACAAACAATCTTAGTTTTAGGGTATCAACAAAGCCATACAACTAGTGTATCAATCAACAAAGCCATACAATTAGGTTTGGTCGTGAACCAGTTACCTAAATAATGCATTGATCTATGCACAGAGAGGCAGGAGAGAGGATGTATCTACTAGTTACTGTATCTTAAGGGAAGAAAATATGCAAAGAATGAGTACTAAAGCCAATCATCGGTGATGATGGAGCTTCAATCGAGTCCATGTCCAGCCTTCGAGTCTTCTCCAGTTCCACTTCTATAGCACAGAAAGAAAAAAATTCGGACGAACCTTCAATATGAGACTAACTATTATTCGAGAGGCAGAGCCATAGACCAAACGATTTAGGGCAAAAAAAATTGTCTGAAATGGATAAATCCCAAGTTTTTATAATATTTTGATTATCCGACCAATTTGTTACAAATCGCCCAATTCAACAGGTTTTTCTAATTTTTATACTCAAACAATCTAATATAAGAATCGCCCCGATTTAGGCTCCAGTTCATAAGGACAACTTGTCGAGCTGGCCCAAGTTTTAAAACACTATTTGGGCTAATTATAGTGACAATGTCTCCTCATCCCATATTTGATTCAAGTATTAAGAAATAGTGAGTCCCACATTTATCCCATTCAATACTTTTTTTTGGATGGAGTATTAAATGATGGTATAAATATTAAGTTATTAAAAAAACCTTTAAACTAATTATATCTTAATGATTCTTGAGGGTACAAATATATTTTGTTAAAATATATCTCAACTAGAGTATTTAAACCTACCAAATAGGTGAGTTTATTTAAAAGACTATATGTGGATTTAAAAATACTATTCATCCGGAGCGAGAGTTTTTTTAGGTGATAATATCGAGCCCAAAATGTGTATCCAAACAAGAGAGTAAATGGGATAAGCCGGGTTCAAGCATTATTTTGTTCAAGATCCCATCCTAATGCATAAACCAAACACATCATTGATACATTTAAGGGTGTAATGTAAAAAATTGGATCTTTAGAAGTAAAAATGAGAATACTAAAATCTTTCAGGGTACAAAATGCAAAAAATCCTTTTTTATTTTGATAGATCATTCACCATTAATGAGATAGGTCCACTGGTATATAATGGAATCCACTAAAATTAGGAATGGCAATGGATAAGGGGTGGGGGAAGTAGTCTTCATCTTCGTACCCGCTTAAAAATTTTCATCCACCCCTAGTCCACCCCCGTTAACAGGGCTAATTTTAATCTTCATCCCCATCCATGTGTAAATTTTAATCCCCGCCCCTTGCCCCTGTCATCCGTCCCCTGCACATAAAATCCAAAGAAGAAAATCCAATGAATTGCAAATCAATAGTTGGCAAAATCAAACAAATCCCAACAAAGATAAATATAATGTCAACACATTATACCCAAAAAAAAAATAGGTACACAGGAAATTAATATCAATCAAAAGAAAAAAAATGGTGGAATATAAAAATTTTCTCTCAAGCGTTCCAACAATGTGTGTTTGAATGTGCTAGGTGTGAGTTTATTTCAATGTGTGTGGGGGGTATATTTTGTGTATGTTGTGTGTGTACGTGATGGGTATGTTGTTTGTGTGTGTGATAAGTGTGTATGTGTTGTGCGTTGTGGGTGTATTTGTGTCGTGTCCGCTGTAAGTGTGTGCGATTTGTGTTATGCTATATTTGTGTGTGTGTGTGTATGATGTGGTATGTGTGTATGTGGTGGGTGTCAGTATGTGTTGTAGAAAATATAAAGAGAAAAGAGGAATCAAAGAAAGAGACATTAATAGATAGGTTTGCCGGAGTTCCACTGGAATTAGTGTTAGAGATTGATAGAGGAAAGAAATATGTGACGATGGCAGTGGCACTAGCGATGTTGATAACACACACATGCACACAAAGAAAGATAGGGGAGAGAGAGAGGTAGAGAAAGTGTGTGTGTGTGTGAGGAAAAGGGGCAAGAAAGAATAAATTAAGAGTTAGGCATGGCTCTAACAGAGGAATGACCGGTGACTGTGAGTGAGGTGTGATGGAATTAGGGAAAAAATGTGTAGGGAATAAAATTCAACTTGTGAGGTGTTTTATTAAATAAATATATCTATATATAACATGTTTAGTAGTGGAAAGGGTAAGTGTAAATTCATACTTGAATGAGTTTATACAGATATTCGTATCCATTTTATCAGTGTGGAAGTATTTTTAGGTGATAACACTGAGCTCAAAGTGTGCATTCAAACAAGGGAGTGAATGGGATAAGTCGGGTTCAGGCATTAATTTGTCCAAGATCCTCTTCTAACGCATAAACCAAACACATCCTTGATATATTGAGGGTGCAATGAAAAAAATTTGATCTTTAAGAGTAAAAATGAGAATCTTAAGATCTTTCGGGGTACAAAATGCGAAAAATCCTTTTTATTTTGATAGATCATTCACTGTTGATGGGAAAGGTCCACTTGTATATAATGAAGTCCACTAAAATTAGAAATGACAGTGGATGGAGGGGTGGGGGGAGTAGTCTTCATCCTCGTACCCGCTTAAAAAACTCCATTCACCCCTAGTCCACGAGGCTATTTTAATCCTCCCTCACCCCCGCCATCCGTCCCCCGCACATAAAATCCAAATAAGAAAATCCAATTAATTGTATAGCAATAGTTGGCAAAATCAAACAAATCCCAACAAAGATAAATATAATTTCAACACATTATACCCACAAAAAAACAGGTACACAGGAAATTCATATCAATTGAAAGAAAAAGAATGGTGGAGTATAAAAATTTTCTCTTAAGCATTCCAACAATGTGTGTTTGCATGTGTTAGGTGTGTGAGTTTATTTGCAATGTGTATGTGGGCTATATTTTGTGTCTATTGTGTGTGTACATGATATGTGTGTGTGTGTAATGGGCATGTTGTTCATGTGTGTGATAAATGTGTATGTGTGTGTTGTGTTGTGCGTTGTGGGTGTGTTTGCGTCGTGTCCACCGTAAGTGTGTGCGATTTGTGTTATGCTCTGTGTGTGTATGTATGATGTGGTAAGTGTCTATGTGCGTGCTATGTGGTGAGTGTCAGTATGTGTTGTACAAAATATAAAGAGCAAAGAATAGTTAGAGGGAGACACTAATGTTGGAGACAAAGAGGTTTGTTGGAGTTCCACTGGAATTAGTGTTGGAGATTGATAGATGAGAGAAATGGGTGACGGTGGCAGTGGCACTAGTGATGGTGATAACACACACATGCACACACAGAGAGAGAGAGAGAGAGAAAGAATGTGGAAAAGAGGAAAGAAATAAGAGATTAAGAGTTGGACATGGCTCTAACAGAGGAATGATCGGTGAATATGAGTGAGGTGTGATGGAATTAGGGGGGAAATGTGTAGGGAATAAAATTCAACTTCTAAGGTGTTTTATTAAACAAATATATCTATATATAACATGTTGAGTAGGGGTAAGGAGGTGCGGGATGGGGCAAGGGTAAGTGTCAATCCATACTCAAATGAGTTTATACAGATCCCCGTATCCATCTACCGTCCAATATGTATAGTCCATCCTCAATCAAAATATAGTGGGTTTGGACGAAACCTCATTTTTTCTTCAATTTATTTATTAACGGATGAGTCTGATAAGAACTAAGGTGGACCTACTCTTAAAGATCCTTTGCATGTTCAAATGGGTCAATTACAATATCAAAAGCCAATAAGATCAAGGAAGCAATGCAAAGATTGGTGAAATCCACTTGGGATAAAACTAGCAAGAGCCCAACACTCAAGATGGGCTTGAAAGAAGGAGAACCAATTTTGATCCACTTGATTCATGCTATGGAAGACATGAAGACATGACTTAGATATATGTTCTTTTGTTGTTAAGACTTTCAAATTGTTTAAAGAATTTTTATTATTAGTTTATAATAAATGAGTTTGAGGATATTTAGCCCACATATGTCTTATTATTTTATTTGAACTAGGGTTTAGAACAAGTTACTGTAGCACAGTATTGTTCATGCTACAGTACCCGTTATACTATTCACTCAAGGGTATTTTTGAGAGAAAGGGTCACAAATTTTAGTCTTTAGTTATTCATATTTAGATTATGATTTGTTTCCTTAGTAGATTGAGATTTGTTTCCTTATTAGATTATGATTTGTTTCCATAATAGATTATGATTTGTTTCTTTATTAGATTAAGATTTGTTTCTTTGTAATGACCAGCTTTATAAATAGACGTTTAATCAATAAAAAAGGAAACAATACATAATGAATTTTGATTGTGAGTTGAATTG
Organism: Ilex asprella; assembly: GCA_023539305.1. NCBI lineage: Eukaryota > Viridiplantae > Streptophyta > Magnoliopsida > Aquifoliales > Aquifoliaceae > Ilex > Ilex asprella. The sequence goes on from CM042202.1 coordinate 20,297,391, forward strand.
ATTTTACTCATCTTGTTATTGATTGAACTTTTGAACTTATCAAAGGTAGATCACAACCTTTGTGTCGTTCTTACTTGTAATTTGGGTTTTTGAGACGAGTTCTTCAACGGGTCTAGATTTTAATATAATCTAGGTTCTTGAAACGAGTTCTCAATGGGTTTAGATTTTTCATCCATAGACTTGAGTTTGACTTTTTTGGATTGTTTATACAATATTGTTGTTGGGTCTCAAAGCAAGTTGATTGGGGTTAACATTAGAGTCTGAAAATTATTATCTTTTTAAGTTTGCACTTAACCTCTACCATACTACTATCATTGCGTTATTCTTTCACCAACATCACCCCTACTTCACAATTTCACACACATCGTCTTTGTCACTGCGACCACCCCCCTGTATTACCTCATCCACGATCCCACCATTATCTCCCTTGTTGTCATATTGCCACCTACTTTGTCATCGCCATCACCCATCCATGACCAAAATTATGCAACAATCGCTGCATCCAATATTCTGCCACCACCATCATCATCACCCCATTATCATCACTATCGTCATAACTATCATTTTTCCACCATTATTATTAACGTCACTGTCACTACAAAAACATCACCACAACTTGTATACCCTTATTGTCGTCAATGTCGCCACTACTACCCATATCACCTTCACCCCATTATCATCATCGCCACCACTACCCCATAACACCTTCACCCCATTATCATCATTGCCACCACCATGGTAATAGTGATGGTTGTTGTTGGTGGCGATAGTAATGGCGAGTGGGTATTGGTGGCAATATTGATGAGATTGTTGTTGGAATGATGGGTTGGTTATGGGGTGAGATGACATTGATGGTGGTGGTAATGGAACGATTATGGCAATGTGAGTAATCGCAATAACAACGGGGCAGTAATAATGGTAGTGACGACAAAGATAAGGGTGGTTAAGAGATGAACAAGTTGAGAATTTAAGATGAATCAATATTAAAATATTTGAATACATAACATGTTATCATGAAAAAAGTTAATTAAATCATTATTCACCAACATATACAGTGCTAAAGAATGAGTAGGTGACTTATTTCTTAAATTTTTATCTTATGCTTAATATGTGCTTAATTTTTAAGCAATGTGGATTTTTATCTCACATAATTGAAAAGTGTGGCATTGTTTCAATTTCAAGTACTATGCTGAGTTATCAAACACCACATAAGTAGTCCATCACCTTTATTCCTATACCTAAGTTAGGAGGAGAATACGTGAGGATATACCTAAGTTAGTGCACAAAGATTATTGGGGGAATTTTTAGCCAAGGAAAATTAAGATCATGGCAGGCAAACTATATAGTCAGAACAAATTATTGTAAGGGATGATGAAGGAAATTGGTGGAGGGTACAACAAAATCAATTCAAACGATACAAAAATTTATTGTAGTTTCTATCTACGAATACAAATAGAACGATACATGTACATATAGACCAATTATTTTTTGTAAATACAAAAAATTGACTCTAGACTAATCGAGCTGCCAATTCAAATTATTGTAGTTTTTACCTACGAACTCAAATCTAGTCAAGTCAACAAAAACCCACCTATGGAATATGACACAATTTTATGGAAACACAGTTGCCTAGACTATTTACCTCACTACTTTGTAACACTGTAGACTATTGTCTTCCTCGACACCCTCACTACTTCGAAATACAATAGACTCTAGTATGTCAGACTATTTTTTTAGTTTAACGATCAAGAGTGTTTGCGTTAATTTACGCACATATCAACTAATCTTCATTCCAGTCCGATCGAAAGCATGCCATTTACACCAAGATTAAGATATTCACGAAGGATAAAATTTTCATAACCTAATCCCTACAAAACGTCTAAATATACAACATGTCTCTATTAATTTATTACCAAATTTTTTTTGGGGATGGGGAGGAGGAGGGGGAAAGAAGCTTGAACTCTTGACCTCAAAAAGACAAGGAGTATTATTGAACCAAAGACCCATTGGTACCAATTGATCAACCTATTGTCTTCCTTCCATCAACCCATCACTACGATAATATCTTTCTCATATATTTTGTTTGAGTAAAAAAAAATGGGTCACAAATTAGTACAACATATAGTACCTCCAAAAAATCAATTGAGTACTCATTGACAAACGTCGCTTATTCACGTATCGGTCAAACGGGACATTAAAAGTGTGATCATCAGTAATGGGGATCACATTGGTGGGAATATAGGCCGATACGTTTCCAACTTGTGTTTCAATGACGGGTAAGGCTGGCATGCCTTGCATACTGATTTCCGTTGGTTTTGATTTTGGTAAGGTCTTCCTCTTCGAGTAGTAACGCTTTGCATTCGTAGAAACTAGCCCATTACGGTAACATCGTTCAGTTTATAGGTTTGTGATTTAAGGCCCCATGACTTTTTGGTTTTTGTTGCAAAATAACCCTAGAGAAGGTTGAGGCTAACATCCTTTTATCTATCTATCGGTTCAATAGTTGGTCAGCTCTCTGGTTTCTGAATTAAGGAATATCCGAGTTCAGGAGTGGCTAGCAAAGTAGAATAGCATATAGCATAAGTAGAATAAAAGCAAGAATAAAAGCCGAAGTCAACGAAAAAAAAGTGGATTCATTTTTTAAGTACTCAGTGTTTGTCTATTAATAAGCAAATTGGTAAAGTAAGAGATTTCCAAATAACCCTGTAATTATACATGATAATAGGTAAGGAATCGATAATAATCTTGAGATCAAAAGAAAATTTTTTCTCTCAAAGTATTACAACTGTTAGATCTGGTTATAGGTACCAATACCATCTATTATTAACCTTGCCCAAACCGTGGCATGGCATGGATGTGTGACGAACTTTGAGGTAATATCACTTTTTCACAATTTCGTTAAAAGACAGAACCTTTTCAACACATGGTAGACTGTTTGTGTTGTGACTGTTGTGATCGTGCAACAATTATAGTGAACAATTATGAAACAAGCAATCAAGATAACAATAACACACAGATTTACGTGGTTCGGCAATGTGCCTACATCCACGAGGAGCGAGGGACGGTTTTATTCATTATCTCCAAAGTAGGGTTACATCTTAAGTATTTATATAACCCTAGTACGGATGTATTTATAAAAATACCCCTGTACCGTACCGCGGGGACGTTGCCCCCGCACCCCCAACTAATCAGCGTCCCTACAAGGCAGATGTCGTCGCGGGCTCCGCTACGTTGCGCTCCGCTCCGGCATCTGCCTCCTTGCCATTGTGCACACAGCAAACATGAGCCACACATATCCTAACAATCTCCACCTTGGCGAATATCCACCCCTTAGGAGAAAAAAACATATATCTAGAAACTCCACCTGGGACGCTAAGTTGGGGCATCTCCCATCTAGCAACTGGAGATATTAATCAAGTCCAAGCAGTGCTTGAACTTGTCTGTAGTAGTCGGTTTTGTCAACATGTCTGCTGCATTTTCAGAAGTGTGAACTTTCTCAAGCAATAGTTCACCAGAAGAAACCAGCTCCCTGATCTTATGAAACCTCACATCTATGTGCTTGGTCCTCGCATGATACACCTGGTTCTTTGCCAAATAAATAGCACTCAGACTGTCACAATGCAACTGAACTCCACCTTGCTGGACACCCAGCTCTTTGACCAAACCTGTAAGCCACAAAGCTTCCTTGACAGCCTCAGCTACTGCCATATACTCTGACTCAGTAGTAGATAGTGCAACTGTAGGCTGTACCATGGACTTCCAACAAATAGGTCCTCCCACAAGAGTAAACACATAACCTGTGGTAGACCTCCTGTCATCCAAGTCCCCTGCATAGTCTGCATCCACATATCTCACAACTGAAGGCTCACTCTGTTGTCTGCTAAACATAATAACATAGTCTGTAGTGCCCCTCAAGTATCTGAAAATTCACTTGACTGCATCCCAATGCTGTCGACCCGGATTTGAAAGAAACTTACTAACCATGCTGACAGCTTGTGCCAAATCTGGTCTTGTACAAACCATAACATACATTAAACACCCCACTGCACTAGCATATGGAACCTTTGACATGTCATGAATTTCATCATCTGTCTTCGGGCTCTGAGCGGTAGACAATCTGAAATGATTTGCCAAAGGTGTACTTACTGGTTCTGCATCACTCATGCTGAACCTGTCCAACACCTTCTCAACATAGCTATGCTGAGATAGCCATAATTTCCTGGAAGCTCTGTCCCTGCGAATTTCCATCCCAAGAATCTTCTTGGCTGCACCCAAATCCTTCATATCAAATTCTCTGCTCAACAAAGTCTTCAACTTATTGACCTCACTCATACTTTTCGCAGCAATCAACATATCATCCACATAAAGTAACAGAAAAATAAATGAATCATCATCAAGACTTTTAACATAAACACAACAATCATACTCACACCTTTTGTAGCCAATCCGGATCATGTAAGAGTCAACACGCTTGTACCACTGCCTCGGAGACTGCTTCAGCCCATAAAGTGATTTCTTCAAATTACAGACCAAATATTCCTGTCCAGGGAGACTGAAGCCTTCTGGCTACACCATGTAAATCTGTTCCTCCAAATCACCATGAAGGAAAGCTGTCTTTACATCCATCTGCTCCAACTGCATATCTGAATGTGCTACTAATGCCAACACTGCCCTGATGGAAGTGTGTCTGACCACAGGGGAGAAGATTTCATCATAATCAACTCATTTTCTCTGTGAGTAACCCTTTGCCACTAGACGAGCCTTGAATTTTTTCCCTTCCTTTTCTGATACTGCTTATTTCTTCTTATACACCCATTTGCACCCTATCGCTCTCTTCCCCTCAGGAAGTTTCACCAACTCCCATGTCTGGTTCTTATGCAGGGACTCCATCTCTTCCACCATAGCACCCATCCATCTACTTTTCTCTTGGCTTTGTATTGCCTCCTGAAAAATTGTAGGATCCCCGCTACTAGTAATAAGTGCATAAGAAACCAAATCTTCAAAACCATACCTGGTAGGCGGCTTGATATTGCGTTTGGGTCTGTCTGTTGCTATACTGTGATGCTGCTGATCACCTGAGATAGAACTCTCTACATGCTGAGAATTCTCTTCTCTACCATGGTTCTCTAGCTCCACCTGCACCACATGCTCACTTTTGCTATAGTTTTCTGGCACTTGTTTCTCTTCTTTCTGAGTACGCTGCAACATGGCTTTTTCATCAAAAACCACATCTTTACTGATCACCATCTTGTTTGCCTTTGGATCCTAGAGCTTGAAACCTTTCACCCCTTTCTGATATCCCAGAAAAATACACTGTCTAGACTTCGCATCAAGCTTTGACCTCTCCTCACTAGGAACATGTACATAGGCTGGACATCCAAACACTCTCAAACCAGAGTAGTCTACCTCATTGCCTGTTCACACCTCCTCTGATGCTTTCCCACCTAGTGTTGCTCTCGGTGATCTGTTAATCAAGAAGCATGCCATATTCATTGCTTCTGCCCAGAAATTCTTTGTAAGCCCTGCATTCAACCTGAGACATCGAGCTCTTTCAGCTATAGTTCTGTTCATCCTTTCTGCTACACCGTTCTGTTGTGGTGTCCTGCGTACTGTGAAGTGTCTCTTAATCCCATGCTGCTCACACAACTCCCTGAACTTTGAATCTGTGTACTCAGTACCATTGTCTGACCTGAGACATTTAATCTTCCTCCCTGTCTGGTTTTCTACTTCAGCTTGAACTTAGCAAACGTTTCTGACTTGTGCTGCATGAAGTACACCCAAACCTTTCGTGAGTAGTCATCAATAAAAGTCACGAAATACACGTGTCCTCCTCGTGATGCTACTCTTACTGGCCCCCAAACATCTGTATGAACATAGTCAAGAATCCCCTGTGTCTTGTGTGTGGCTGTCTTGAACTGCACCTCATTCTGTTTTCCAAGAACACAAAACTTGCAGAAATAAAGCTTGCATGTTTTGACACCCTTCAATAGATTTCTCTTATGAAGCTCTATCATCCCACGCTCACCCATATGTCCTAACCGCATATGCCACAAGACTGTACAATCTAACTCAGACTCTACAACTGCAACTCCACCTACAACTGTAGTACCTTGCAGTGTATAAATGTTTCCAGATAGTTTCTGCCCCTTCATCACTGTTAAAACACCTTTACTCACTTTCATTACTCCACTTGTAGACTTGTAACTATACTCATTACAATCTAAAGTGCCCAATGAAATCAGATTCTTTCTTAGATCAGGTACATGTCTAACATCACACAATGTTCTAATCACACCATCATACATTTTAATTTTGATACTCCCTATTCCAACAACTTTGCATGAAGCATCGTTACCCATCAGAACAGAACCGAAATTTACTAACCTGTAGGTGTGAAACCAATCTTTATTGGGTGTCATGTGATCAGAGCATGCTGAATCCAAAATCCAAGCATCTGTGAGATGATCCGAACTGGATGAAACAGAAAGCATATCCCCATCACCGCTTTCTGAACCTTCTTCTTCCACTACGTTTGCAGACTTTGATGAACCCTCTTTGTCCTCTGAATTCCCTTTCTTTTTCTCTGGACAGTCCCGTTTGAAGTGCCCCTTTTTTCCACACTTGTAACACGAGCCAGAGAAGTCCTTCTTCTTTCTCGACTTAGACCGGGCTTTATTGTTACCCGATCCATTCCGAGATTTATTTCTTCCACGTTCCTGGTTACCTTTCACCACAAGCCCTTCACCTTGTGAAGCCTCATCACTGATTTTCTTCCGCTGATGAAAACCTAACAGAGCACCTGTGACATCCTTGCCATTGTGCACACAGCAAACATGAGCCACACATATTCTAACAGTTTGATAAAAAAAACACATGATAAACTGCACAAAAGTAATTTAATATTTCAAATACAATTTGCAAACTCAATAAAAAATTTAACAAATTGATTTAAATATAAAAAAATAAATAAATTAAATTCATCAAACAAATAGAACGACACGAAACTTATTCAACACGACACGAGTACGAGAAACTCATCTTTGAGCACAATATGATATAGTATTGTGAATTAATTAAATATAAAATAAATAAATATTGGTAATACACAATTTACATTCATCTTTAAAGTTTATTTTTCTCCTTTTTGTTTTCTTCTTCACATACTGACAAAATACTTTTCTTAATTTTGTGGCCAAAGACAACTCCCGACACTCCCTCAACCAATCAGAACCCTTCAATCTCACTCCTCTCATCTTCAAATTTGCCACGTGGCACTCCCTGTGTCACACCCTCTCATTTTCCCCAAATTATATTTTAAAAACAATTTCCAATTTTTCTCACCACTCCCCCTCCTGTCTCTCTCTCTCTCTCTCTGCAATCTGCAGACTCTCTCTACTGCTCCCAAACCACACCCACTCTCTCTCACTCTCTCATTGTCTCTCAAACACTCTCACCGTCACAAAACGATGAGAAGTAGGTTTAGGGTTTGATCGATAATTCATTTCAAGAGAAGAAATGGCCACTACTGTTTCTCTCTCCCCCTCAACCGTACCCGAGCTCAACTTTCTCCGTCAAAACACCACCTGCAAGCTACGAATTTCTCTCTCTAGGCTTAGTCTCTCGAAATCTAAATCCAATATCTATTTCAGAACTGGAATTAGAGCTGTTCAAAGAGAAGAGGCTGTGGTTGAAGAGAGAGACAGTGAATTACTTGCTGAATTGAATGTTAACGGTAATGGTAGTTATACATATAATTATAATGGTTCGGTTGAGAAGTACTCAAATGGCAGTGTTGGCGTGGTTGAGAGTGAAAATGGGGCGAGTAATGGGAGCTTGGTGAATTACGTGGATGGAAATGGTGCTGTTGGGAAGGGTGCTGAGGAAGTTGTGGAGTCCAAGGTGGAGGAGGCCCGGAAGAAGAAAACTATAGAAGAGATTGGGCAAGAGGAGGCGTGGTTTAAGCGCACCGGACAAGGTCAGATTGAGGTGTGTACGAGTAAGCTTATGTTTTCGGTTTTGATCGAGTTTATTGAATGTTTTGTGAAAGTTGTTTATGAAAATTAGAGATTTTCAGAAATGCTTGTTTCAAAATAAGTAGAATTGAGTAGTAAGGTCAAATTTTTGGTATCTTTTTGTGTGGAATGTGTTAGTAATGTGACCCAACAAGCCCATAATGTACCATTGATGAAAAGAGAGTTCTTTTGAAAGTTGGGTAATTATTGAAGGAAAAAGAGCTAATGATGGTTGTGTGAGGCTTTTTTTTTTGTTGTTGTGTGGGTTGGGGTTGGGGTTTGGGGGTTTGGATTAAGGTTTTGATGAATTGAGTTGTGTGTGCGGGGTTTTGGGGGGTGGGGACGATGGGCAAATGGTAGTGGTGTGATGGTGTTGCTGACCATTTTCTTTTTGAGTTTATTACATTTACTACAATCATGCCAATCAATAGAAGAGAAAATAACTTAGTAGTAGGGTGTCAATAAAAAGAAAACATTTGGGCCGCTTTCCCACCTTTTACGTTATGGGGTAATGTCATTGATTCCGAATTGAGATCAGATGATCCAATGTTTTTACTAGGAATAAAATACTATTTAATAGAGCAGATTTTTTTTTTAAAAAAATGTAAGTGTTGTACTGTCAAGATTCTGTCAGTCGACACAAGAAGGTTACTTCAAGAGATATTGATGCCAGCAAGACTTGGGGCAAAGGGTCTCTGTTGGGAAACTTATATATTAGACAGTATTTGGTTAGGAATGGAGACATTTATATCACAATTAGGAAGTTCCAGACTAGTAATGGGGCAGTGGCTGTTGTAGTTTTGACTAAAATATTTTTATCTTTCCTTCATCTTGTGTAATATTTTTCTGGACAGTAACAATATTTTGATTTAGTAGTGTATATCCTAACAATATATTGTTTGTGCAGGTCTCTGTTGCACCTGGGGGACGTTGGAATAGATTCAAAACCTATTCAACTATTCAGAGGACCTTGGAAATATGGGGTTTTGTGCTAACCTTTATTTTTAAGGTTTGGTTGAACAATCAGAAATTCTCTTATCGTGGTTAGTTTCTTTTTCAGACCTCTGCTGCAGTTACAAACTATTAAATAATGCTGGTTAAATTAATATGAGCTGAAAGCTATTGAAATGGATCACCAAATTACATTGTATTGTTTATTTTTTGAAAATGTATGTCGTCAATTTTTGTTTTGGAAGACATTGGCATTAACAGTTCTAGCACTCTGCAATCTATCTATGTCGTACTTTTGGACATTGATTTTGTTTATAAGATTGGATATATTTCTATATTGCAAGACTGAAGATTAGAAAATTGTGCTCGAAATTGTTAATGCTGATAAAGATGACCATAAACTTGCTATTTTGTTTAATGTCAGTATTTGCATTATTGTGCCTCAGTTGAATTCATTAACAAATATGAGAAGGCATCTACTGCATGAATTTATATAATTCTTTATTTTCTTTTGAAAAAATCGAATTATTTTGAGCCCATTGGGCTATAATGACTAACCTTTTGAGTGTCTAGTTCCCGCAATCATTCTCTAGGAATTCTGCAGCCAAACGTTCATCCTTTTTGGCTTCACTTTCGGTGTTTTTTTGGTTATTATCAATATAATCATCCATATTGAATAGAAACACATATGCAGGTGGAATGACTGAGGAGAAGAAAGTTCAAAGGCGGAAAGCTCTTGCCAAGTGGTTGAAGGAAAGTATATTAAGATTGGGTCCCACATTCATCAAAATTGGCCAACAGTTCTCTACAAGGGTAGACATTCTTGCTCAAGAATATGTCGATCAGCTGTCAGAGCTTCAGGTCAAATCATTTTCTTTGTAATATTGTTGTGACTCCTTGCAGCGTTGTATGTTTCCATGCTATCCGCTATGTTGTATTTTGTTTTGTGCATTCACTTAAACCGAATGTTGTCAGGGAGCATCATCACACATATGTAATGTGTACTTGAAGCTACTTTCTTCATAAGCAATGGTTCGCAAGCTGTGTAGTGGGAGATTCTCTGCTCTTCATAATTTTAGGGCTTGCTATAATTTTTATTAGTGCTGCTAGTTGAACTTTTTTTTTCTCCTAACAATCTCACAACTTTTGCTTTATGAAAATGAATTCAATGGAATAATATATAGTTTCTTCAACATATGGATAGTTCTAAAAGCCTTCCAAATATGATGACTTAATCTGATACTACTCTTATGTTCTGACTATATTGAGATGCACACCTTGGTTGGTGCTTTCGCTGCTGAAAGGTTGTTTTCCTTCTGTTATGAAATCATCCAAACATGGCATGTGGATTATTAAAGGGTTGAAATTAGCAATTATAGTTGAGCAAATTTTCTTGTGTAAATTATATCAGAATATTAAGATCTATGCATGGCATGAATTAATGTTATCATCGTTCAGAGAAGGAATTGAATCAATGAAAGGGAGGAACCAATGCTGTAGAATCTCCTGAAAGTAAGAAAGTGTACAGAAAAATTTGACTAATAAATGCTTTAGGGCAGAAATGGCCAATCGTAAAGGGATGAAATATAGGTTTTTTTAAATGGTAATATGGATAAACTTGTGCATGACTAAAAACACGAGAACCTCTATTTGCATTGTATCGTGGAGGAAAGGATGCATGGCGTAGCTTCAGGCATTTGTGGAAGGAAGCACTTGACTGCTCCTTATGCTAGATGATAAGCTGATTTTCTTCAGAACAGAGGATATATTCCTTGTTGTTATTCTTATTCTTCTTCCCTGTTGGGTGAGGCACGCGAGCATAAGAAGATTAAATAATTTAGTAAGATTAATTTAGAGATAACCTCTGTTAGCATCTTATCTTTGTTCTCCTCTTTTCAAATTTCACTCTGGTTTTACCATAGTCTTTCTGAAAGCATTCTTTTTAGTTTTTTTGAATACTGGACTATAATTTTCTACCAAACAACATATATCGTAGTTATAGTTAAGTTTACTAGCTATAATCAAGAACCTTTTTATGGACCTAACTTTATGATTATTTTATGCAGGACCAAGTTCCTCCTTTTCCGTCAGAGACTGCTGTATCCATTGTTGAAGAAGAGCTAGGAGGCCCCTTGGATGATATATTTGACCAGTTTGACCGTGAGCCAATAGCTGCTGCAAGTCTTGGTAATTTACTTCTATCTTTTTTGCTATGTGAGACCAAATTTTGTTTAATTAGGACACAATTTTATTAAGCGTTCATCGAATTGTATTTTGATTTGTATAACAAGCAATATACAAAAGAATCTGAAACTGTCCCGTGCAGGTCAGGTCCATCGTGCAAAATTGAGGGGGCAGGAAGTTGTTGTTAAAGTTCAAAGGCCAGGTCTTAAGGATCTTTTCGATATTGATCTGAAAAACCTGCGGGTTAGTTGATTATTGGGAAATTCATCATAATTTTTTGGCTCTACTGGAAAGAATGAGCAACACAATAGGGCTTTCCCCTAACATGAAATCCCCTATCCTGGGTAAAGGATTATATCTCATGACTCTTGAATGATTGCCAAGAGCTTTAACGGATAGGCTAGCTGGCACTTTAGAGTTTTCTTGTTACCAAATCATTAGAATCGTGCCAAAATAGGAACTTTATTCACTTTTTATTAATCTCCTTTTACTCTTGAAGTTTGCCATATGAAGTTTTGAATTCGCCGCACTGTCTCTTGGCAATATTGAGAGGTAGCATAATTGCATTTAGACATGTAGTTGTTCTGCTAATGCACAATGGCTATGCTACAGTGGGAACCCAAAGCTCTGAGAATTTCTATCACGGCTCAATTATGCCACATGTCATTTTTTTTTCTGAACTCCTATGTGTCGCATAAAATGTAAATTTTGTCGCTGTTGTATAACAGAGTTGGTAGTTGCAATGTGCATTAGTACTTCAATCATTTGGTTTTCCCAGGTGATAGCAGAATATCTTCAGAAGGTTGACCCGAAGTCTGATGGTGCAAAAAGGGATTGGGTTGCTATTTATGATGAGTGTGCTAATGTCTTATATCAGGTAATGATTTCCATTGCTTGCCACATGTGGCAATGCTTGATTATATCTGGGCGAAGTCATAGTTTTATTTTGTGTCTCTTATTTGACTGCCAAGAGAAACTTTTCTCTAGTGATAAATGTAGTAATATGGTGGATGTATGTGAGGACAAGAATGCATAGATTTGATTAAGTGTTGCTTCCACAAGTGAGACCTGAAGATATCTGAGTTGAGTAATTGTGTGAGGATGGAATCAATATGTAGAAAACAAAAGGCTTGTTGGCTTACAAGTAAATGTTGTAACTTGGTAAAACCTCATAAGGCTTTTTTGTGTTGACATTTTTGGTCTTCTTTACCTTGCCTGAGAATAGGATCTGTTTACTACCTTAAAACATATAGGAAATCACTTAGTTTGCTTATCTAATGGCTGGATTCTTCTGTTTCCTTCTTGGTATCCATTTGGTTTCAACACTCTTTACTTGCCAGTGTTGTGCCAAATGCCAACCTGCTATTTGGTTAGATCATATGGTGACTGCAAAAGGTGGAACCAACTGGCCATCACACCTTCATGCAAAAGAACATGTATCTGAATACTAGCTGCCTTGTCTTAGCTTCCTTGCCTTGCGCTGTGCGGACCCGAAACCCTCACCACCCGCCTTTTCATCTCAATTTGGCTTGATTGCCTTGTACTAAATACGGTAGAGAGTGGAGCCCACATCTTAGCTTTGATCGATCCCATTCTCTATGATCACTTATTGCATTGAGCCTTGAGCCCATACTGGTTGTGTAGAGCATTGAGCACTGATCTCGCGTGAATAGAACTGATGCCAAGGGTATTGATCCCCTATCAACTTTATAACCAGTGTGGTATCAAAAACTTTTGGATGTGTCTTGTCCAAGCCAAAACAGTTGACTCCCTCCAAACATTCTCAATAAATTATGAGTGTGAGATGAGATGAAGCATGAAAAAACCATAAAACTCTCGGTTTCCATTGGGATTGTAGATGGTGCGAACTGGCCTGTTATGAAAGTGGTGGCAGGGATGAATATTAAGAAAAGAGCTCCAGTATATGGATCTTTGTTCGTGCATAAACCAAACCATTTGTATACCACCACTGATAAAGACTAGAATGGACAATCTTTACTGAACCTAGGTTCCTCCAAGGGTCAAAGCTTCTATAGCTGGTTAACTGAAATGAGGATCCCATCCCAAATTGCTTGAGTAATTAATAGTCTTATATGTAAAGGGTTATTCAAATTATTCTAATATCATTATGTTTCATTTGGGTAGTAATTAGTGCACCGATTAGTTTATGTTATTGTAATATCATTATTTTTCGCATATTTTCTCTTAAGTTTTAATGCCAAATAGATTACAAATTATATTTCAGCATCTGTCTTATGTTTTTGATTCCCCCCCCTCTCTTGCAATTCTCTGTTTCGAGGTTTATTGGTAATGAGAGCTGATTGCGTTTTACTAATTTTTCAGGAGATTGATTACACAAAGGAAGCTGCTAATGCAGAATTATTTGCAAGTAACTTCAAAAACATGGAATATGTAAAAGTCCCAACAATATATTGGGAATACACCACTCCACAGGTTGAAACGTTCTGTAATCATGACAGTTTGGTTCAAAAATATTATATATTTTTTTAATGTAATCTCCTTTATTTGAATTGCTTGTAGGTTTTGACGATGGAATATGTCCCAGGGATCAAAATTAACAGGATACAAGCTTTAGATCAGCTGGGTGTTGATCGCCAAAGGTAACTATAGTACTCTGCCAGTCTTGATGAATTTTTTTTTGGGTGCAAATGTGACTTCGGTTTTTATGCCTTTTAATTTGTGAAACTGAAGTCACATTTTATGTCATCCATATGGATATGATACTGATGTTATGTTCCCAGGTTGGGTCGGTATGCAGTTGAATCATACCTGGAACAGATTCTGTCTCATGGTTTTTTCCATGCTGATCCAGTGAGTTTTTCTTATGACCTTTTGTATGTATGTATAAACTTGTAATATATACATGCATACATGCTGTAATTTAAAAGGCACGTGAGGCCCATTCATGGAATCTTTGCCTTGTGGAGAGGCTCAAGGTAAATGTGATACATTAATGGTTCAAATCTCCTAAATATTGGATCTCACTACCATAAACCTCACTTCTTAAGCTGTGCCTTTTGATTGAGGTAGGCGTCTCATAGACCAAAGTTGAGGTTTGTGGTTCTATAGATTCTTCAACGTTTATTTCATTTAATATATTGCTTTGTAGTTTAGGTACCTTGGTCGACAATGTGCTTCGTCATTTTCTTTTCTTATACTTTTTTTTTCTTTGTTCAAACTTTGCACCTGTTTATTAGAACCTGTATCAGATATATGAATCCTTCTGCTTCTTGTTTTGTGCCTCATGTCTTGGAATTCCTAAATATTGCACATTAATAACAAATGACAATCTTATTTCTCCATTGGGAGATTAATAAATGCTGGTTGTTCATCATGGATTTAATCTTCACGATATAGGTAGAAGAAGCTGGTACTGAAAACCCTTTTGTAAAAGGTTCGAAATGGTGAATTGAGGTAGAGTAGACCAATGATCTTGTAGTCATTTAGCCAACTATTGAAAGAAAAAGCTTGCATTTGCTCGCTCTATTATATAACCGGTCCGCTCACGCTTCCGTCACTTAAAAGATCAACCTTTGTGAGACAGGTCTATCAAGGTAGGCCTTGGATTGAATAGAGAAAGAAGGACTCGTATTTGACAGATTTCGAGCAAGTCCCAACCTTCTATGAGGCCATTTCTATCTCATTTGGCTCTAATTGACTTGACTACTTTCATGCTTTGAATGAGAAGTTGCGTTTTCGAAGTTGTTCTTAGCTCCAAGCTTTTGCTTTCACTCGAACGCTTATAGTTGAGCCAAAAGACAGTTACCTGGAACGAATTCTTGTTAGCCAAACTAAGACGCTACTAGGGAAGACCTTCTTGAAGCAAATCTTGAACCACCCGAGTCTTTCGCGTTTTTGAATCCCGCGATGGTCTTTCTCCCTCCCTTGTGCTCATTATCGTACCTTTGTTTTCCTCTACTAGGGCATAAAATCCCTGGTTAACGGCAGGGATTGACTCCGGTCACGTTGACAATGATGACACGCTGTCATTCATGCATGCAGCGACCAAAATAGTTGGAGTTGTTGAGAACCCGTAGTCAACATTGAATAGTCCAACTGTTAGCCATGACTATTGAATAACCTACTTTGACTTTCTCAATAATAAAGCCTTTGACCTTTGTATTCATTCGCCAAATCTTGTTCAGTTCCATCAAAGCTTGATTTTGTCTGACCCTTTGTGGAAGAAGAAGCGGTTGACCAGCCACTACATCTGTGGATCCCACCAAATCATTAAACTGGGCGGCTAAGCATAACGTCATTTTGGAACTGAGATTTATTTACATTTTTTTTTTGACTCAGTTTTGGAGAGTGAACGGTCACCCTGCGCAGCCATCTATGGCTGAATGTTACTCTTCTTCGAACTCAACTCTAAAATGCATCATGCATGTAAACTAGCTATTCTTTTCTTTTTATTTTCGTTCCTTATATGATGGTATTTAGGGAGCAAAATCTTTGCTATTAATTGCTATTGAACATAAATCGTTACATTTCCCTAGGAGCCTCATGGAATTCCTTTATGGGACCATGAAAGTTGAATTTTGTGCCAGTCCCTTGTGACATTGTGCTACACACATCATACTTTTCATACATAGATACACTTATAGGCATATATGAATGTATTTATTATGATGGGAAATGTGTTCAGCATGCAAGAGAGAGTGAATAGGTGGAGTGCCTTACATCCTTCCATTTATAGGGCGCCTGACTAGTGTAAGCTATCCGAGACATTCAAACGATACCTAATTTTTAGATGACAATTAGAACATCATTTGCGTGTGATACTTGAAAATACTTTTAGGAATAAGGAAAACAATTTTTTGGTTCCTTGTTCTTTTTGGTTTTGCTGCAATATTTTTTGTACACTCCTGATTAATGAGATGGGCTTAATATGTGTGGTGATTGAAGAAAGCATGCGGAGGAATGGGGCTGATGGCAATGGAAATGGTCATGGTGGTAGTTGTGGTGGAGTATCCAGGAAGGCGTAAGGTTATAGCAAAGAGTTACCAATGATATTGTAGCGAGGAGACGTGGTGGTGGTTATTGGTAGCAAAGAGTTTGGTAATGGCAAAAATGGTGGAGAAGTAGCAGTGGCAGTGGCAGTGGAGAAATGTGCATAGTTGCTTACTAAGTAGCATGCTGGTTCTGGTCTTCATGTACCCTTTGCTAACATCTGTGGTTGTGGAGGTTGTAATATCTTTGGGGTCAGATATGGTACTCGTGGAAAGTTCCATTATCACCTATTTGTTTTTACTTTTCTTTTCCATTCAGAAGTGAAGTTGAAAAGAAAAAGAAATTATTGTAGATGCTAACAACAAATCCCTAATTTAAACAGCTTTACACATCATCTCTTCTTGACATTGGACCTTCAAAAGCCAAACTTGATTTTAATAGTGTTTGTGTTAAAAAAAAATGATTTTAATAGCATTTAATTTTATGGGATTGGTTAATTATTTTGTCTTGTTGCACACGCGCATGTGTTGTGTGTCTAAATTGTGATATGGCAAAAATCTTGGTAAAGATCTCAAATTTGTCTCTCTAGGCGAGCAGTAAGACAGCCAGTCTAGTGTTCAATCTTTTGATTTTAAAATGTGGAAGTTGAAAGAGTTACTCATAGTATGCCATCTATACTTTTTCAAAAGGGGTGCATACGCCATCTATACTATTTATACATTTCACTGATGTCTTGCTTGTAGGCGGAATGAATGTAATAAGTGAAGGAATTGAACTCAAACAGTCAGAGATAAGGACCGTATGGCTTTTCATTAAAATTTTAAGACTAATAATTTTGATTCTTAAGCCCGAGAGAAATCGGAGAGGGGGTTGATTTTTCTGTCTTCGATAGCTGACATAAGAAGAAGGATGATAGCCGTGTTGAAAAGCAGTTTGACATCAGCTTCTTTTCATTACGACCTGCTATAATTACACTTGTTTTTATTGCAATGTGTCATAAGTACCACAACCTCCACTCCACCTCTTGTCCAGTGGCCCATTTATTTAGGCATGAGATTGGCGGATGCCAAAACATAATTTTTAATGCTAATATTTTGTCTGCTCCAACAATGTAAGCTCAAAGGAAATCCTACCATAACTGAAAAGGCAGTTCATTGCTTATCGAAAAAAAGCAATTCATTTGGCTACTTTACTTGATCTGTGCGAGAATGATCGTCATCCATTGTATTATCAAGTCACCATTGTCATTAATCCCTAATTATCCTTCATATTACATCTGGTGCAATGGGTTGTTTATCATTCTGCCTCCCCCTCGGCTCTTACAGATAGTTGCTTTGACATGATGGACATTGACGTTTAATTTCTACATTTGATTTTAAATCACTCATGCGGATTCAATCAGGACCTTGATCTGCTTTCTGCAGCATCCAGGTAATATTGCCGTGGATGATGTTAATGGTGGAAGGCTAATATTTTACGATTTTGGAATGATGGGGAGGTATAGTTTAAACTAGCTGCACACCTACAAAAAGTGTCTCCGAACTTAACAAATCCCCATTTGTGGTTTCGGCATATATATTAATTTCTCTCTGCAAATGAATATTTTGTCTTTGCTTCTTGCAGTATAAGTCCAAACATCAGAGAAGGCTTGCTGGATGTATTCTATGGTGTTTATGAGAAGGATCCGAATAGGGTAATTTTCTTTGTGTTTGTTTGCAATCATTCTAACATTTGTGTAATGTGCTGCATTGCGCATGAAAAACATTTGCGTTTGCGTATCAGTTGTGCTTATTTTACCATTATTTTTCAATGCAGGTTATTCAAGCAATGGTTCAAATGGGTGTTCTTGTGCCTACTGGAGACATGACTGCTGTAAGACGAACTGCACAGTTCTTCCTTAACAGGTGCTTTCAGAACTAAAACTTTTTCTTTTGACCTTTGTTTTCCAGTCTTCAAATTGGTAAGAAATGAGTTATGACTTGGCTTTCTTGGACAATAATGGCTGCACCTTGAGGTAGAATAAACTGTACAATGGCTTAGGTTGAGGGTATATGTCTAGCTATGGATATTTTTGCTGGTGATTGAGGATGCAGGTCATCTCTGGGTTTGACTCGCCCATTCTCCTCATTCTTTGCAAAGATCTCTTACCTTGATTCCACATCCCTTACTCCCATTAATGCTGGTTTGTATAGGTATTTTGGACAGTGCTATTGAAATCGTATTTCTGGCTATAATTTCTTATTTGAAAGATTAAGTTGTTATATCAAGCTTCCAATTCCCTTGTGTGATCCTGGCCTGCATGCGGAGAAGACAGACAATCAAGTGCATCAATAAGTACGTATAGAACTAGTAACCGGGTGCATTATTCTTCACAAATAATTCTAGAACTTAGTCAATTGTTTAGCAGAAACACAGAGGGAAGAAAATGCAACCAAAGACAGTTGACCCAAGACCTCACAAAGCCAAAGCTTTGATAGTATATCAGACTACCAATTACTTCCAAAGCCTAGACCGTTAGAGAATGGGCCCCAACCATATATATCAAGCTCTCAACACCATCTATTAATATTGATTCGATTTAAATCAATTGGTTTTATAGGAAGATTCTGAAGAAAAATGAGGTGTAATGAGCAGACATATCCATGGACTGTTATAATCTGTGATGGAGGCATATGATTGTCGTTAATTGATGTTGCCTGTGCAAGAAATTATTGTTGGTTATTCATTAATTTATTCATTGCGGGAGTTGGGAAGCATGTTACTGGTAGTCCAGGATTGGTTGAGAAAATCAAATGGATTATGGCTCTGCTTTGCGTAATGCAAACCATCTGGAGAAGAGGTGATAGAGATTGAAAAGGGATTGGATGAGCTTAAATTGAAGAATTGAATTTTATTATTTCTTTTAATATTATTTTATTAGTTAAAGAATATTTGTTTGTTTAGGAGTATTAGCTAGAGTTTAACTAGGAAATTATTATAGAGTTTTAGTATGATAGAGATTTGAGAGTTTGATTATGAAATTCTTTTAGTATTTTAGTAGGAAAGTAGTTTTTATTTTAGCAGGGGACTTTGCCTATAAATAATGGTGTAATCCCAACTATTTTGATTAGAATGATTATGAATAAGAATTGAGTATTCTTTGTGGAGATTTATGTGTTTCTTTACTGATTCCTTGCGAGGATGAGGTAAACCCCTTCCACCCCTCTTATTTCTTCTTCTTTTTCTATTCTGTGATTTCTAGCCCTCTCCGATTTACATCAATTGGTATCAGAGCCCAATTTCAATTTGTGGAAAAAAAAAAATTACTGTTCATCGCGGAGCACTGTTCATACAAAAAAAAAAAAAAAATCTCTAAATTTTACTCCAATCAAGATGGTGACTAATGTCGAGTTAAGTGCTAGAGTTGAAGCACATTATTCGCGATTAGATTTGCTCCAAGAATCAGTAAATTCGCTCCAAGCATCAATGGAATATATACATGAAGGTATACACAAGTTGGCTGCCATGTTTGCAGTTAAGCTCCCAAATAAGGATCTTGCAAACAAGGTAAAGTTTGATTTATCTTCTTCATCCATTGATCATCAACAAATAGTTGAACAAATTTTGCTCCTACAAATTTCTCCACAACTGCAAGTTTCAGTTCAATTGAATGATGAGATGAACTCAGATAACGTTGATAAGCCTAAAAGTTCTCCTCATCATACATTAATTACTTTTGATAAGCTAATCTCAAAGGATGCTCTTACTGAAGAAGTTAAAGGAGTTTCAATGAGTGCCACTACAAATCAAGTTGCTATTTTGTCTCCACTGGATTATATGCTTCCTTCACCTATAATAGTGTATTTGGATAAGACTGTGATGGATGCAATGCACGAAAGGATTATTTTTTATTATGGAGATCTACAATGTTATTTTTTTGGAACACAAACTTTTTCAAATTTTTTGGAGTACTTGTGGCCTTCCAACTCTTCGGAGAAGAATTTTTTTCAGCCGAGGAGAAATGATAGAGATTGAAAAGGGATTGGATGAGCTTAAATTGAAGAATTGAATTTTATTATTTGTTTTAGTATTATTTTATTAGTTAATGAATATTTATTTGGTTAGGAGTATTAGCTAGAGTTTAACTAGGAAATTATTATAGAGTTTTAGTAGGATAGAGATTTGAGAGTTTGATTATGAAACTCTTTTAGTATTTTAGTAGGAAAGTAGTTTTTATTTTAGCAGGGGACTTTGCCTATAAATAATGGTGTAATCCCAACTATTTTGATTAGAATGATTATGAATAAGAATTGAGTATTCTTTGCGGAGATTTATGTGTTTCTTCACTGATTCCTTGCGAGGATGAGGTAAACCCCTAACACCCCTCTTATTTCTTCATCTCTTTCTATTCTGTGATTTCTAGCCCTCCCCGATTTACATCAGGAGGCCTTCTGAGATAACGAGGGATTCCCTTAATTTGTAGTTTACTATGTAGAATATTTTGGTTGACTTTTCCTTGGATGCAGGGTTGTACATACTGAGTGTTTTTTGAGGACAATCATTCCTTTCTTTCCAAGATCATCTGCCAGTTAGGTTGTGGTTGAGATCTGCAAAAGGATGATTTCTTCATATCTTGGTGGTTTTTTCTTAGATAACCTTATTTCTTCTAGCTTTCTCTTTTAGTGGATATAGTGGTTTTAAAGGATATAGTGGTTTTAAACCTTTTTCTGTCTAATACAATATTTTGGGTACACAGTGCTTTATAATTAGAACTTTAGAATGCCAGGTAATACAATCAAATGAACAGAGCAATAAACCCAAGTTATTGACAGACTCTCAATATTTAGTGTGCCTAAACCTTCTTTTAACCATGAAATTTATATTCTTATCAGCTTTGAAGAGCGCCTTGCTGCCCAAAGAAGAGAGAGAGAGATAGCAACAGCAGAACTTGGATTTAAAAAGCCATTGAGCAGGGAGGAAAGAATAGAGAAGAAGAAGCAACGCCTTGCTGCAATTGGTAAATCATTTGTTGTCCAATCAGGGAATTTTTGGGATGAAAGGAACTTCTACATTGTCCAATCCATAGATAGGCCACCTATTTTTATCACCCAGTGTTAGCCCTAAAGATTTTGTGAGAGTAAGAATTTCACATTTTCTTCTGTTAGGAAATATTTACATTAGTTTTGAATATTAGATATAAATTTAGTTTTTGTTCTCAAGTTGTCTGCCTGAATGAATTTCAAGTTTCTGATTAGTAGTCTTTGACGTACTGATGCAAGGCTTGACCATGAATCCATGTACAGTATAATCAGCTTTACAGCTTCATGATGATGTTTGCATCTAGTGATGCAATCTGTTGTGTTTTTCACTTCCAAACTATTGAAGAGAAGGTGCTTGTTGTTCATAGCTGTTTTGTTCTCTCTACAGGGGAAGATTTGTTAGCCATTGCAGCAGATCAACCCTTCCGATTTCCAGCCACATTCACTTTTGTTGTTAGGGCATTTTCAGGCAATTATTTCAATTTTAGCCAATTCATTGCTATTTGTCGCTATAGGTGGCATCTATCTTAGGATGGTAACTTATTATCTCTGCAGTGTTGGATGGCATTGGGAAGGGCCTTGACCCTCGGTTTGATATCACTGAGATTGCAAAACCGTGAGTGCAATTTAAGCTGTGACAATTCTTGAAACTGTCCCGGAATTAATACGAAAGCTACAGTGTTAGTCCTAATTTTTTTTTTTTCTGACATGGTCTAATGCTTTACCATGTAGATATGCACTGGAATTGCTAAGGTTTCGCGAAGCTGGTGTTGAAGTTATCTTAAAGGCAAACTTCTTGACCTATTCTGTATATTTTTAGTTTAATCCATCCAATAAATATCATTTCCTATTAACTTCTTAGTCTTCTGAGAAATTCAGGACTTCAGGAAGAGATGGGAAAGGCAATCCCGTGCATTCTACAATTTATTTAGACAAGCTGATAGAGTTGAAAAGCTTGCTGAAATTATCCAACAATTGGTAGTTACATGGATTGTTTCGACTCAAAATCTTAGTATTTAAGAAAAATCACGAGAATTCTAGATTTATGTCCATTGTATGTCATTTATAGGAGCAAGGTGATTTGAAGCTTCGAGTTCGAACTTTGGAGTCTGAGAGGGCATTCCAACGCGTTGCAGCTGTTCAAAAAACAATTGGAAGTGTGAGTGCAGCTGACTTATAATCTAGTAGAGGCTAGATATTTCCTTGATCCATAACATGCTTTCAAGAAAATATAGGACAATTTATTAATTGTCTAATTTCTTATTTGAAACTGAAGTTGTATCACAATTTGGAATATTTTGGTCAAGGTCACAAGATAATAAAATCTTACAGCATTCTTTGGCGCTGTTCAATTATACTGCAGGTCATTTTACATACTATAATAATAGATGAGAAATTTAAATTTGATTGACATTTGATTTACAAAAGTTATCTGCAACAAGTTTTACCGATAACTTGGCGACTAGTTGTTTAATCAAGAATGCAAGCCAACGCGTGTACAAAACACCTGTAGTGTGGAGCTTGGGAGGATTGTTGTTCGAACTACTTCTAAGATCTAAGGCTCTAATGGCAAATAAATAGATGAAATAATAATTATTCTGTAGTTGATTTAAGAGACAGTGCCAATATGTAAAGGCCTTTCTGAAGGTTCAACTAAGATGGAGATGAGAATAAAGTGGCTTCTCAATGCTATGGACATGCACTTGTGTGTATTTGTGTATCAATGCGTTGAACTTGATAGTTATGCATTCAATCTTTAAACATGTAAGTGAAAAAACACTGATGTAAATATGAATGCAGTATCCCGCCATACAACTGGATATTTAGTTATTTGGTAGGGATAATCAGTTTTATGGAAAGTTGATAAATTTTAGAATTTTTAAGTTTCTTCATACATGTTTGGAGGGTTGATATTTGTGTAATTATTTTGGCAAGTTCATATCAAATGAAGAAGTTCTCCCACATTTTTACTGCACAATATTTCCCTTGTAATTTTACTTTTTTTTCTTCTGTGGTGTTGCTAATCAACAGGCTGTAGCTGCTGGAAGCTTAGTAAATCTAGCCACAATTTTGTATCTCAATTCAATCCGAGTAAGGGGTTTATCTTAGTGATATATTCTATTGGTCCTATTATTCTCCTTTTGTACTCATCATTCACTGCAACACTTTTCCTGTTTCAGATGCCTGCTATGATAGCATATGTCATCTGTGCAATTTTTGGCTTCCAAGTGCTCTTTGGCGTTCTGAAGGTTAACAAGTTAGATCAACAGGAGAGGTTAATAACAGGAACTGCTTAAAAAATTGGTGAGTAAAGTTGTTATGGTTACCCACTTAGACCTTCACATCTTAATTATAGGCTAACTAATTTTCCTAGAACTGTAACAGAGGTACCAATGGTTCTTTGAGAGTGAGCTGGGGAAGAGTCATACTTAAGACTTCACGCTTATAGAGAGAGAAATCTTTATGTCTAAAATGATAAATAGGTCTTGAACAACAATAAAGATCCCTAGAGGAGTCTAAATTCAGAAGCAGCTTAAGCTTTTTAAACTGTTCCTTAAAGCGTTCTGTTCCTTAAGCTTTTTAAACTGTTCAAAAGATTGCTTAATAACTCTGCCTTGGGATCCTTGCCAGTGACGGAGAAAGATTTCAGGCGTATGTGATGACCATGCTCTCTCTCTCTCACACACACACACAGACACACACAGGCACACACAGGCACACAGAGACAGAGACAGAGCACCAGTGCCAACCAGAACCCACCTACCAGATCCCCTACTGGATGAATCCTCTCCTCCTGTACCAGAACCTAGCTGCCTGCTACTTCCCTCCCATCCATAGTCCAAACACCTGAACCACCGCCATCACCGTCTCAACTCACCTCTGGCAAATCTACACAAGCACATTGTCTCTCTCAGTCCATCCATGGTTTCCGGATCTATTGAGCTCAAAAGTGGGTGCATGGCACTTTAGTCCAGAATTACAGGAGGGTTATGTGGTTATTTCTAAGTGTTAGGGTGAAGTGCAATCGGCTTAACTATAGGAGTAAAATAGATTTTTCTCTACTTTTTTTAGTTTGATGTGAAATGAAAAATTATGGAGATATATTCAATTTAATTTAGGCACCGTTGCAAACATACCAAGCTGTTGATACAAATAGCCTTGCTTGAATGGACAATGAAGTAGTTTATCAACTGACTTGATATCTCTAATTTGTTGATGAACCAAGTGCCTATGGGTTCCAATGTAGTCCAGCACCCTCATGGTTTCCCGAAATGTGTGTTTTACATGCAGTTGAGCAAACGTGACCAAGTATTATCCTCAAACAATAGTCTGGCAGCGTGAAGAATTTCTTAGGTTTTTTGACCTTAATCTTTATCATCTATAGCACACTGCAGTTTGCCTAGCATCTTTAATAGTTCTTGATATTGTTCCTGTGCAGGCTGTTTGCGAATCTTTCATGGGTGTATCACAGATTCAGACTGGAGACTCCTTAACGTGAATGCTAGTCAGCCTTCGGAGCTTTGAAAGACTAAGTTCATACCGGCATCTTTGTGGCTGAGAATTTTCAAGTCTGAGACTTGTGATGAAGGTGCACAAATTCTGAATGCCTGGTTTGAGTTATTGCAGAGCAGAATAAGTCCTATAAACTCAGTTATACACCTTTAACTAGGTTAGTCCATACCATTTTGTTGAGCTTCTGGACTAACCATAAGAATGTTGCCCAAATGAGTTGGCCCACTGAGGTTTTATTTTTCACCACAGGCTAGTCAATGTTTGATGTCTTTAGCTTTAATGTAGATAATGTCATCGTTTAAAAAGCTGATGTTGATATTGACATTGATGTCCCTCCCAACCTTTTTCGATGAGGTTGAACACCCATAAACTGTGTAAATGTAATATAATATTAGTGTGAAATCAAGTTGTCCTTTTCACATGTTGATGTTCCCTAAGCAAATTATATTTTCTTTCTCTATCTGTCGACATATTCGAGAGGTGTTAAAACTTACGTTAACATTGTATGAACATGAAAATAACACGATCAATTAACATGAATAATAGATGAATTAGATTAGTGCCAAATATGAACAATTTGATCTTGATAAGCAAACTTGTTTTCCCCTTATGATGTGGATCAGGTAGATTTTTTGAATATGTGTTGTAGATTTGGTTGAGAGAAAAGGGTATCAATCGTTCTTTATTTCTTAGCTTGTGGGTCACACAAAAATGATATGAATCAAAATGATACAAATATAAAATGATGCCACATGTCTTGGTAGATGCCCCGGGACATGTACCGGTCCTTTGTTCAATTGTGTGATACTTGAGATTTTATTATTGACTAATGCTGTGCGAACTAAATTGGTCTGCCAAAATTGTCTTGATTACACAGTTAATTAGAGTCGATGAGACCCATTAATCGAATAATTTACATTAATTTGGTGCAAGACTATTGTACGACGTTATTTTTTGTTGCAATTGGTATAGGTTGTAAACTTGTAATACTTCAAATTATAAATAATAAGGCACCTACTTGTTCTTTATTGAAGCATATGAGCTGTAGCTAGGGGGTCCATGTGCAAAACATATTAAAGAACTCTTCGAAACTAGTCTCTTTTTGTATGGAAGTTTGAAATATTCATCCATGTCCTGTGCGAAAAGTACCTTTTGTTTTTAATGCATGCTGTGTATTTTTTGTCCACTTGTCGCTTGATTCTCCTCACAAGTTGATTAGATGCCAATAATAATTATGTTTAATCCTGTTTGTTCCAAGGGTAAATATTAGAGAAAAGTTTATTTCATTGGTGATAAAGTTGGTGCTAAATTCACAGGGCATAATTATTATATAAAAAATATTTTTTTATCTATTATTATTATTATATTTATTTAAGTTAATTTTTAGTTTGTAAAAAAAATATGAACATGAATTCAATTAAGTGAAAATATAATATTAACGTTAAATTTTTTATTTAAAGTTTATGTGGGTCAACACGAATACGACACGAAAATAAATAGATCAACTCGACATAATACGATTAGTTAAATGAGTTGAGTTATGTTTGACTAATACTCAACATGAACCTGCAATGATTCGACACGAATCTGACACGACATGATTCGATTGTTACCTTTAATCTTAGCAAACACGTAAAAAAAAATTAATTATTTTTATTTTTCATCCATCTTACCAAACACAAATGAAGAAAAATATATTATTCATATTTTTATTTCTTGAACAATAAAAAATATATTCTTTATATTTTTCATCCCCTTACTTTTTATTCTTCTTGCCATATGAGTTTAATATTCCGAGGTCTCCATTTAAAGTATTGGCTTATACGATGCACGGTTGTTTGACTCCAAAAGCATGCGTGAAGCCAGTAGTTGAAATTGAAAAGACATGTGATTGGAACTAGTTGTTCAAAATATGTTTCATTCAGGTCCTAAATAATATTTGATTTGGATGTGTGAAACTTCTCCTGGTGAAGCACGAAAGCTCATCATATAGAAAACTTCTTGAGAGTTGGTGCAAAAGAAAACCTGAATCCCTCTAGGGAATATCACAATATTGATACAAAGATAAAATAAAATTGGGGCTAGTTGTGATCTAACGAAGAAAGTAAGTATTCAATGAATAACGGACCTTTAATTCAATGCTATTTTTTTTCTTGAAGACTTTTACTTTTTTCAGGTCAAGGGTTTAAGTCAGACAACAAAAAACGTGGTTGATTAATAGGACGGACCCCAGTTTCTTGGATAAATTGTATTTAAGTTTCTGTTTTAGGTTCGAATATCTATCAAAGCGGAAGTCTTGTTTTAACTGATATACGGGTTGAGGGATCAATTTATGTACCACCTGGGATTTATCTTTGATTCTACTTGGACTCGCAAGACTTGAGTAACTTAAGAGCGTCGCTACTCGCCAGAAATAGACTAGAGATTTATCCCGTTACCAAAAAAAAAAATTTGATATTTGAATTTATGGTTTAACATTGTCCAAAAATGAGATCGATCTTAAAAACTTGAGGTAGATAGCATCCTTACAAATAGGGATCAATCATAAGTTTTTCAGAACGACTTCAACTTATTCACATTAAACCATAACTTGATCTAATTGAATCATAATTTTTGTAACAACAGTGAAAAGTACCATATAAAATTGAAATAGCAATTTTGACCAGGCCATCCTAGCTCCATTAACCCGGATGGCTGTGCCATCCCTTCTAGTTCTTGGAGCCAAGTTAGCTGAGCTACAAATAAAATACAAATGTCCTATTTAATTAATCTTTTTATTCACATCATCCAAGAGGTATATTGGAAGAGTGATCAGATATCCTAAAATTTTATTCTCATTATAAAGACGAAGTGGTTTTCCAGATAGGGTACCACATGTTGTGTCAAGCTAACCACTGCCTTGGACCCAATGTAATTGCTGGAGAAGTTGTGGACCAATGAAACAACTTTGGGTGAGGGTATTTTAAACCCCCTTGAACTATTAAGTTTGCCCCATCTATATTTACCATATTAATGACTAAGTTCACCTTATCTCATTAAACTATTATGTATATCTTTTAAGAAAGTTGAAACAAAACGGTAATTGAAGAAAAATTTCAATGTTTCGACGTGGTTTAAAATATTTTGAGGTTTTTTGAGATATTTCTGACAATAGTTTTGAAATATTTTGAGTTTTTTTAAGATATGTTCACTAATATTTTGGAATATTGTAGAAATAAATTATTAATTTTTTATTTGTTTCTAAAACGTTTTGATACCAAAATAATACACCAGAACAAAAATTTGATCATTGTTTATATAATAGGTTGAAATAAAATGAGATGAATTCGTTTTTATTTGGTGATTATAGATGGTGTGACTGAGTTTAGTAACTAATAGGTTGGGTATAGATGAAGTGAAGTTAAGAGTTTGAAATAAAAGAGTTAAATAAGATGAAAAAGAGATTTACGGGATAAGAATAGTCTCACCAAATAATTTTTTAGAAAGATAAAAAGTATTTAATCTAACCTTTATTTTCAACAGATTGATTCATACAATGAAAATATAAAATTTTTTATTCTCTTGTTGGATATGTGTTTCATCAAGGAACTAGATTATTTTGTTATTAACGAAGAACCGTGATTGATATCTTTTCAATTCTTGACTACGACGTAAGTTTGAGATGCGCATAAACCGTCCTCAAATGACAAATCACACACATTGCAGATTAGATATTTGTGGTTTAGACAAGGAGAATAGAGAGGATAATTATATAAATCTTTATTTTGAGAACTATTAAATTTATATTACAGGAAACTATCAGCTAAGGGAGGGACTGAGTGTAGATGTAGTCTTCATTTTCAAAAACTTGTTCCTCTGACCCAACATTGCCCTCTTTGCACTCAGCTCTCTCCTTGCCACATTGATCTCTTTCCTGCATCACACTCAAAGATAAATCAAAGCATGTAAAAAAAACTAAACTCAGGACGAATTACACTAGGCATATGTGTGTTAGAGAGATAGAGAGAGAAAGAGGAGAGTGGATCGTCAAGCTATAGAAATTGAGATGGATCGGGAAGTTCCTGGGAATCCAGTAGAACTAGTGCAGCTGGTGCCACTTAATCAGAATGGTTGAATTCAGGAGGATCCAATAGAACCAAAAGTAGAATCCGAGGTATTTTAATTGGTTTACATTACCTAGAACCAAAACATCCATTATATGAATATTTTGTAAGTAAAAAAAAATCCATATGTCAACGGATTTTGAGACAAAGTAAAACAAAATCATGTAATTCTCCAGATGTAAACTGTGAGGTGACAACTGTTCATTGGATTCATTACAAACGTTTACAATTAGACCAACGTGAAATCACTAACTATAGTTACAGGTCCAACGTGAGAACACGATAGTTGGAGGCAATGTGTGTTTTAGAGAGAGAGAGAGAGAGAGGAGCAACTCACCACATTCACAGAATTTCCAGAACCCACTACGAGTTCATTTGTATCACCTTTGCCTTGAACAAGAAACATAAAATAGATGAACAAAACCAGAAAGAAAACAAGAGAGAAGCTTGAGAGTCTCATGGTACTAACTAGACTGTATAAACCTAATGGCTACTTACAAAGTGCAAGATAGCTAAGACTACTGCCACTGTTAATACTACAAGAAGAAGAAGACGAAGGAAGAGACAATAGCAAGAGCGTTTGACAGTATGATCTGTTTCAACTAATCTCATTATCTTATATGGGTTTTATGGGTTTGCTGCTTTTGACCTGTCTCCTGATTCCATTGCAGCAAGCTCGACCATCAAGAGGATGGGTTGTCCTCTCTGGTTTTTTCTCACTATAAAATAGTTTATAATGAGAAAGAGAGAGAGAGTTGTTTCGCACCTGGTTCCCAAGAATCTATAGCATACCTCGTAGGAACATTATATCACCCACCATAAATTCAAGTGAGATGTGTTAGATGTAATTGGGTCTCTCATTCATTGTATCAAATACTAATCTCTCTTTCTTTCCTTTTATTTATTTACATAATTTAAAATTAATTTATACCAATTTTTTTAAATAATACAGCAAAATTTTCTTAAAATGTATGACTTCAAAACATGTGTACACCGTCATAAATGAACAATGTTTGAAATAAAAATTGTATTGAACCACAAATTAATCAAATATTAAATAATTTAACTTATGATAAAAATGAGTAATATAATTTAAATAGATGAAAATAATGTAAGAAAATAAAATTTAAATTGTTAGCTATCTTATTAGATAGATGATTTGTTAAGAAAAAAAAATTGAAGGGATGTGACTTAACTTTTTTATTCAATCATAAAGTGACCATTAAGCCATAACTAACTTGGATATATCAAATATTCGGGTGTAAATGTGTGTTTTTTTTTTTAAAAAAAAAAATTAGCTCGCCTTCGATTTTTAGATTATTTTTTATTTTTATCGAATTTAGGTATGGAAGTTGACAATAAAATTCATTAGATATTTGGATTCAATTATCAAAACAAATTCGAATTTTGGTCAGTCAAATTAAATTCAAATCAAATTTGTCAAAGACAATTATATTTTTACTTGGTTAGCTCAGAGTTTTTTAAGTCAAATTTAGATCGATCAAAATCCAATCCTTATGATGCCCGTAACAACCTTTAACTACGATTATGGTCTGAATTTACCTTCTTAACTATTCAATTTATTAAGGCCAATTTGATTTTCATCTCAAAAAAACAGTATTCGAAAACTATTTTTGAGAAGAATTTTAAGAAAATATTTTTAAAAATTTGTATATTACAAAACTTGTTTGATTATATATTTTTGAAAATAGTTTTAAAGAATAAAAATTATAACATCAGCTTGGACAATAATCACACTGCCCACCTCTCTCTGTCTCCACAAAACACACTCACACACGCACACACACATAGAGACGCATGCACAGACACACACACAAAGATGCATATCCACACACATGCATACACACACATACATAGACCCGCACATATATATGCTTAGATATGTGTATATTTGAATCTGTAGTTGTTGCGAGAGAGAGATTTGAAGCATGGTGGAGAGAAAGGAGAGAGAGGCAGATTTGAAGCATAGTGAAGAAGACGCTGGGCAAAATAGAGAGAGAGAGAGAAGAAGAAGAAGGAAGTCATTTGCTGCTAAGGGGACTCGAATGACAGACCTCATTAAAATTTTCAAGCCAATCTGTCTCCGTGTTTTCAAAATTTTTCAAGAAATGCATCAGAAAACAAGTCAGCCTTGTTTTTTATTTTTGTACTCCAAATCTCGTTTTTTTCAAAAATTTGAGAACAAAAATACTAAACAAACAAGTTTTCGATATTTTTGAAATTTTGAGAATAAAAAATAGTTTTCAGAAACAAAACCAAACACGCACTTAGTTTCTCACATTTTTCGTTAACTTGAAAATAGTTTATTCAGTTTATTTTCCTTACGGTGAGAGCTTGTTCCCATATTTATTATTATTTTTTTTACCAATAAGAACATGCAATGTGTAAAAAAAATTTAACTTAGTATCTTTTTCCATTTCGTTGTTTTAACTATCTACGACAATAAACACACAAACCAAAATGCGGAGCTGAAAATAAATTTTGTGTGGTACTTGATCTTGGGGTACCCAAATGCTGCCTCTTAGTATATACTAGAGGCTTATTTGGTATATTTTTTGGGAGGAGTTTGGATTGAATTGTCCAAATTTGTGTTTGACCCAAAAAATGAGATTTAAAGATAAGATGTAACATTCAATGTTATCCATACCCATGTTTGGCATGTGTAAAAATTTATGATTATAATGATAATATATTTGTATATAAATGACTATTTTGCTCCTTAACTAATTTGTATATATGATGTACATAAGATATATAGGGGTATAAAAGTCATTTGTATGTTAAACCCCTAAACCCACATATGAAACCCACCCCCCTTGGGTTTCATGAAACCCAAGTATGAGGGTTTCATGACCGGGTCATGTTTGAAATTTTATCCATACTTCATACTTGTCAAATATAAGTTTCAGGGGGTTTACTCCCTAGCCTATGTTCTCAAACCCCCCAAACCTACATACCAAACAAGCCCTAGAAATACTCATGCTTAAAATCATGGTTCAATGTAGTTGAGAAGTGATGGACTTGAGAAAAAGAAAATTCAATGTGAGTAATTTTGAGAGGGATGTTGGTGATTATTGAATGAATCTATTTGAGATTGTCGAAAAAATTTATTAAAATCTGCCATATTTTACTTAAGTTTTAGTTTAGTATGTCAACCACGAGACTTTAAGACTCCATGCATGTTATTAGCTTGCATTCAGTTGGCAGTTGAAGCTATGTAGTGTAACATCAATCAATAGGCTCTTGTTTAGATTTGGGGTGATGAACAAGTCAATACATAGGAAAATTAGAATACAAAACAGATGAGGTTACAATGCATGCAATCTCTATATCAGTTTCGTGTCACTGTCTGTCCTAATGGATTTTTATACATGCCCAAACAAATCCACCACATGGTGGGACCAAAAAAACCAATGGAAAAAACCATTGAAGACACAATCCCAGCCTTAAATTAAGGCTTCTCTCTCTCTCCCCTGTGTCTCTAAAGTAAATTCTTCATTGGATCCTTTAAGTCTAATTGTATCTCTGGTTTTACTTTTTTTTGGGTTTTTTAAACAGAGTAAAACACACCCATTTTCTTGTGAAGAAGTAATGGATGTTAGTTGCCAAGCAGAGGTCGAACTTGAAATGAGGACAAATATTCATTCGTCCAAGTGATACATTGTAAGCTTGAGTTCGACAATCAAAATATTTAAAATTGAGGTTACATTACGTATCATTTACTTTTTTTTTTGTGTGTAGAATCTGCCATACCCTAGAAGTCCTGTGCACTGGCTATGACATTTCTATTTGTTAAGAGTTCTAGACTTGGTTAAGATAAAAGAAGTGTATAATTATAAGAAGGATAAGGTATTTGAATGCTAAATTTGTTGCAAAATTTATTTTTTGGGGGGTGAGTTACAACCTTTTGTTGTAACTTGACTCTCAAGGGTTGTATTTTAAACTAAAAAATGATAAATTTTGACAGTATCTCCATTGAACCATTACACGATCTAAATCCAACCTAAAATTAATCTAAAAATAATCTGATCAATTAATACGAATAATAAAAATGTTAAATAAGGGTCAAGTATAAATATCCAGAAATTTACACGTTCGAATGCCTTTAAGTCAAGCATATATTCTTCATGAATATTCTAGTCTTGACGTGAATAACTTTTGTTTGATTGGACCGAAGAGAAAATTAATCGAGATATGTATAAATTGATCCAAATACTCCATTATTAAACTAAAAAAAACAATAATTAACTCAAACATGGTTATTGGCAACCCTCGACTTCTCCTTAACCATGTAACGTGAAACATATCAATGTTTGACTTACTCATAATAGCTGTAATGAGGCCTTCAAAATCAAAGGACACAATCATGCAAGCCAAAAGTCCCTATAAATGATGCCTGGTTGGACCTGAAGAGAGAAACCCCTTCACCATTTGTAGTTTCTTAGTGGGCAAATTACATTTTCATCCCTTCAACCAAGTTTCCAATTTCACTTGGCCACTTTGACTATAGACTTTAAAAAGAAAAAAAAAAACTCTGCATGTTAGAATAAAGTTGAAGGCTTAATTTGACAGAAATCATCCCAATTATCATGTAGTTTCTTAGTGAGCATTAAAGATCGAAGCCCAAGTAATGACTTCATTCCTACACTATAATTAGTAATTAGTAAAGTCGACAAGAATTCAATTCATTTTTAATTAGATCTTGCTCTAATTTTTTTAGGGGTTCGATTGAAATACATGATAATTGAGGAGATAACGTGAGATTGGAGCCGTAGTCGGAGGAATCCCAATAAACTTTGGGATTTCTTAGTAACAAATTGGGCACTAAACTGCATGCCCAAATTTTTATTAGTGTTTTGACTTTTTTTTTAAAAAGTAGATCTAATAATTAAACCCATCCAAAGAAGTAACTTGACTCAAATTGCAATATGCAATTGTGACTTTGTATTGAATTGATTGATATAAATGGATTGATTAAGTAAGTGATTTGATGTGATGTTCTTTTTTTTTTTGTATTTTTTAGGAACAAAATTGACCTAAACTTCAACCATCTTAAGTGATTTGCAGCTAATAAATATTATACAAAATAAAAAAAAATAGTTGGAATGCAATAATTGAATAGGGAAAATTATAATTCATACACGAAAGTTGGCACCTAATTTTTATTTGGTGCTGATTGTCATGGCTTACACTTTTCAAGCTCCCGTGCGGTACTTAGACACTAAAACGTTACTTGAAGAAGTCTAATTTTTTTTGAAACCTCCACTCTAAGGTCCTCCGGATCATTCTAGAAGGTGGGTTGTGACAAGGTGCTAACAATTTAACCGATCAAATCTTCAAACTCGAAGTTGTATTTTGGTTAAGTCCCCTCTTAAAATACATCAAAACTTTTAAACGGAAAGCATTGGTGGGTGTCCTATCACCCTTTCTTTACTTTGTCCGCTTGATTATTAGATTTCTCATGTTGTTGTTGTATATCGCAAATGTTTGTTCCTTTTTTAATGTAAAGGATTACTAAACAATAATTTTCAGAGTTTGAATTCATCATTGTCATTTTATTATTATCAATTGGTAAAATTACGTGTTACCAAAAACATGATGTCATCGTCATATATACTATTTATTTTTTTTCAAATAATCCACAAGTTTTGGAAAAGATTATAGAATTTTTTTTTTGTATTATATTTCTAAATTTTATAATTTTAATGTGTTTTTATAATTTTTATGGGTTATTTATAATAAAAAAATTAATTTTTTTTGTATTTTTTTGTATTATTTTTATGGTAATTTTTTTGGTACCGTCGACTACTCCACAAGTTTTTTTACGTTTGACTTTGACCAAAAAAAACCCACAAGTTTTAGTTAACACCGTTAACAAAATTCCGTTAAAAGGCATGTGAGTGCTGAGCAGGGGCCTCCCCCGCAATATACAGACAGTGTGTGTGAGATACAGAGAGAGAGAGAAGTGGTGGTACTGTACTTTACAGACTGTAGTTAACTCACCCCCCACCCCCACCAACCATTACTCTCCACCTGA
>CM042202.1:20363616-20376139 GCA_023539305.1 Ilex asprella
GGGATGTCTAGCGTTAGAGAGAGAGAGAGAGGGGGGGGAGGAGGTGATTTTCAAAACAAAAAAAGATGCCGGTGGAGTTAGTGGATGTCCAGCGTTGAGAGAAAGAAGGGCATGAGGGAGGAGAGAGGGAAAAGAGGCAAAGTGAGAGGAGGTGGTGATTTTCAAAAAACTAAAAAAAGAAAAAAGAGGGGAATGATTGAATCACGTGACATACAGAGCAGGTGGGATGCGATCGAATTAAGAGAAAAAATATATGGGGATAAAAATTGAAAGATCTACTAGTATACGATATAACAACGTAAGTGAGAAGTAGTAAATTTAAGAAAAAATATTTAATATGAATAATTTTGAGAGTAATGTTGATAGCTGTTGGATTATTTTATTTGAAATTGTCGAATGAATTTATTGAAGTTTGTCTTATTTTATATTATATAATTTTATTAAATTGTGACACCGTTATACTCAATACTTTTTCATAAATCATCTCCAATATTTATTCTTTTCAAAACTCAAATTTAAATTTAAGTAAAAAATAATTTAAAAAACTTCTCTAATACTTTCAAAATCAAATCAAGTGAGGTAAGTATATCTAAAAACTAAAGTTTTATATGATATATTTTAAAATTAATTAGTTTAAAATATAGTTTTTTTTTGTAGACGATTGTTATTCGATTTGTGCAATCTCCACAAGAGTTAATGGATTGCATTCATGATCAAATTTATCATCCACCTCAAGAACCCGATGAGGTTGGTTGCAAATCATCTTCAGTAATACAATGTTATAGATATATGAATAAGTATGACATTAGCTTGAAAAATGACTACGCGAAAGAAGATAAAAAAGGGAATTGCAAACCACCCGTTGGAGTGAGTTGTTTGTATTCACAGATTAATTATTTATAGATTTCAAATTATTGATACTTATTCATATTTTTTTTCCTAGAAATCAATATTTATACTTAAAAATTATAAAAACAAATTGGACGAGAAGAAGGAAGAGAGGATTTAATTTTGTAATTTTAATTTTGGATTATCTCTGATATTGGTAACTATGAACCAAAATGTTATTTCGTGCCATAAAAAGCTCCTACGGTGAAACTACGCACTCATTAGTTTGAATCTACCCCTTCTTTATGTCATAAGTGAGTCTTATCTCTCTTTTGTTTGTTTAGTCTTGACAAAGGTGGTCACATAAATATTTATATACCAGCAGAATTTTTCACCTGCAAAATGCAAGATAAACCAACGATTAGCATGCTTGAAGCTCTATTCTTGAAAATATTTCTGTAATTGTTAATTTACAATGGAAAAGATATTCCCATCAAGGTAAGTACATCAACCCAAGATCTTGAGAATCCATCGCTTCTCAATTCAAATTTGATTATGGAAAATGAGAAACATGCAAATTCAAACAACAAAGTCTTTTTGGGCAAAAAAATGAAAAAATGGAAACAATGTATTGCTCATGTACCACCTATTACATATGTATGTTTAGTTGTGAGTTTTGCACATTTAGTTATTATTGCGTCAATGAAAAGTTCTTTCGAGTAGTTTTCTTAAGTTGAATTCAAAAAACTACTAGGCTTTGGGTTAGCACTAAGAAAATAGAAAGATCTGATACTGATATTCACAAATCTCATGCGTTATCTTTTTTCACAAAGTTTATAAAATATTTTTGCTCTTTACTTTTTGCAGATATATTACAATGGCCGAAGAAGTTGCATCGACTCACAAAAGAAAAAGGGTAAGTGCGCTCTATCCTCTAATTGTTTTATTCGGTTAATTAATTATATGTTTGATTTGGTTTGTTAGGAAAAGACTGTTAGTTTTCAATTGGGAAGAATTTTTTATAATGATGTTCGGATTCAAATCAATTGAGGTAAGTATCTAAAAACTAAAGTTTTATATCATATATTTTAAAATTAATTAGTTTAAAATGTAGGGTTTATTTTTTGGTACGTGATTGTTGTTAAGCGATGGTTGTCACCACTGCTTGCGAAACACATTATTTTATTCGACATGGTCAAAAAATTCAACTCTCTCTACAAAAGTTAACGGATTGCTTTCATGATCATATTTATCATCCACCTTAAAAACTCGATGAGGTTGGTTGCAAACCATCTTCAGTAATACAGTGTTATAGAAGTATGACATTAGTTTGGAAGATGACTATTTGTACGAAAATAAAAAAGGGGATTGCAAACCACCCGTTGGGGTGAGTTGTTTCTATTCACATATTAATTATTTTATAGATTTCAAATTATTGATACTTATTCATATTTTTTTCCTAAAAATCAATATTTATACAGAAAAATTACAAAATATTGGGCAAGAAGAAGGAAGAGATGATTTTAATTTTGTAATTTTGTAATATTTCGTAATTTTGTAAGATTTTGAAATTTTGTAATTTAAATTTCTTAATTTTGTAATTTTGGATTATCTCTGATATTGATAATTGTGAACTAAAGTGTTATTTAATGTCATAAAAAGCACCAACGATGAAACTATAGACCCATTAGTTTGAATCTACCCTTCTTCACGCCATAAGTGAGTCATATCTCTCTCGCCTTGTTCCTTTCAAATTTTTTCTTGTCTGGTCTTGACAAAGGTGGTGATAAAAATATTTATGTATATGTCAAATGCAATAATTCTCTACTCACCGTGAGTTAGAGATTTTTCTCAAATGTCTTTAACATCCACTTCCTAAGAAAGAGAGATGAGAGATGTGTTAGGGCATCCCCAATCCTTACTCAAATTTAAATTTGAGTAAAAAAGTCTAAAAATTTTGCTTCAACCCTTGACTCAAACGTATACCAAATTAAGTGGAACTTATGGTTTTACTCAAATTAACGGAGACTTAAATTTTTACTCAAATATTTAATGGTGAGATTTTACCATCTTTTAAAGATCCAATGATCATCCTTATTCTCTTTTAAATTTGGGTCTCTTCTTCTTTAAATTTGAGTGTGTTCATTAGAGTCATTTATTTCAAATTAATTAAGTTTTTTACTTAAATGTTAATTTAAATTTGAGTCATGGTTTGAAATGCTCTTACAGTGTTGTTACCAGTAGAATTTCTCACCTGCAAAATGCAAGAAAAAACAACGATTAGGATGCTTGAAGCTCTAAGATACACACACAAGCCCAACATTGCTACCTACTTTGATGTGGACGGAAGAGAGTAATGCAGGATGCAGGTGATGACGGACAGGAATGCAAAATGCAGGTGATGACATACAGTTAAAAAAAAAAAGGTAATGTTATATTTCCCAAATTTTCTTGAATTTTTTTTTATAATTGTTAATTTACAATGGAAAAGATATTTCCAACAAGGTAAATACATCAACCCAAGATCTTGAGAATCCATCACTTCTTAATTCAAATTTGATTATGAAAAATGAGAAATATGCAAATTCATATGATAATATAACTGCTGCGGAAGTTCAACATCCACAGTGTGATAATATAATCTTCCCATTTGAGGGGACGGAACAACATAGTCTTGTTGAGCAAAAAAAAAAAAGGAAAAATGAAAACTATGTATTACTCATGTACCACCATTTACATAAGTATGTTTAGTTGTGGGTTTTGCACATTTAGTTATCATTGCGATTATGAAAAACTCTTTCTAATAATTTTCTTAAGATGGATTCAAAAAATAGCTAGACTTTGGATTAGTGTTGAGGAAGTAGAAAGATTTGATATTGATATTCACAAATCTCATGCATCATCTTTTTCTCCAAAGTTTATAAAATATTTTTCCTCTTTATTTTTTGCAGATATAGTACAATGGTCGAAGAAGTTGCATCGACCCACAAAAGAAAAAGAGTAAGTGCGCTCTATCCTCTAATTGTTTTATTCAGTTGATTAATTATATGTTTGATTTGGTTTGTTAGGAGAACACTTTTAGTTTTCAATTGGGAAGAAATATTTTTAATGATGTTCGGATTGAAATCAATTGAGGTAAGTATATCTAAAAAATAAGTTTTGTAGCATTTATTTTTAAATTAATTAGTTTAAAATGTAGCTTTATTTTTTTTTTGGTACGAGGTTGTTGTTATGCGATGGTTGTCATCACTACTTGCGAAACACATTATTTTATTCGACTTGGCCAAAAAATTCAATTCTCTCCACAAGAGTTAACGGATTGCATTCGTGATTATATTTATCATCCACCACAAGAGCCACCTCATGAACCCGATGAGATTGGTTGCAAACCATCTTTGG
Source organism: Ilex asprella (assembly GCA_023539305.1). Taxonomy (NCBI): domain Eukaryota; kingdom Viridiplantae; phylum Streptophyta; class Magnoliopsida; order Aquifoliales; family Aquifoliaceae; genus Ilex; species Ilex asprella. The sequence continues at coordinate 20,367,844 of CM042202.1, forward strand.
TAGTACATTGTTATAGGTATATGAAAAAGTATGACATTAGCTTAGAAGATGACTATGCATACGAAGATAAAAAAGAGGATTGCAAACCACCCCTTGGGGGTAAGTTATTTGTATCCACAGATTAATTATTTTATGGATTTCAAATTATTGATACTTATTCATATTTTTTTCCTAAAAATAAATATTTATACTAAAAATTTATAAAATATTGGACGAGAAGAAGGAAGATTGAATTTTAATATTGTAATTTTGTAAGATTTCTTAATTTTGTAAGATTTTGTAATTTTGTAATTTGGATTATCTCTAATATTGATAACTATAAACCAAAGTGTTATTTCACGCCATAAAAAACTCCTATGGTAAAATTATATACCCAACAGTTTGAATATACTCGTCTTCACACCATAAGTGAGTCCTATCTCTCTTGCCTTATTTCTTTCAGAATTTTTTTTGTTTGTCAGGTCTTCACAGAGGTGGTCACCGAAATATTTATATACATGTCAAATACAATAACTTTTTACTCACCGTGAGTTATGTTTTTCTCAAAGGTCTTTAATCTCAACTTTCTAAAAGATAGAGGGGAGAGATGTATTGCAATGTTACCAACAGATTTTCTCACTTGTAAAATACAAGATAAACCAACGATTAGGATGCTTGAAGCTCTCACATACACACAAAGGTCCAACATTGTTACCTGCTTCGATGTGGACTGAAGAGAGTAATGCAGAATGCAGGTGATGACGGACAGTAATGCAGAATGCAAGTGATGACGATCAGTTAAAAAAAAGGAAAGGTAATGTTATACTTCCCAAATTTTCTTGAAAATATTTCTGTAATTGTTAATTTACAATGGAAAAGATATTCCCAACAAGGTAAGTACATCAACCCAAGATCTTGAGAATTTATCGCTTCTCAATTCAAATTTGATTATGAAAATGAGAAATATGCAAATTTATATGATGATATAACTGCTGCCAAAGTTCAACATCCAAAGTGTGATGATATAATCTTCTCATTTGGGGATAAAACATCATAGTCATGTGGGGCAAAAAAAAATGAAAACTATGTATTTCTCATGTACCACCAATTACATAGGTATGTTTAATTGTGGTTTTTGCACATTTAGTTATTATTGCGTCAATGAAAAGTTCTTTCGAGTAGTTTTCTTAAGATGTATTTAAAAAACTACTAGGCTTTGGGTTAGTACTAGGAAATAGAAAGATTTGATACTGATATTCACAAATCTCATGCATCATCTCTTTCCACAAAGTTTATAAATTATTTTTGCTTTTGACTTTTTGCAGACATATTACAATGGCCGAAAAAGTTGCATCAACCCACAAAAGAAAAAAGGTGAGTGCGTTATATCCTCTAATTATTTTTTTCGATTAATTAATTATATGTTTGATTTGGTTTGTTAGGAGAAGACTTTTAGTTTTCAATTGGGAATAAATATTTTTAATGATGTTCGGATTCAAATGCATTGATGTAAGTATATCTAAAAACTAAAGTTTTGTAGCATGTATTTTTAAATTAATTAGTTTAAAATGTATCTTTGTTTTTTTTGGTACGACGTTGTTGTTATGCGATGGTTGCCATTGCTGCTTGCGAAACACATTATTTTATTTGACTTGGCCAAAAAATTCAGCTCTCTCCACAAGAGTTAACTGATTGCATTCATGATCATATTTATCATCCACCATAAGAACCACCTAAAGAACCCGATGAGATTGGTTGTAAACCATCTTTTGGTAATACACTATTATAAGTATATGAAGAAGTATGACATTAGCTTGGAAGATGACTATGCATACGAAGATAAAAAAGGGGATTGCAAACCACCCCTTGGGGGTGAGTTATTTGTATTCATAAATTAATTATTTTATAGATTTCAAATTATTGATATTTATTCATTTTTTTCCTATGAATAAAGATTTATACTGAAAAATTATAAAATATTGGACGAGAAGAAGGAAGATAGAATTTTAATGTTGTAATTTTGTAATTTGGATTATCTCTAATATTGGTAACTAAAAACCAAAGTGTTATTTCACGCCATAAAAAACTTCTACAGTGAAATTATAGACCCAACAGTCTAAATATACCCCTTCTTCACGCCATAAGTTAGTCATATCTCTCTTGTCTTGTTTCTTTTAGATTTTTTTTTTTGTTTGTCAAGTCTTGACAAAAGTGGTCACAAAAAATATTTATATATATGTCAAATACAATAACTCTCTACTCACCGTGAGTCATAGATTTATGTCAAATGTCTTTAACCCAACTTCCTAAGAAATAGAGGAGAGATGCCTTACAAAGTTACCAGCAAAACTTCTCACCTGCAAAATGCAAGAGAAACTAACGATTATGTTGCTTTTGAAGCTCTAACATACACACCCAAGCCCAACTCTAACATAGACACACAAACCCAACATTGTTATCTGCTTCGATATGAACTGAAGAGAGTAATGCAGAATGTAGATGATGATGGACATGCAGGTGATGACTAACAGTTAAAAAAATGAAAAGGTAATGTTATATTTCACAAATTTTCTTGATTTTTTTTTTGTAATTGTTAATTTACAATGAAAAAGATATTTCCAACAAGGTAAGTACGTCAACCCAAGATCTTGAGAATTCATTGCTTCTCAATTCATATTTGATTATGAAAAATGAGAAACATGCAAATTCATATGATGATGTAAGTGCTTTCGAAGTTCAACATCTACAGTGTGATGATATAATCTTTTCATTTGGGGATGGAATAACATAATCTTGTTGGGCAAAAAGAAAAGGAAAAAATGCAAACTATGTATTATTGCTCATGTACTGCATATTACATAGGTATGTTTAGTTGTGGGTTTTGCACATTTAGTTATCATTGCGTCTATGAAAAGCTTATTCTAGTAGTTTTCTTAAGATGGGTTCAAAAGACGCTAGCCATTGGGTTAGTGTTGAGGAAGTAGAAAGATCGGATACTGATATTCACAAATCTCATGCATCATCTTTTTCCCCAAAGTTTATAAAATATTTTTGCACTTTATTTTTTGCAGATATACTATAATGGCCGAAGAAGTTGCATCGACCCACAAAAGAAAAAGGGTAAATGCACTCAATCCTCCAATTTTTTTATTTGATTAATTAATTATATGTTTGATTTTGGTTTGTTAGGAGAAGACTTTTAGTTTTCAATTGGAAAGAAATCTTATGTTCGGAATCAAATCAATTGAGGTAAGTATATCTAAAATTTAAGTTTTATATCATGTATTTTAAAATTAATTAGTTTAAAATGTAGTTTTTTTTTGTATGTGGTTGTTGTTACGCGATGGTTGCCACTGTTGCTTACGAAACACATTTTTTTTTTCGAAATGACCAAAAAATTAAACTCTCTCCCCAAGAGTTAACGAATTGTATTTATGATCATATTTATCATTCACCTCAATAACCCGATTAGATTTGTTGCAAACCATCTTTGGCAATACAGTGTTAAAAGTAAATGAAGAAGTATAACATTAGCTTGGAAGATAACAACGCATATGAAGATAAAAAAAAAAGGGGATTGTAAACCACCCATCGGGGGTGAGTTGTTTGTATTCACAGATTAATTATTTTATAGATTTCAAATTATTGATACTTATTCATATTTTTTTCCTAGAAATAAAGATTTATACTGAAAAATTACAAAATATTGGACAAGAAGAAGGAAGAGAGAATTTTAATTTTGTAAGATTTTGTAATTTTGTAAGATTTTGTAATTTGGATTATCTCTGATATTGGTAATTGGGAACCAAAGTTTTATTTAACACCATAAAAAACTCATACGGTAAAACTATAGACACATTAGTTGGAATATACTCCTTCACGCCGTAAATGAGTCATATCTCTCTCGCCTTGTTTCTTTCAGTTTTTTTTAGTTTGTTAGGTCTGACAGAGGTGGTCACAGAAATATTTATATATATGTCAAATACAATAACACTCTACTCACCTTGAGATAGAGATTTTTCTCAAAGGTCTTTAACCTCAACTTCTTAAGAAGGAGATAATAGAGATGTCTTACAGTGTTACCTGCGGAATTTCAAAATGCAAGATAAACCAACAATTAGGATGCTTAAAGTTCTAACACACACACAAGCCCAACATTGTTATCTGCTTCGATGTGGATTGAAGAGAGTAATGCAGAATATAGGTGATGACGCACAACAATGCAGAATGCAGGTGATGATGAACAGTTAAAAAAAAAAGAAATGGTAATGTTATACTTCTCAAATTTTCTTGAAAATATTTTTATAATTGTTAATTTACAATTGAAAATATATTCCCAACAATGTAAGTACACCAACCCAAGATCTTGAGAATTCATCACTTCTCAATTCAAATTTGATTATGAAAAATGAGATACATTCAAATTCATATGATGATATAACTTTTGCCGAAGTTCAACATCCACAGTGTGATGATATAATCTTCTCATTTGGGGATGTAACAACATAGTCTTGTTGGGCAAAAAAATTAAAAAATGGAAACTATGTATTGTTCATGTACCACCTATTACATAGGTATGTTTAGTTGTGGATTTTGCACATTTAGTTATTATTGTGTCTATGAAAAGATCTTTCGAGTAGTTTTATTAAAATGGATTCAAAAAATTTCTAGGCCTTGGGTTAGTGCTGAGGAAGGAGAAAGATCTGATACTGATATTCACAAATCTCATGCATCATCTCTTTCCCCAAAGTTTATAAAATATTTTTGTTTTTTACTTTTTGCAGATATATTACAATGGCCGAAGAAGTTGCATCGACCCATAAAACAAAAAGGGTAAGTGCGCTCTATCCTCTAATTGTTTTATTCGGTTAATTAATTATATGCTTGATTTGGTTTGTTAGGAGAAGACTTTTAGTTTTCAATTTGGAATAAATATTTTTAAGGATGTTCGGATTCAAATCAATTGAGGTAAGTATATCTAAAAACTAAAGTTTTATATCACATATTTTAAAATTAATTAGTTTAAAATGTAGGTTTTTTTTTGGTACGAGGTTGTTGTTAAGCGATGGTTGTCACCGCTGCTTGCAAAACACATTATTTTATTCGAAATGGTCAAAAAATTCAACTCTCTCTACAAAAGTTAACGGATTGCTTTCATGATCATATTTATCATCCACCTTAAGAACCACCTCAAGAACCCGATGACGTTGGTTTGCAACCATCTTCGGTAATACAATGTTATAGGTATGTGAAGAAGTATGACATTAGCTTGGAAGATGACAATGCATGCAAAAATGAAAAAGGGTATTGCAAACCACCTGTTGGGGTGAGTTGTTTGTATTCATAGATTAATTATTTTATAGATTTCAAATTATTGATACTTACTCATATTTTTTTTCTAGAAATCAAGATTTATACTGAAAAGTTACAAAATATTGGACGAGAAGAAGGAAGAGAGGATTTTAATTTTTTAATTTTTTAATATTTTGTAATTTTAATATTTTTTAATTTTTAATTTTGTAAGATTTTGTAATTTTAATTTCTTAATTTTGTAATTTAGGATTGTCTTTAATATTGATAATTGTGAACCAAAGTGTTATTTCACACCATAAAAAGCTCCTACGGTGGAACTGTAGATCCATTAGTTTGAATCTACCCATTCTTCACGCCATAAGTGAGTCCTATCTCTCTCGCCTTGTTTCTTTCAGATTCTTTTTGTTTGTCTGGTCTTGACAGAGGTGGTTACAGAAATCTTTATAAATGTGTCAAATACAATAATTCTCTACTCACCGTGAGTTAGAAATTTTTCGCAAATGTCTTTAACCTCAACTTCCTATGAGAGAGAGAGGAGAAATGTCTTACAGTGTTACCAGCAGAACTTCCCACCTGCCAAATGCAAGAAAAACCAACGATTAGGATGTTTGAATCTCTTCAAATCTATACCAAATTAAGGGAAAATCAAATTTTTATTCAAATACTCAAATAATCAATGGTTATATTTCATTTTTTTAAAATATATAACAACTATATTCTATCCTCATTTAAATTTGTGTTTGTCTTCCTTTAAATTGAATTTCTCCATTTGAGACCAAATCAAAGTTTTTATTTTTATTTTACTTAAATTTTGAATTTCTATTAGAGATGGTCGGCTGTCCTATACTATGCACGAAATTTATAATATTTTTTCTTTCAGCGTCTAGCCCCACCTCATATTAAATCCTAACAATTGTATGTGTCTAAAGACACTATGTGACAAACAAACAAATCGAAAAAAAAATGTTTTGTGCCTAAATGCATTATATAAAACAAAAAATCGCCAACTAGAAAAACTTGGGAAAATCACCAATTAATATTAGCCTACAATTTTTTAAAAAAAATAGTCAGTAGAGTTTCTTCCAAAAACATGCCCTTGAATAATATTAACATTGTTCAATGGCCATTTAATTTTTGGTACAATACAAATTAGTAATTTAATATCCAAGTAGTGGTGAATCAAAAAATCTCCATGGTGTGACTAAGATCAACATGGTTGTAAACACTTCAATATAAAGAGTAATTTATCTAGATCAAACTTGTAATGCCTAAACCTTTTCAATAAGATCAAATTAGCACAAAAATTTAATTTAATTTAAAGACCAAAATTGTACCAACCGCATCCAAATGCACCTATTGACAATAATTTCTGTTTGAAAGCACTACCATACACAAAAAATAAACTAATAGTCGTTGCATATCATTATTTCTAGCCAATAAGAAAAAATTTCTCAATGGTTTACTACACTCGTACTTATAATTTTCTAATAGAAGAACGTACCTTTCAGTTGGAGTAATACTATTGGTCTAATGTTTAGCACCCTCACTATTAAACCTCAAGGTCATACATTTGAATTTCGTTATTTCCTTCCCTTTTTGACAAAAAAAAAGAAAAGAATATTCTTTTCCAATAAGAGTGCTAGATCCAATGAATGACAGTTTGCATGCAAAATTTTCTTCCCTTAATTCTGCCGAATTTTCTTACTTTCTCCTTTGTCTTCAATGCAGTCACCATTACAGCCTTGTATGGATCCACTGACAAAATTCAGCAAAACATCTTATATTTAGCTGAAAAGCTATTTTATCCCCCGCCCGAAAAAAAACTTACAAAATGGTTTAAAGTCACCAACTTGAAATTCTTCAATTTTCTACATTGAGTCTTTTTTTTATAGGACACTTATAATTTTTAACATTAAAATTTAACTTTGTCCGTCGACATTTAACTTTATCCGTCAACATTGTTAAACCACTAATGATGCCATATTTATGTTTTGAAATTTTAGCAATGCTGAAAAAGAAAAATAGGGATTGGGTTGGTTCAAAGTGGTGACAATAGGCCATTGTTTGGTTTTTGCGGCAATGTTCAATGGTGTTCACTGATGATTATGGGGTGTCAGTTTAGAAGTTTAATGACTAGGATTGAAAGGTAGAGATTGTTGAATAGGTCTAGGGTTAGGGTTTCACGGTTAGACTTCGTTTGTGTGTATGAGGTTTCTGGGGAGAGAGAGAGAATTTGAGAGAGAGAGAGATTTCTATGGATGGATTTTTGGAAATGAAGCAAGGTCGTCGGTATTGTTGGGTCTCACTAGGGAAGGTATGACTATTGGTCTGGTGTATTGCATTTGAGATTTTTTATACTTTTTCTTTTATGTCTTATGTTTTGAAACAATAAAGACATAAAAATCCCTCAATATTCTCATGTGTCAAGCCCGTGACATTTTTCGCCACTAATTGAAACGACGTATGGTATAGGGACCACATTAATTTAATATATAAATTTGAAGGACTAAATTGACAAAAATAAAATTTTAAGGATCAAAATGCGACAAAAGATAAACCTTGGGGACCACTGGTGCAATCCAAAAGTAATTTTTAAATAACCCTAAAGAAAAATATAAAAGATGGGTGTGAAACAACATAAAAAGATAAAATAATGGGTTAATTGTACAATAGGTTCTCAAAGTATGGAGTTTGTCTCATTTTGGTCTCCTATGTTTTCAATTGCATAATTTTGGTCCCTGAAGTATTGAATATATTTCTATATGATTGCTAACTATTTTTTATCATAAACTTGTTACGTCAAGCAAACAACGTCCAGATTGCTAACTATTTTTTATCATAAACTTGTTACGTGATACTTAAATATAGACAAAAAAATAATTTGGATAGTTCTGAGTTCTATTTTCTTCTCATTCATTTTCTTCCTATCTTCTTTTATGTCTTTAAATATACTTGCAACTTCCAACTTCCAAATTCCAAGCTCGCACTATCATTACCCTTTCTC
>CM042202.1:20380382-20419932 GCA_023539305.1 Ilex asprella
TATATATATATATATATATATATATATATATATAGAGAGAGAGAGAGAGAGAGTAGCTTTTATCTTCAAATTAATCGAGGCAGGAATTACATATTAATTAATCTTGAGGGGTTGTGCTGTCTGCTTTTTTTTTATAATCGAGTTGAGTTTTGTAGGTTCGAGTTAAATTTATTGAACTCAATTTTTTATATGAATTTAAAAAAATGTTTAAGTTTGAATCGTTTAAAAAATAAATCAAGTCGAACTAAACTCAAGTCAAATCTAAATAACTTGATTATTTTATATATAAACAAAATTAAGTTTAAAAAAATATTTAAGGTCAGTACGTGTAAAATCTATATAAGAGAAATTCGAATAATTTGACTCAATTATTACCCTCATGTATACTACACGTGACAACCCGTTGAAAGAAAGTGTGGGCTACTTTGCAGAAGAAAAATGATTCGAATCAAAGGATGGGGGCTTGTCAATGAATCGAGGAAGAGACAGCGGGCCCAACTTTATGGCATATTCCTAGTCTCCTAGGCATCTTTTCAATCTTTAGCATGAGTTGATTGGTATCTAATGCTGATCATAAAACCATACTGGTTAATAAGAAAAATAGAAAGAAAAAAAAAACAGAAATTTAGGTAGCAAATCAAGAGAACGAAATTAAACTCAGCAAAGCTTTTATTTTAACCATTTGAGGTAGAATATATGAATGTTAGTTCCTCCACGTACCCATCAATACAGAAAAGATTTAAAAGGCAGCTTTGAAATTTGTTGTAATAACTAATTTTTAAAAATTTTAGAATAAAATAAGTAAATTTTGTTTTGACGTTGCTTTTTGTACTATACAGTAAAATTTTGGACACAAAAAACTTATTTTGGCTGACTTAAGAAATTGATTTTATTAGTTTTTCTTTCGGCTCTTTGGAGTTTTATCGTAGGTCTCACATAATTTTTTAGTTTCTAAGACATCGTTATGTACAAGTTGTAAATTTTTGCCAATTAACATATAAAATTAAGCCCCCATAAATTAGCACTATTGAACCACAATTAATTAAGTACAAAGGTGAAATACTTCTTAATTATACCCATTTTCTTTGAAGAGCTCCAACCAAGACACCTACTATCCATTGTTTGAACAAGCATCTTTGCAAACTTCCATTTTAAGTGGTTGTTTGTAATTCTCGTAGATTCAAAAAAATTAGAATTATTAGTATGTGTACGTTCCCACGGTGTTCGTGTGTGGGCTCATCCGTCTCCACTAGGCCCCCCTACGGGTGGGTGAGGCTTTAGGGCCTAAGTGGGTTTAGGGGGATGGGGTTATCTTACATCGAATAGTTTTGTGGGTATATGTGTTAATATAGATACTGCAAAATTCCACTTTAAGTGGTTATTTGTAGTTCTCGTAGATTTAAAAAAAAAAAACAAGCCTCTATGAGCATGTTTGGTAAAAATGTTTGGATTGGATAAGATAGAAATTTTATAGGTCTTTTCGAAGTTGGTACACTAAATTAGGCATAATTGTAAAAAAGTACACAAAAAATGTATTGTAAAAAATTACAATGCTGATATACAAAGATTTAATTGCTCATTTTTTCAAATTTACTTTCCTAAAAACTATATTTAGGAATATATCTTAAAATTAATTAGGTACACAATGATAAGGTTTAATCGCAAGATTTTAAGAACATTATTTTCTTAAAAACGGTTTTAGGAATATATCTTAAAATTAATTAGGTACACAATGATGAGGTTTAACCACTGAATTTTAAGAACATTAATTCGCGAAAAACTTTATTTTCGAAAAATAGTTATCTCTTCTTCTTCATATCTAAAAACTGTTTCATCTTCCTCGGCGAAAAGCCCTAAATCATTTCCTAAACATTTATAAGGTTTCGTCTTTGAAACGAAAATCATATTGGTCCGTCATTGCAGATGAAAGTTCGTCTGTGTTTTTCATATAGTGTAACAAAGACATGTAATAATACAGTGTAACACTGTAATACCAACATTTTTAAGTGGTTTTGTAGAAGTTGTAACAAATTCAAAACAGAACTGGGCTGTTACAATGAAGTTATATGCAAATATATGTTTGACAAAATGTAACACTATAGTGTTTTGTGTAAGTAAAATTTTATACTGTTATTGTTACATTGTAAATGTATAAATATAATCAACTTCGGTTATGATGTTCACATATAAAAAAACGTATAATAACATTTAAAATGACATACATGAATTCAAATCTTATAATTGCTTAGATTGAATTATAAAGAAAAAATAATGATATTATTACAAAATTTAAAATTCAAACCAACTGATTTATAGTCAAAATAAACAGAAGAATCAAATCTTCCATTAAATTAAGAGATTTTTAATGCATAAATATAAGTTAAAAAAATCAGTTTCAAAAAATAATCGCATGATTTAAGGGATGACACAAATGTTAAAGAAAAATTCAAAAAATTTAAATTATATACTTGGACACAATTAAGAACTAAAATTAAAGACTTTCTTATTTTATATTTTTTTTGTATATTTTTTTACAATTAATTTTAATTTAGTATATCATCTTCCAATTTACATCTTGATTCTTGTAATTCTTGAATTTCAATTAATAAAGTCTCAATTGAAAAAAAAAAAAAGAAGATTGGTCGAGTTAATGCTCAAAGGTGGAATACATTGTATTGATCTCTGCAGACATTGTAAACCATGAAGATGCAGGTAGATGGTGAATTACTTGGTTTCTGTTACCGCCTAAACTGATAAAAAAAAAAAAAATCTTCCAATTTACCAAACTTTAATATCTAATCCATGGCCATCGATTATAATGTGGTGGCTTATTGGTCCAAGGAAAGGCCTTTTGGCTAGCAAATCCGTTGTTTGGAATTTGTCGTAAGGATGGGAATTGTGGGCCCCATGGGTATGACTTGTGAGATACCTATTCTTTTTTCAATTTTATCATCATATCCTCAATATTAATTCAATCCATGTTTTTTTAAGAATGTATGGGCATTCAAGTAATTTCAATTCCTTAAACTGTCGGTGGCAATTTTTGCCATTTTGTTTTTTTGTTTGTATCTCACCGTCTCCGTGGGTTAAAAAGAAATCAGTTATATGGGTCATCACTTATCAGCAAGTGTAGATAGCGGTCAGGAAAGACCCGAATTTGTTATTCAAACACATAATAAGTAGCCCCTAAGTTATACGTCTTAGGCCTAATCTCGTAGAGTTATTAATAGAGCTAAGAATTGGACTTTTATTTAAGAACAATGTTATGTACATAAAAAATATACACTAAAATTTATATTAAATAATTTAGAGTCGTTAGATCAATAAGTCCAATTACTAATCTAATGATTGTAGTTAATTTGATGCAAATTTTAATGCACAAAATTAGTGCCCATAAAAGTATTTTTTACTTAGAGAGAGGTAGAGTACCACCTTAAAGAAAAAGGAAAAGAAAAAGAAAAAAAAAAAGAAAAAGAAAAAGAAAAAGATATATTTAGGTATTGTGTCATTAAATTTATTTAAAGCAGTAGGGTGTTTGTACTTCATTGATAATAAAATTACAGAAACCACCTGATCTTTGAAGTTATTAACATCAGTCCAGTCATTAAATAAAACTCCTTATCCAGACCTCTTCCAGTCTTCCTCACCACTTCCCTTTCCCTTTCCCAATTTCTTAAAAATTCCCAAAGAGATGACCCAGATCAAAAAATTCGTAGCCGGAATGTCAAACTCCGGCAACCACATTTCCATCTCCAAGAAAAAGAGAAAACTTTTATTAACTCTTTTTGCCTCTGTCCTACTCGTTGTCATGATAATCGCCATTGTCGCCGGAGTAAATTCACAAAGCCACCACTCCGACCACCATAACATTGTAATCTCCCAATCTCATGCTATTCTGAAGTCCTCCTGTAGCAGCACGCTTTACCCAGAATTATGCTTCTCTTCTCTTGCTTCAGTCCCCGGAATGAGCAAGAAAGTCTCAAGCCCGATGGATGTAATCAAGCTGGCCTTAAACATCACCATCACCGCCGTCCAACACAATTTCTTAACAGTGAAGAAGCTCACTAAGGAAAAAAATCTCACAAAGAGAGAGAAGATTGCTCTTCATGACTGTCTCAAAACCATTGACGAGACGCTTGATGAGCTCCACAAGGTTGAAGACGACCTTGATATGTACCCTAAAAAGAAGTCTCTCACCCAACACGCCGACGACCTCAAAACCCTCCTGAGCGCTGCAATGACCAACCAAGAGACTTGCCTCGACGGCTTTTCGCACGATAAAGCTGATAAAAAAGTGCGTGAAGTGTTGCTGAAGGGTGAATCGAAAGTAGAAAAGTTGTGCAGTAATGTATTGGCCTTGATCAAGAACTTGACGGACACCGACATTGCGAATGAGATGAAGTTGAAGGGGAGGAAGCTCACGGTGGAGGAGGATACAGATGGGTGGCCTAAGTGGTTATCCGCCGGAGATAGGAGGTTATTGCAGTCTTCGTCGGTGACGCCAAACGTGGTTGTGGCGGCGGATGGCAGCGGCAACTATAAGACGGTATCGGCGGCGGTGGCCGCTGCGCCGGAGGGAAGTAGCCAGAGATACGTGATCAGAATTAAGGCGGGTGTTTACAGGGAAAATGTGGATGTGCCCAAGAAGAAGACCAACATAATGTTTTTGGGTGATGGTAGAACTACCACCATTATTACGGCAAGTCGGAATGTGGTTGATGGCAGCACAACCTTCAACTCTGCCACCGTCGGTGAGTTCAGATTTCTCTCGCTCCCTTTCAATTCATTGTTTCCTTAATTATGCTAAATTTAGTCATCTAATTTACTCACAGTACATATTTTTGAAAGAAAAGTTAATGGTACCGATTTTTTTTTTGGGTATGGATCTTTTCTATTACGGTAAAATTATAATTTTGAAAATAAAGATCATGATCGATTATAGACACCATGATCGATCATGAACTTTCGGTATCGATTCTAATTTTTTATGATCAATTATACCCTTTAAAATTATAACTTGCACTTTAAAAAAATTATAATTTAACCTAACAAAATTTAATTTTTGGTACGGTACAACCGCCTTCCCCATTTTTGAATTAACAATACCTCTCAACATTAGATAGGATTTGCGGTTAATTCAACAATTTTAATAAATTAAATTAGTAGATTAAGTTGATTTAATATTACTCTTCATTATTTTCTCCGATTATACCATCTATTTCAATATTTTTTTAAAATTTTTGTTATATCATTTCTATCTTAGTTCCTTCTATTTTATTTTTACTTAATTTTATTTAATGATAGATAATTTATCATATATATATATAAAAATTGATTTAGAAATAGTGGGTAGTGATTAAAATTATAATATTTATTATTAGTAAATAAGATTACATAAGAATATCAGGAAGCATTATTGCTTATAAGCCAGTGGGTATGCCCATGCCATGGGCGGTGAATGTCCAGAATTCAAAACACTACCAGAATGTATTCATAATGTCTGGCAGTGACAGTGAGACAGGAGTCCCCCACCTCACTGGCTGTGGCTGGCTTGTCCCAAAACACGAATCACACTACCAGAATGTATTCATAAGTTTAAACGTTTTGAGTGGGATCAAATTATGAGCTATTTATCTCTCGTGAATACTTTAATCTTGACGTAGATGACTTACCTTTGAACAGGCCGAGGAGGGAGAATAGTCGATGTGTACATAAGTTAACTTGAACACTCTTTACCATTGAATTAAAAAAAAATGAGGAACAAAATCATGCAAAATTAGTCAAACTAGTGAGAGGCTTCCCTATTCATCTTCACAACTATAAACACGTATAATGTTTGTCTATTTTTTTCTAGAAAAAAATGGACAAATGTTAGCGATTTGAATAATATAAAGCAGAAAGGCCATGTGCCATGTAGTTACTTTCCATTTTTCTATTGACTTTTCTCTACAAATTAATGTTGCGTAGTAGTACCCTTTTGCTTTCAGTATGATTAGGATAGTAAGGGTGTTTTCTTTCTACGTGTTTCCATCAATTACGGTTCCTTTTTCTATTATGAGACTAGAGAGGGCTCGACACTCTTAAATCTTTTGTTTTGTTTTGTTTATTATTGACGTTTATGCTTCTAACGTGTGATTCTTTGCAATGTAGAACGATCGTTAGTCTTTGTCAACATGATCTGGGCGCCGGGGGGAGGGGGTTAATTGATTTGTATGGTATCATTTTAGATTATATTTATTTAGGTTTATATTGTGTTTGTATTATATTTAATAGGATAAATCTCATTTTGTCACACAAAAATTTTCAGTTTGTTCCATGAATGATTAATTTTCATATATAGTCTCCTTAAAGAACTAAAAACGTTGCAACGTGATCCACCGTCTTATTTCTGATTAGTCGTCCATCTGTTTTGTGATTCTTGATTGGTTGATTTGGTACAAAATAGACGGACTACCAAACGAAAATAAGATAATGAATCATATTGCAACGTTTTTATTTTTTTGAGAAGACAATGTGAAAAAATTGATCATTCGCGAAACAAATTGAGAGTTTTTGTATCTTTTAGATGGCAAAATGAGATTTTCCCTGCTAAGTTTTGACAAAAAACTCATTTTGTTCTAAGAATCTAAAACAATTCATACAATGTTAGATCAATAAAAAAAAATAGTATATGACTAGTTGTTGGCGTGTAATAATTGACGAGCCTAAAATCGATTGGGTCAGACTTAATAAATTAACTAAGCCCAAGTCAGCTAAAAAGGCAGCTCAAACTCGCTTTGTCGATCCGATCCAATCCAAGATCCAAGGTGTCTGAGAAGATAGGAGCACGTGAGAGAAAGAATATCGAGATATACACTCATGAAGACCAATCCTACTTTAATTGTACTTTCCAAAGAAGTAGTGTCTTCTCCTTCACGTCATCGTCTCACCAAACCTATATATTATAAGCTCTCTCCACAAGGAGTGACACATCTCACAACATTTCTCCAAACACACTACACCTTGAACTTTGTCTCTCTACACCTCCCTACACACCAATTCTCTTTCTCTTAACCATTGTAATTCTCCCGAAGTATACTCTTCCGGTTACCTTATTCATCAATAAAAACCTCTCGCCACCACTACTGTTTTTAGAAAGTGGAGTGGGTCACCCAGATCGAACCACTATATATCTATGTGTTGACTCATTATTTACTGTTTTGCATTTGATTACTTTATTTATTGTTCATTAATTACACCTATTCATACACTCGACTGTCGATTTTGCACGAGACCAATTTATGCATCATCAATAATAATACACACTACATACTTATTATTCATGTTAACTATTATTTGAAGCTTTGTGTCCTATTTCTATTAATATGTAAGATTAACAAACCCTAAATACTTTTATGTCCTAAAATTTTCGTTATCTAAATTTAAAAAGTGATTATGTTGTTAGATTCCTTGTAATCGAAAGTGTTAGTGCAAGTAGAGTGGATAGACATCAACTTAGGAATTAGAGTAAACTATACATATTACCTTCAAGCTATGACACTTGTGAATATTAAGTTTGAATTTTGTTGTGTCAATTGAGCCTTTGAACTCGCTAATTATAACAATTGATCTCTTCTGTTGGCATTTGTTAGATTTTTTAATGGAAAGTGACGGAGTGTGTAATTCACGTGACCAGACTAAAACTCATTTGTGTCACATGAGTGACATATTTCGCCACTTTCCATTAAAACATTTGACGGATGTAGGGAGAAGGGCTCACTTGCTAATGTTGCACAAATAATTTGTCTTTCACCATCATTTAATGTTATTAGAATGTGAGGTTCATCTGATTCATTGACATTTTTGAATGTTTCCCATTTGGGTTCGGGTGCAGCTGTGGTGGGTGAAGGCTTCCTGGCGCGGGACTTAACCTTTCAAAACTCAGCAGGCCCATCAAAGCACCAAGCGGTGGCGCTTCGTGTTGGGGCAGACTTATCAGCGTTCTATCGCTGTGGTTTTATAGCATACCAAGACACTCTTTATGTCCACTCCAATCGCCAATTCTTTGTGGGTTGCTTCGTAGCTGGTACTGTTGATTTCATCTTCGGCAATGCCGGGGCTGTTTTCCAAGACTGTGATATTCATGCACGTCGTCCCAATTCCGGCCAAAAGAACATGCTGACAGCCCAAGGCCGAACTGACCCTAATCAAAACACTGGAATCGTTATTCAGAAATGCAGGATTGGTGCCACTTCTGATTTACAATCTGTCCAAAGCAGTTTTCCGACGTATCTTGGCAGACCATGGAAGGAATATTCTAGGACTGTTGTTATGCAATCGACAATTTCTGATGTGATCAATCCTGCTGGGTGGTACGAGTGGGATGGAAATTTTGCACTTGACACATTGTTCTATGCAGAGTACCAGAACACTGGAGCTGGAGCCAGCACCTCAAAGAGGGTAACCTGGAAAGGTTACAGGGTGCTTACTAGTGCAAGTCAGGCTCAACCATTCAGTCCTGGAAACTTCATTGCTGGTGGTAATTGGTTGAGCTCCACTGGCTTTCCATTTTCTCTTGGTCTGTGAAGCTGAAAGATCTTCTTCCATCTGCAATCCAATCAAAAAACCCAGGAACAACTAATTGAGGATGATGAAGCTTCTTTATTGCTTTGTTTTCTCTTCTAAAATTGGTTATATATTAAGTGTATGTGTGTATTGTTATTGAATTGATGAAATAAATATGTGGAGGTGTTTCAAGCGGCTATTCTTGTTCTTCTTAGTTGTCTGACTAAATTAGATTAGAGCAGAGGTTTAGCTTTCTTAATCTTCCTAGCTAGTAGGAAAAATATTGACTATTCTAAAGAGGTCATTCTAATGAGAATGTCAAATTAACTCAAAACATTCTTCTAAAGGTGTCTAGACGTTTGATTGATTCGTAGGAAGCGAGAGACTCAAACAAAGGTGAGGATTCAAGTATACCCGTGACAAGTTTACGGTGTATCAAGAATTCACAATCACGTCCACACTCAACTTAGTCAAACCAAACCGTCTTACACTATGAGGAGGAATGAAAAAATATTGATTTAGCATAGCCAAGAAGAATTCTCCCTTAGATTAATCAACCTAAAGCTTAGTTACTCATATTTAATGCAAAAACATACATAAAACAAAAAGACGTGTAAAAGAAATGAAAATGAAAATGAAAATGAGTTGAGAATGAAATTTATAACATATATTAAAACTAGGATGAAGTAAACTACAAAGAGGAATTCATTTTACATTAAAATGAAAAAGTTGCAGAGTATACCCAACAGAAATGTAAGAGTGCAAGAATAATAGATTAAACTTGATTACAATGCAAGGAACAAAGATTAAAAGAGTCTTATTGAAATGGTTGAATAAAATGCAAAAATCTATTCAAATTTTAGTTAAATAGCTATTCAAATTATATAGTTTTGATCACAAGCTATTCAAATTTTGGTCAAAAGCTACTCATATTACACATTTTTTGTCAAGAAAATTTTGTTTAAGAGTTATCAAAATTATTTTTTGTCCATATTTAAGTATTACATGATAAGTTTATGATAAAAAATCGTTAGTAATTTGAACGTTGTCTGATTGAAAGACCATATAGAAATATATTCAATAATCCAGAGACCAAAATAATGGAATTGAAATCTTAAAGATTAAAATGAGATAAATTTTATACTTTAGGGAGTTTCAATGTAATTAATCCTAAAATAATTCACCAAAATTGATCAAAATTGACAAAAATTGGAAAACTGAAAAAAGAATCCAATTCCAATTGGTTCACCAACCCTATGCCGAATCTTTCACTCGACAAAAATCCATATCAACATTCATCGAGATTCTCCATTATTAGGCGCGCCAAACGTTACACATATATCTGTATACTAATATATATGTGTGTATGTGCGTGTGAAACCAAGTTTTGGGTCTGATTGCTATGGCTTTACAGAGAAATCTACTGGTTCGAAGCCTGCAAGCTGCCAAGGCCAAAGGGTTATATACCCTGCCGCAGCGTAGCTATTCATCGCCGTCGCCGGTGGCGGATTCGACTTTGGTTGCGCTGGAGCTGCCACCATTTGATTACCTACCGAAACCGTACAAAGGACCATTAGCAGATGAGGTCCTTGCCAAGCGCAAGAAGTATTTAGGACCCTCTCTCTTCTACTACTACCAAAAACCTGTTAGTTTCTCTCTCTTACAGCTAGTAGATACATAAGAGTACATGCAACCAGTGTCTGTGCGTCTGTTGACAGAATTTACAATTTTCTGATGATCGATACCCTTGTTCAATTATGCAAAGTCAACTTCTGTTTAAGCATTTTTGTGGGTATTTTATAGGAATTTATATCCTTGATTGGATGTGTTTTTCTGTTAAAAACATTTGCAAATTTTCGATGCCTTATCAATACCCTTGTTCAATTATGCCAAATTTATTTTTCTTTGAGGAATTTTATGGGTTTTTTTATAGTAATTTATATTATTGACCCATTGCTGAAATCCAAATGCATGTAGCCTCTGACGAATCGGAATGTTGTGTGAGAGGGCAATTTGTAGACAGAAATGTTCCAAGTGCATTTTTGCGCACCTTCCCATAGATCGTTGTTATTTGAACATGTAAAAGTTCTGTATTGGGCGGAGTGGGGATTTCATTTCTCTTCTGCATGTCAAACATTCGTTTTGTGTTGGTTTGTATGCTCTGTTGATTTTCATCAATTGGTCAAGATTTATTAAGTTCTATATCGATTAATCTTGATTTGGACAGACCCTTGTAAAGATAATCCTTAAAAGTTCATTTTTTGGCGCCTGTAATAGGTAGACTGGTAGAGTGGTGAGACGAAAGAGATTTCGAACTATGAGCCATTGGGACTTGAGACAATGATTCATGGAAAAAAAGTAGTGTGATCATATCCAGTCTTTGTTTCAAATGCTAATCTCATTTGCCCATATTAATTTGGTCCACTGTCATCTTGTGCTTAATTCTACATGAAATATCCTTGTCAGAATTCTTGTAACATGGTATGTTTTTGGGATTTTTATTTTTGACATTAAGGTAATTGTTGAATTTCAAGTATAACAATAATTTTGGCAAAGTACCATTGGAAGTCACTACAAAATTTTCACTAATACCAATCTCACTGACTGTTCATTATGTGTGCAGCTCAATATTGTTGAAGGGAAGATGCAATATTTGTTTGATGAGAATGGAAAGCGCTATCTTGATGCATTTGCTGGAATAGTTACCGTGTCTTGTGGTCATTGTCATCCTGCAATTTTGGATGCTATAATGGAGCAAAGCAAGCTTCTTCAACATGCTACAACCATATACCTCCACCACGCAATAGCTGATTTCGCTGAGGGATTGGCATCTAAGATGCCTGGAAACCTCAAGGTTATTTGAGAAAAAAATATATTTTTTTCCATAAAATGCTGCTCTGAAAGTTTGATGCTTATTATGGTAGAGCATGTGTATCTGTCTTACACAAAGTTGATTTTTGAATTTGATTTTCAACCCTGAGACAATGAAGGTTAACAATGGAAATATAGTGGATAACTATAAGATGCTTTCATATGGTAAGTATATGGATTATGGGACGTCAATCATCTGTCTCCTTTCGTGCTGCTTTGCTTGTCTCATAGTTTCTTCATTTTAGTGTAGCACTAATGTATATGTTGTAAACTAGGGGTCAAAACTGAGATACCTTTTACCTCTATATGATTTTCTAACAAGACTGTTTCGGTGATGGTATATTAACTTTGAACTTGTCTTGGAAATGCAGGTTGTTTATTTTGTAAATTCTGGAACAGAAGCAAATGAATTAGCAATGCTGATGGCACGGCTATACAGTGGTAACCTTAATATGATTGCTTTGAGAAATGCATATCATGGGGGAAGTGCTAATACAATAGGACTTACGGCACTTAACACTTGGAAGTACTCGATACCACAGGTTCATTTATTTTTTGAAGCATATGAAATTCATTAATACCTAGAGTGTTTTGGTTCAGGCATATTTAAATACATAATAAAGATTTTGATGCCAAGCAAGATTTCGTGCAAGAGCTGAACTTCAGAACTGTTTGTCATGCTGCAAAATTGGATTGGTGTACTAGCGTCATTTGGTGTCATTGTATGCTCCCAGTAAGATGCTTGTGTAATTATTGAAAAATTCCTCTTACTAAAACTTAAAAAGTAAAAGTATTACAAAATTCTAGCTCATTTGTTCATAAGTCTTCTGGGAGTGGTATAAACACTCCTAAATGTACATGCTGCATTTTCAGACCCTAGAGTTGAATGAATTGTCTAGACCCCAATCCTTTTCTAACTTACCAGTACAACTACTGCAAAGTTCTGTTCGGCCATTTTCGAAAGGCATCTGGCATGACATGCCAATTGTTGGTGACTTATCTCTCCATAAATTTTTGTGGAATTTGCAGGGTGAGATTCATCATGCTTTAAATCCTAATCCGTACCGTGGTGTCTTTGGCTCTGATGCCAGTCGTTACGCCGAAGATGTACAAGATCACATTGAACATGGTACTTCGGGAAAAGTTGCTGGTTTTATTGCTGAAACCATTCAGGTTTGCGGTACTCACTTCTTATTTGAGGATGTGAAATTGGTGTTGATAACCACAGGGATGAGAGACTGCTGATTTCACATCAAAATTATATTTTTTGCGAACGTCAGGGTGTCGGGGGTGCAGTTGAATTAGCCCCTGGATACTTGAAGCTGGTATATGACATTATACGGAAGGCTGGTGGTGTCTGCATTGCTGACGAAGTGCAAACTGGATTTGGTCGCACAGGAAGCCATTACTGGGGCTTTGAAACACAGGGTGTCATTCCTGATATTGTTACAATGGCAAAGGTATTTTTCGTTCATTCCCTTGCAATTTCTGTCTTTTTTTTCCCTTCCCTTGCTTCTGGACTGGCAGAAGTGTCATTTGTTTTCAAAGTGCATTTTTATTTTCCTATTAGTTGGTTAGCTTGCGTTATTATTCTTCTACAATCATTCTGTTGAATTCGGAAATGAACATTCCAGGGTATTGGCAATGGTTTACCACTAGGAGCTGTTGTGACAACCCCTGAAATAGCAAGTGTACTTGCTCAGAAGATACAGTTTAACACCTTTGGTGGGAATCCTGTATGCTCTGCTGGTGGCCTCGAAGTTCTCAGAGTTCTCGACAGGGAGAAACGTCAAAAGCATTGTGCTGAGGTTGGTTCCCACTTGATTGGACGTTTGAAAGATCTTCAGCAACGCCATGAAAGTAATTCTCTTTGACTTACCTACTAATAGATATTTCTCATTAATTGCTTTCTATTACAAAGGAAGCATTGCAGACTGCACCCTGAGGAAGATGCTGTCAATGTTTCCTTCACAAAAAAATCAATTCAAGCATTTTCAACTTTGGTTTTGGGCATCATGTTCAAGGTGACCGAATTGTACGAATAAAAAATAGGGTTAATAACAATTTACCCCCTTCAACTATGCCCTTGTTATAATCAGCTTTCTGTGGTTTCAAATACTGCAATTTGCCTCCTCCAAGTTTCAAGTAGGCTAAATTGACTAACCACAATGGCTGAAACATGAAAGTACTCTACATCTTGTATATTATTTCTCATTTTTTTTTCGTGAGATACCAATTATATCTCTAAAAAAATTATAAAACAGTTAAAGCCAAGGCAAAAATACATCCTTCCAGCGCAACACCAACATACTACACAAACATCATGTTCGCCATCACCTTCGCCTCTATCTCCACACACACACACACACACACACACTCTCGCGCGCGCGCGCGCACGCACACACACTTCCAGTGGTATCTATGTCTTTTCAACAAAGTAGAGATCACGTGAATTTCACATGCCTAACTTTTGTCATTTTTATAGTCTAAAATTAAATTTGGTGTTAATTGCAAAATATTAAAACTTAAAGGGGGGCTATTTGTTGAAATTAAAACCCTGAAGAAGTGAATGGCTAGCTACCCAAAGTTGAAG
Source organism: Ilex asprella (assembly GCA_023539305.1). NCBI lineage: Eukaryota > Viridiplantae > Streptophyta > Magnoliopsida > Aquifoliales > Aquifoliaceae > Ilex > Ilex asprella. Next base: position 20,394,391 of record CM042202.1, read on the forward strand.
GGGACATTTTGTGGTTAACCCTAAAAAATAAGACGAAAAAGAAAGATGAATTCAAGTTAACGCTAATTGCATGTGCGTTTTAGTTGTTCTGGTCAGTGTAATTTTCTTTCATTTTTATCATATCATGGAAAATCTACCAGATCTTCCCCCATCAACATTGTCCTTGGCAGCATCAAGCATTTACACAAGTAGAATTAAGGGCTTGAAACAACTCCCTGGCATAGTAGTCATGAGATGGTTTCCTACGCAGGTTCTTCCATTCTTGTTAGATATTTGGCTTACCTACTATTTTATGAATCATCATACACGTAGTTAATACTATGACAGTTATCTGTGCTACATACATTTTCCTTTGAAAATTGTGTTGCAACTATGAAAAATATTCTTCTTATTCGTACGTAATCTTGGTACACAGTAATTGGAGATGTGAGAGGCAGAGGCTTAATGGTGGGAATAGAACTTGTGACTGACGGGAAAGAGAAGACACCTGCTAAGGCAGAAACTGCAGTTTTGTTTGAAAAACTCAGAGGTTTGTTAACTTCAAACCAAAAAACGTTGGCAAAACAATTTGGAACGGACTTTGTTTTGTTCCCACAACCACAAAATTACCTATCATAGTGCTAACCGTTTTAATTTTTCCTTGATGAAGAACTGGGTGTTCTAGTTGGGAAGGGTGGATTACATGGAAATGTCTTCAGAATAAAGCCTCCTATGTGTTTCACCAAAGATGACGCAGGTACTCTTTCATTCCTTGGTATTTGAAGAAGCTAATACATTACCTTTCTGAGCAAGGAACTGGCTTTTAAATCTCCGATTTTTCTCTTCTTTTTTTCTCCTTGGTGCTGAGATCTTCGACTTTCACATTTAGATTTATGTAGTGATGTAGCATTGTCTGGTTTCGGCATTTAGATGTTCTTGTGTGTGCAGATTTCCTGGTTGATGCTTTGGACTATGCCATCTCAAAGTTGTGAGAATCTATCAGAGAGAGTCGGCGATGATTATGAAGTCATCAAATGTTCTAAATCATCTACAAAGCAGAAGACTATTGTAGTAGTAAATCTGCAGACAGATAAGTTTGATGCAATGTTTGAGAATTTTTAAATTGATGGGCAAATATTCAATTATGAATAAAAATGGTTGCTTTATGGAATTGTTAAAATTCAACTGACGACCAATATGACCGGAAACAAAATATATTGGAGGGCCTGATGAAACTTTGAGCTTTAACTAGTTAAAATTACATTTCAACCCATATTTATTGTTTCCTTACACTTTTTGAGGAAACAAAAATTGATTACTTTTTGAGGTCAAGGTATATCTTTTTTGGGTAGAAGTTATAATTGAAAAAATTATGAAAATTACAATTTATGAAGGTAAAATTATTTTTTCTGGTCAAATTGTACCTTTTAAAGATGATATTTATGACCTATCATAACATTTCATGATCAATTATGAAATTATCTCAAGCAGTTGTGATTTTATCTTTAAAAGATTTAACTTGATTTTAAAAAATAGTAATTTTGATACGGTACCAAAAAAAATAAAAATAAAAATTCGGTACTATAGAATTACCCTTACTTTTTGCCTGATTTTATAGAGTAAATTTTGATGGATTGGAATGATGATTAGCGCCCCCCCTATTTCTTTTTAATTAAACATGATGTTTAGGGTAATTTTATAAATGCCCATAAACTATGATTTTTATTTTAAAATGTTATCTGAATTATCATTTATCCCTCGAATTATGTAATTGGTTCCAATTGACACCTTCCGTCAATTCTACTAGTTGTTAAATGACACATTTAAACACCAGTTATAACTCGTACCTGAAGGTACGAGAAAATATAAGATTTTAACGCTCAAAAAATTGATTTAACTATACCAAATTTAAAATTATTTTTTTGCTTACATCACTTAAAAATAATTTATACCTATTATTTTTTAAAAATAGCATCAAAATTTTCTTAAAAAGCATAACTCAATAATTTTTTTTAACATGTGCATATTATCGTGTATGAATAATATATGAAATAAAAGTTGTGTTAAACTAGAAATTAATTAAAAATTAAATGATTGAACATGTGATATAATTTGGTGATATGATGTTTTTTAGGAAAAAATGTATAGGTGATAAAATTCAATTTTGCTAGCTGATTTATTATATAGATTTGAGAGATGCACATGTTCGAAGTAAATCTTTCGTATAAAAAAAACTCGACTCGAGTTCACAAAATTCGGCTCGTTTATATGTGAAATAGTTTAGATACTCAATTGAGAATCGGTTTGTTTTGTGCTATTTTATGCTAGTCTCGAACTCATTTTCTTAAAAAAAGGAGCTGAGCTTGAATAGAATTTTAGTTTATTTTTAAAAACGTGGTCGTCAGGCTCGGGTTTGAACTTATTTGTTCGCATGTTAGCATTCATTATCGATCGGTTCATGAACAAACCTGGAAATATTGTGCCTAGAAATACTAAAAGTTGAGTGAGCTAAACATGGAGTTATTCATCTAAAGATGAAGAAGATACTGTACCAAAAATTAAAATATTTAGGGCCTGTTTGTTTGAAGGATAATAGTGGTATAAAGAGACAAGATAGGAAAAATAGTATGTGGGACTTAGTAATACCTTGTTTGTTTGTCTTTTTCGTGTGATATTATTTTTCGGGTCGCAATATTGACCCACTACTTGCAGTTCATCAAAATTCATAGACATGGGCTTATATAATATCAACTAGGAGGTGGTATTATTTTTTGGGTTTTGACAACCAATGGTATAAGAGAGATTAATGATTAAATTGTCCTTCGGCCTTTAATGTTAGTATGAGATTTTGGCCACCAACGGTTTTTTGTTTTTTAATTTTGTTAATTTTTTTTAAAAAATTCTGATTTTGAATTTTTTCCTTGTATTATATTTAAGCGTACGGTGTCATCAAATTTTTTCCTAGTAATAGAATAGATGATATTAACGGTAAAATTGTATATTTGTTACACAAGATGTGATAAATAGATGATTATTTGTAGAATCCATCATAGTATCTATTGAACTAACAAATATGGGAAGAGATTGAAATACTTTCTATTATCAATACTAATTTCCATGGGTTGGAAATGTAAAGAATACATTTCTCAATACCTTTCATAGCAATCCTCAAAACAAACATGCCCTTAAGGTTAAATTATATTTTTTGGGGGCTAAGTTACAACTCAAAAAAATATGATCCCCATTTCATTACAAATTGAAATTTGATTTGAACATCTGAATCTATTCGAATAACTTAATTGAATTTTTTGTTCGTACGTTATAGTTTAGTTTTTATTGAATTTTATCTAATTCTGAACTCACATTCATGGTAGAGTCACTCGATTTGAGAATATATATACATATTCATCGTACACCTCTCTACTTTCATTGTTTAGTTTCGATTAATCTCCAAGAGGATTTATATAATAGAACTAGTTATTGTCTGTGTTTAAAGGCACAATATAATAAAAAATAATAAATAATAAACATATTTGTATTTATATCCAAAATCAAATTACAAACATAAAGAAGAGATAAAAAAATTTAAACATCGATTTGCAGTGGGGGTGAGAGGTGGTGGTGGTGGGAGACGGTGATGGTTGTAGTGAGTGACAAGCAATGATCATGGTAGCAGTGGTGACGATGGCGGTGGTGATGGTGGTGATAGTGGTGGTGGGGTCGATGACGACGGTGGTGGTGGTGGTGGTGGTGGGACGATTTCAAATATTATTAATTTTTTAAAGTACTTATGAGAAATAATTTCTAAAAATATTTTTAAAAAATCACTTTAAACACACCGTTAGAGACTTATTTTTTTTATTAAATTTAGGGTGTTAATATTAGCCGTAAGATTAAATTTAAAGTAAAATTTAAAACAATCTTAATCGCGAATAACAAAAATTATTTTGTTTATCTTTGGAGATTTGAATTGTAAATTACTTTATTGTATAAATGTAAATTAGTTCCTAAAACATAAAGCGAGATAACGCCCCAGATTATTTAGAATTACAATCCAACCACTAATCTAAAGACTTATATTTTAAGGAAAATGCTATTTGGACTTAAAAATCTGACATAATTTACTGATCTAATGACATGGTTTCATTGAAATCATTGGATTAACACCAAGTTTCAATGTTTGATGGAGCCTACAGTCAATCCAAAGGTCATAGTAAATTAGTTCAGCAAATTAGGTCTCAATAGCATTGTTCATATGTTAATCATAATAAAATATTTTAACTCAGTAAATATTCTAACCACTTTTAAATACATTTTAAGGGGTACCCTAGTACTTCAACATAACTAGCCCCATTAAAAAACTTGATTTGTCGTTTGTTGAGTTGTAATTGGACAGATGCCTTTTTTTTTTCAACACTCCGAAATATTTGGGTTAACTTACGCACATTTTGACTAATCTCTTATTCGGTTTGGTCAAAGACAAGTAATTTATGTCGAGAATAAAATATTCATGAAAGATAAATCTCTCATGGTTTAGCCCCCTAAAAAATTATCAAGATTCAAATTTAAAATGTTTAAATTTATAACTTGTCCCTATTATCACTTGCGCTACGTCGGGGCGGATGCTTTCATAACCTAAATATAAGTTTTCCCATGAACGTCACAATGCACTTTATCCAGTCCAATGGACTGCACACCAGAGCTATTAAATGAACTGAGTTGTTGCTGTTCGGTTTTGCCTAGTTTAAAGTCTTTTATAATAGGAAAGAACCTAATGTAATTGAATTTTAAAACTTGTTTAATATTCATATTAATACTTCTTATGATGTAAATTTAACAAAAATAACAACCTTAGCTCAATAAATAACTTGCATTCGAACTCATAGTAAAAAACAAAACGAAACCGAGCCAAGTTGAAGTTGGGCACATATAACTTAAAAACTGGGGCCGAGCTTCAGTAAGAATCGTGATAACCAACTGGGAGGGATATTTTAATATAAATGGTTCCATCAAAAAGTTTGGCTTGTGGTCAACTGAGTTGTAATGGGAAGCTTTCATAACCTAACTAGAAAGTAGCAACCCTTGTTTTTATATATTACAGAAGTAGTGTGGAAGGGCACATTGGATCAACAGCCTATCAAGGTGGTATTTCAAAGACTAGTTGGATTTATAATGCAAGCAGATAACTTTGTTAATTAATAGAAATAGAAGTTTACTTGATAATGAACAAAGTTACAGGAGCCCACAGAATTGCCAAATCAGGAAGTGTTCGTCCGTTGAAGTGATATGTCGAGGGTTATACCAATTAGATGGGATCTGAGCAATCATCCCAAGCAATCATGTAGAAATATAGAAAACTATCAGTCGGTGGAGACCCTGGATTCCTCACTACCATCATTTAGAGCTAATAAACAACTCAATTAGTTGCTCAATTTTGCCTCGTTTAAACTCATTTGTAATTGAAAATGGACCGAATGTTAAAAAAAAATTCAAATTTGTTTAAATACAAAAAAGATCCTAGTCAAGCTGAAGCTAAGCATATGAGTGGGAAAATTGAGCCAAGTTTGAGCCCTAAGATAGTTAGCTTGAGTCGAGCTTGAATATACCAAAAATCGAAAACTACAGCTACATTAATTAATACCATGCATACCCATTCCAGTTTTGATTCAACTAATCTGTATGAGAAATATTTTCATATACATGGCCCCATAATGCACTCACAAAAAGGAGAAACTTTGCTTTATATTAAGGTATTGTTTCCAAGAATAGTTGGATTTATAATGCATGCAGATACCTTTATTAATCAGGTATGAGGGTACTTCATAGTACACAGAATTGCAAAGTTGGCAGTACCTTAGCCATGGGAAATAATACCTACTTTGCTTAAATTAATCAGTCCTTGAAGTGATAACAAATATTTATATGTCCAATCAATATGATGTGGGTTACAAATACTTGAAAAAAGGAATGATTAAATAGGAGCCGAGTATCATTCCCATTCAAAAAAAGTAACGGAAATAACTCAAAAGAGGTAAGTTTTGACTTAAATTGTGATAAACTTTACCCTAAAATATGGTAAGTCAACCTAAAAAGTAAGTGCAACTCAAAAGTTGATAAATTTTATCCAAAAAGCGGGATAAATCCTCTAAAAGACGGCAAGTGACTCCAATGGCTAAAGGCTTGTCATTTGACCCACAAAGTTCAACCAATTAATATGTATATATCTGCTCGGCTCTCATCCTGTGCAGATATAACCAATAAAACCCATGCGAGAGAGAGAGAAAGAACTACTCAAACAAATGTCCTTATTGAACAAACAACTAATAATGATTATGATATCGAAAAATAATTTTTTAGCCCATTTTTTTATCAAATAAAATTTTGGCAGGAGTAGTTTTTAAATTTTATTATTTTTACAATTAATGCTTACAAATCAATCGAACAAAAATCTATAGTTTTCAATCAATTTCAATATGGTACTCATTTTTTTTTTTTGTGTGGATACCATAGATTTATTCCTAAATATATGCTAAAGTCTAACTAAACACAACAACAAAGGGCATGTTAATTAGGTCTGACTTTGTTGCCTGGCTTGCTAGAAAACCAATAAACCAACATTAAGTTGATGGATATAGACTTGTTCCGAAGCAGAAATAGAGTTTACCAAACATAATCTGCCAGCAAAGGATCAACTCAACTGACCTACTTTTAAAGTTTTCCAAACAACTTCCAACCTACTTTGGATTGGGAAGGCTTTACGAGTTATTATCTTAAGATCTTAATATATATAGTTTTCGCATGGTTGTATTCATTTTAAATTTACGTTATACTTGTAAATCCATAAAATATGTGATTATAATGACCCTCAATTTTTGTTGAAAAGACAAAACTTGCCAACAATTGCTCTATTTGCAAACCCTTGATAGAAACTAGGGTAAGGTTAGACAATCTAAAAATCTATATTACTTATAAATATTAGCATTTGTAAAAAAAATTTGATTTCTTATTTTATCTATAAATATTATAATAAAGTCAATTATATTCATTTGTATGCTTTTATCTAATTTTTATTTTTTATACCTATTTGACTTTTAATTTATTTTCAACTCTTTTATAATGTCTTATAAACTCTTTTAAAATTATTTATCAGTAGTACAGTGACGTACAATTATCTATATCCATGTCAAGAAATAAAATCATATACGGTCAAATTTATGTTATTTTTTATTTTTTGGTATAAAATAATATTAAAAGTGATTCAACCAATTTATTTAACAAAATAAAAATTAATAATTCTATAATAAATACTTAGATGTACAAATGTCTAATACTTAAATAAATAACATACTAGATACTTAAAAATTTATAGAATAAATTAATAATTAAAAATACAAATTAATTATTCTGCCGCTAATTATTTAATTTATTTACACATATCATTCACATTTCTATAAAAATGATATTATTTAAATTTATTTATATGTAACGTACGTCGTACATTTTTAGTATCACTAAAAAAATAAGATTAAATGATGTGACATGAATATGGTGATGGCTTTTGTCTTATTTTTACTAACTTTTTTTATTTTTACTAACTTAAAATTCAACCTTTGCTTACTATGTCAACGTCGTATGATTTGATTTTTTTTTAATTTTTTATCCTATTTTCTTTGTCAATCTAATATTATCGTCAACAAAAATTATAATACAATAATTAGTGCACTCGAATAGACCAAGGATTTATAGATCTTGAAGTCTATTAAGACATGGTCGAGTCGTGCATCTTTAACAATATTCAAACAGAGTGACAAGCCTCAAGGGCTGCAACCGCATCATTGCATCAAATAAAACTGATTCATATAATATTGAATTTACTGTACGATATTTCTGTCTGATGGTCCTCAAAATTCACTGACCCAATTGTAGAACAATTTGGAATGTGGTTCGAAGAGAATGTGAATGTGCCTATATGATAGAAAGCGTGTTAAGTGTCGAAGGGGAGACAAAGACAATAATATGATTGATTCATCTCAGCTAAAGGACTAATGTTACGTCCATTGTAAATAAGACTTTGTTTCTTGGGAATTGTATTGCTTAGGGAAGAAGGTTTCTATTACAAGGTATTTGACTGAAAGCTTTTCTCGAAATATTGCATAGGTTACTGCCGGGTGGTATATTTCATCTCATTTTCATATATATTTACACAATGACATTGTTTGCTATTTAGACATCCCATTGTTAGGGTTTTATGGTAATTCTTTTTTTGGCTAATTCTATGGTCCCCTTCTTCTTTGTTTTGTTGCTGGGCCTTTCATCTCTGACGTTTTCCTACGCCCACTATGTCTTGAGCGGAATACGTGAGTCGTTAGGATTATCCTGTATTATCCCATTGTCTCATGTCCATGTGTCGTGGTACGGCCATTGGTGAGCTCCCAACTCCCGAGAAGGTATTTGTACCGAGTTTGTTGATGCCGAGCTAACATATATTTCGAGTTGGATTATTGTGGGCTTCTATGTAACTGAATTGTGGTCTAGCTCGAACCTAGTGAACGCTATCTAGATGAGACGCTTAGGTCATCTCGCGTGAGCCCAAGAGATTTTAGACTTTAGAAAATGCTCAAACTTAAATTCATCATCATCGCTGTCAATATGATATTAAGTATTGGTATTAAGAGGTTAAATGTACAGGATCTAGATTCCCGTGTGATTTACAAGAAGGAAAATGGAGGAACCTAAATTGAGCATGATATGACTCTAATATACCATAAATTTCAACTCAAATTTCATGATGCTAAGCACGTAATGGAGCAACTACGTATATATTCGACTTATAAGACGAAAAAAGAGAAAAGAGAAAAGAGAATCATCTATAGGCCTAGCACAATCATTTTAAATAGACAGGAATCATTTTAATCATATATCTAACATGTCCTTGATGTGAAGGAGTTTCAAAAAAAAAAAAAGGAAAACAAAGGAGACAACCATGTGAGCATCATTTAGGAAAGAAAAAATAGATTACCACGAATATATACGTATGGCTTTTGAAGTAGATAAGATTAGATGCTTTGATACTTATTCTCCTAAACACAGAGAATGTGAAAATCATGAGATGCTTGTTGCTAAATAAAAATTCACATCACAAAAAAATTGTCATCAACGTTGTCACGAATCAATATCGGTTTTGCCTCGTTTAAACTCTTTTTGTCAAATGTAATTTTTTTAAGCAAGTTTAGTATTCAAGTCAAGCTGGAACAATTTTCTGCTCTATTTAATAGAATCAACCTTGATGTTTATTACTATTTGGTTTGGATTGTCAATTTTTTTTTGATCAAACTGGATTGTCAATTCAAGCTACGCTGTACATATCAAAACTCGAAAAGTTGGACTTGATAACAAGGGTTTGACTCTTAATTATGACTTCCAAAAGAAAAAAATATTATGAAAAAAAAGCTTCAGCTGACTGTTGGTCCACTCGTGTCCAGTTAGCCAGCACTCTTGTATGAATATGATTAACCAATCTGCTTTAAACCCTCTTCAAGGTTGACAGGTAACCCCATTAATATCCACCTATGTTTGCACTATGCATTCCCATAATCAAATCTTATGTGGACTATTCTTTTTGGTAGTGATTGTCTAGTCCACAAGAGAGCCACCAGTTCGGCCGTCGAGTTACTCGAGATTGATTTAGATAAGAGAAGAATAATTTTTTAAATTCATTTAAAAAATAAATATAAAAAATTTAGCTTGAACTCACAAAGCTGGGTTCGTTTATATGTAAAATAATCGAGCTATTCGGACTCGACTCGTTTTCTAAATGAGTCGAGCTTGAACATTTTTTTAGACTTGTTTAAAAAAAGAACTCGATAGGTTTGGTTCGAGCTTATAAAACTCAGTTTGATTACCAACCTTAACAATCAGAAAAGATAACACGACTTTTATATTTGTGAATTTCACCTAAAATTAACATAGAATTTGTATGTTTAGATTTAGTCTTAACTGGTTGGGTGGTAAAACGGTGGATACTTGACGACTAAAATGCTTGCTTAAAGTCCCAAATTATATTATGGATCTTTATAATATGATTTAATCTGGCTCAAGAATATTATGGAATAAAGGCCCAAAAGATATAAAATTTGATTCTTACTCTTCTTTTTTAATAAATTTTACACTCTCTTACAAACTCAACGGTCGCATATGACATCGCTCACCTAAAATATCACAATTTTTCTGTTCATTTGTTGTCAATCTAATCACTCTTCGTAATTAGGGCATATACAAATATATTTATATAAATAAATCTTGCCTACATCTCTCTCACATACTTTTTCAATCTCTCTCATTTATATGATTTTAAGTTCATAATACATTGAAAAATAACATCTCCATAAAGTAGCAAACCCCTTTTTCTTCATTGAAAAAATGGTATAGCCATAAAATAACATATATATTTATAATAAGTTTGTAAAAGCTCTCGCTTAAAATTTTTACTAAGAGTCCCAAATTCTATTGAGTTGACTCTACCGGCGTATAAAGTGATCAACAGCTAGCACGAATTTGGTTGAACACGACGTATACATGATTCAAACTCAACAATTCATCTATTTAATATTATAAATAGGTTGAATATGAGTTGTACAAATTTTGACACGTGTTAATTTACATGGTTTACAAACACAACACGATTCCTGGCCATTGACGACCATATTTTTTTTTATACCCTTTCCCTCTGATATGTCATTCAAACCACCATCTATGAAAAAGATATACCCAAAAACGTCAGCCATTACACACAGACCCCAGTGATGGCTTGCTCAAAAAGGCAACTATGCTTCCCTATAAATTTACCTCCTGAGGTTCTGCGTTGCCACCATACTCCTCGATCGGTATCTGACCAACGATTACTTTCACGTCAGACTTTCCGAGAATGTCGTCCACCGGAGCTAGTTTTGCTCATGTTTACGTGCAGCAGAACCGGCAGAAGGAAAAAATGAAGAGAATGGAGGAGGAGAAAGGAAGAGGAGTGGAGGATGGTGGTGGAGAGAGAAAAGTTGAGGATGGTAAAGGTGGTAAGAGCAATAAGATCCACCCAGGTGGGTCTATTTCTTCAGATTCTGCCGGGAGCTTTGGTGAGACGAAGAACCATGTGGCTTAACGTGGTTTAATGTGGCGATGACAGTTTGTTCATACCATGCATATGTAATAACATGGAAAGTACATAAATCAAACTGTCTTAAACGTATATAAATCTATTGCGGAGTTGCTTCTGTCTGTTTTTTTTTTGTTTAACAGTGCGCACTTTAATTAATTTTTTATTCGGTTCGGTCAAATGCAGACCATCGACGACATGACTAAAAAATTCATGAGGGGTAATTCTTCGTGACTTGTCGCTAAACAATTGCTAAAATTTAAAATTTATAATGTCTGAATTTACATTTCGTCTCTGTTATCATTTGAGCTATTCTTGTAATTCAATTGCTCCCATGTGTCATATAAGGTTGTGTTGCTTTTTTTTCGTTTTTTTTGTCATTTGGGTATTTTGGAATTCAAAACAACACTGAAAAATCATAATTTTGATATCATACGTCATTTTCTTCTTTTTGTGGAAACGTGAATACTGTGTAAAGATAAATTATTTTATATTTTCACAATTATAGACATAATTATATTGAAGTAAGATCTGCAGTAGGAAAAAAATAAAATTTATTTTTCATTTTACTACAGATTCCGTACCCTTGTCCTCCTACAAGAGTTATGGCAGCTTTCAAATTTTGATCATAGTGCTTTGTTCGGGTGGGCTAATATCACTTAGAGTTGGTGAGTAGGCTGTGAGCTTGGAGGGAAACTGTTACCACCACGAATTTGTTGATATTTCTTTCTTTTTACCAAACTCCAAATTAATAAACCTTTTGTACTTGATTATAATTTCACTTTGATGCTGTAGTTTGATGGATTCTACCATAATACCCACTTTTAAATGGCCGTGATAATTTTTTGTAATTCCACGAATAGTTATTGGGTTGGGGTTTCTTTAAAATAATCATCGGTGTTAAATTTGAACCACTTGCAAGCGAAAAAGACCACCATATAAGTTTAATTACTTGGCTTATTTCATTTTTGTAATTTCAGATTGTGGAAAGAGCCTCAACTATTGTCTACTTGGTTGCCATGCATTTTTGCCACAATTATATAGGGTTGTCTTTCTTCTCTTTATCAAACCACGCATATGTATCAAACCACGCATGGATATGAAAACTAGGGGACAGTTAATACCTGTCCATATATGTCAAACCATGCATGGATGTGAAAACTAGAGGCCACTTAATACCTGTCCATGTGTTCTTTTTGACAATCTCTCTCTCTTTGCACGTTTATTGACATAATGTACTGATTTAATTTACTGTGACTTTTGGATAGACTGTAGGCCATGGTGGGCCAAGCCTAAGTGCCCAACTCAAATTATAAACCCAGTCCCAGTTTATAGCCCAGCTCCAAAAGATCCAACAAGTTCAGCCCAATGTGGTCAACTCGGTCAAGCTCACAAAGCTGTATCAACAGGGGAGGTCATCCAAGTGCTTCCTCATAACCACCTTGGAGTAAAGGTCACCCAAGAGTCTCCTCTTTGCTACCTTGAAAAAAGTCAGTCCTCACCCTATCCTTGACCGAGTCTCATGAAGAGTACCTCAACTGCCTCGCCTGTTAAAAAGAAGTCGTCAACTCCACCATAATAGCTATCTAGTAGCTAGTAAATCGCCCCCCAATCTGTTAGAGGGCGACTATAAATTGTAAGTCCCACCAATACTTGGGGGGCAAATCACACTTTGTTGAGCACAACTCACTCATTTCCCTCTCAGCTTGTAACTCTCTGCTCTCCTTACACACTAGAGTTAATAAAAGGCCCGGTGATCCTAGCCATTCAAAAATGGACATAAGTCACCTTAACCGAATCACTATAATTTTTGTCTTCTTTCTACTTTAATTATTACATTTATTATTGATACTTAACAGATAGTGTGCAAACCCAATTTGTGCATCATCAGGCCTCATTAAATATTACAATTTAGTATTGATCCATTGATTCATATAAAATCACATCATTATGTCAGTAAATTAGATCAAATTTTTAGGCCAAAATAGCATTACTCATATATGGTGTTTGCCTTGAAGTTGTCCTTTGCAATCTTATCAATTCATTTCCTCAGTTCAATTTGGACCTAATCCAATTAATGTAGCCATTAGATTAGAAGTGAGTTTCATCATTAGAACTCATAACTAATCCAATGACTACATTCAATTAAGTACTTAATTTAATTCACAAATTAGGCCCTATAATATTACTCCTTAGCTCTCAACTTTCTTAATTTTTTTTCTCTTTTGTCATAAGTGCATGTTTCTTATAGTGAAACCTTTGAATCTATGCCTTATGCTTACTAAAGGTGTTTAGTTAGATTTGTGTCTCATACCTAATGTTGTGTAAGTTAATGCGAGAAAATAAGTCACCTTCACTCAGTATTATTGAACTTCTCCAAGTAATGTACCCACTTTCAAAGATAGGGCATCCAAACCAGAGGGTTGGAAGTTTTTATATATACTGACATGAAATGCACCCAATTTGAAAGCATGAGACTTAATAGGGTTCCTATTTTTAAGGGAGTTTCAGCCCCACAAATATCTATGAAAAATGTTACACAACTCAAGTGAAACCTAAAAATTGTAATTTAAGGGCTCGTTTGGTTGCCGTATTAGAAATGTATGAATTAGATAAAATAATTCGGTCTAATACACTGCAGAAGGACAAAAAACAATACTAAATAGGGTATTAGAATAATACGTAAAAAAAATTGATAAGACCTATTCATCTAAGAGATGATATGCATTTAAGTTGTAATTTTTTGAGTTTAATTTACGTTGCATAACATTACTCTATATCTATTTGCACCCCATTAAATGAGTTGATGTAAAATTATTAATTAAACCCACCTATGTCTACATCCATCCATTAGTTACTAAGCCCATTTTATTCTATACTTCATTAACTTGTTAATTGTTAGAAATAGTGGGTGATTCGTATTAACCTAGACCCAAAAGATAATGGGTCAATGCGAGAAGCAGAGTAGAGCATAACAAAATAGTGGCACCTAAGCGCAACGTATCTAAGTGGACACAATTGCCCACTAGGACTAGGTTTTCTACTTGGACGACGATTAGAGTTATTAATTGAAGCCTATAGATAAATTAAAAACACGTTGAGATTCTGATGCAGTGAGACAACATTGTCTATCGACGTAGATATATTTTTATCGAAGCAACGTAAATTTTGTGTTATTGTTTTTATTTTTCCTTCTTGATTATGACTTGTTTTTCATATTCTCAATCACAAAAAAACTATGTGAATAGCAATCAGCTCATAGGTATCTAAAACTTCTTCCACTCAACATTTCCTCAAGGAAAAAACACATTTTGTACCCTGAAAGTTTTTGATTCTCAATTTGCATTTTCATAGATCAAATTATTTAATTTTCACCCTCAATGTCATAAAATTGTTCTAATGAGACCAGTTAGCTTTTGGTCTAAAAACAAAGCATAATAGTTTGCATCTTAAAGTGGTATTGGCATGGGCTTAACTACGACATCATTGTGATTTGCAATGCCACTGGCAAGTTTTGTGCTTTGTTATTACGCGGAAAACTGAGCAATAGTTTGGGTCTGATTGTGTGAGATTGTTAATTTTTGAGGGTACAAATTGAGAATTGAAGAATCTTTCAAGGTACAAAGTGTGGTTAGACACTTCCTCAAACGTCTTATTTTTCTTCCTTTATTTCTCTGCTTCAAAAAGCTGTCAAAATATGTAGTACAATGGAGCTTTCTTATATTTCCTTCCAAATGGTTCTGTGAAACCAAACCAAAGATAGATTCCCAAGTACCATATCTCCAACAGCTTTTGAAATGAAGTTGTAAGACTATACAAACCAAAATTCAGCCCCTTTACAAGAAAATCACATACATGCTGCAATACTATGAGATTTCGAATCAAATACTAAACTAAAGTCCCAACTTTTTGAAATTATAGAAGCCTTATAAACATGTATAAAATTACATCAGCATTTCTTGATAATCACATCGAAGCTTTTGCATAATGGCAGTGCTAGTAAAACATTAGGATCGATGACACTTTTTCATATAAAAACTTCTAAATAAACGTATCACGTTACAACTTGAATTTCTTTAAATAATAGCAACGATGTGAGGCTTTCCAGGAGAAAAAATAAACATTTAGAACCTTTCAGCATAAAGTGTCATTGCCCCAACAAAACATTATGATCTTATAACAAGGCATTATTTTTCATGCTTAAAGGAAACAAGCTAGGCATTGAGTGACAGAAATTTAAAAGAAGACAAGAGCTGATCAGCCAAATGTAGAGAGTTTGGTTTTGGGAGGATCAACCAAACAGATGTTGAGGAGGTCATCAACTGAAGTGTATTTGTAATCAGGATAGAGCTTTGAGGCCTCTAAGTCATCCTCTCTCAGCTCAAAGCTCACTTGACAACCTTCTATGAATATATTGTGAAGAATTGCCGCGGGTACATTGTCTGGGAATGGCAAGGCTGCAAGTGAAAGTAAGCATTAGTTCTCAGTATTGGGTCAAACTACAATATCTAAATATATGATAATCGTCTTCCAGAAATATAAAAATTTAATCTTGTTCGGCCAAAATGTTACTGAATGATTTAAGGTATTTAAAGAGCAGGAGAAGACAAAGTAGAGAATGAGAAGCACAAGAGAAGGTAATGCCACAGACTATAGACAAATATACCGAAAAGTTTGGTATCATGCATGTTAATTTTTCATTAATGAAAGAAAAATATGAATACTTTTTTGTATTTTAGTATTTCATTTTATTTTTTATGATCAAACGGTTAAAAAATATTAAAACAAAAACTGCGAGTAGTAAAAATTTTATGTACGACACCAAAGCAATATCATAACCCTATTACTCATTATTTGTCGTTTCTAATGGGATCTTATAGTTAGGTTTTAATTCACGGACTATAAAGATCAAGTCAAACATTGCACGATAATAAATAAATTAGGTTAAGTTTGAATTAATTAGTACTTAAAACAAACCTAAAATATCACGACCTAATATAATTAATTGTGGGCACCAGTAGTCAACTATTTATACCACTATTTCAGCGGGTGGGACTCCTCTGCAGACTGGAAAGGAAGCCACCCACCTCTGTACAAACTTTGTACTAATCGGGTAACAAGCTGTGACACGAAACATGCATCCTCTGTTCAAACTTTGGACACGAAACATGCGTTGTCTCGAAGATAAATTGACTGATTCCAAGTGTGGTTCACTGTGGTGTTAGTGACAGAAAACTATTTTATGGCTAGATGTGACATGAAACATGCATTGTCTGTATAGAAAGATATAACTCTAGGAGTCGAAATATAATTTGTTTTAATCCGTTTTACAAAAAAAAAAGAAAGTGGTTTAAAGTATTTAAAAAAATAAAAGATGGAAAGAGGTGAGAATTTCTTACTCTCTGTGAGCTTGATGATGTCTTCCTCAGGAATGTGAGTCCTCTTGAGAGTACGACCAGTCTTTTTCTCCCAGGAAGAAACCAACTCCAATTGGGTGACTACGTTTTTCTGGGGCCTATAGATAATGACCCGATTGGCTACCCTTGCATCCGTAGCAGCTTTCACAGTGTAGACTGCTACGTCCTTCTCGTAATTCAGCACCGCTGCCAAACCAAGTCTAGCCCCATGAAGAAAACATGCTCAAGAAAGGTGAGTACGATTCTTTGGTTGTGTTCCACGATTTTTTTGTGTTTTTTTTTTTTTTTTGTGGGGTTGGATCAACGTTGCACTTAAGAGACAGGGAAAGAGTGGTATCATATCCAAGTTGATTGAGAGCAGTGTATTTATGGGTTGATTGATTCGTAGGTATTAATTATTAAAATAATAAAGTAATATAAAATAATAAAATAAGAATAATTTTATATGTATTAATATATTATTAGATGAAAAGTAGAGATACAATACTTTACGGAATTGCAAATTGTGGACTATCTATTTAGAATATTCTAAAGGGCATGCAACTGTAATTTAATCAAGTTATACTCTTTTTTTGGAAGAAGTTATAATTGAAAAAGCAATAAAATTACAACTTTTAAAAGTTAAGTTAGTATTTTTTTAGGTCAAATTATATATTTTAAAGCTAAAATTTTAACCAATCAGGGATAGTCATAATTGGTCGTGAAGTTATCTTAAACAGTTGTAACTTCACCTTTAAAGTGTATAATTTGACTTAAAATAATAATAACTTTTTAATATAATGTCAAAAAAAAAAAATTGGTATCGTGGACTTACCCATCAAATTACAACAGTGATTGCTTGCTTGAGTTTTTAAAAATAAAATAACTATTTCCTACGTTTTTTATTGAGTAATTTTTTTTTTAAAAAAATAAGAAATATAAGAAAGTTAAGACATAATTTCTGTCAATAGCCACTTTCAAGATGTCTCTAGTACTGCATTCAAAGCACGTTAATTAGGTTAGGTAGTACATTGTAACAAGATGTCCTTGCCGTACTAGTTTTACTTTATTTTGTTATAACTTTTGATATTAGACTTGTCGATTGTGTGATGACCACGAGATACGTGAATCATTCAACTAAAAGAAAATGGGCCACAGGGTAATTGAGCAATAGGCCGAAGGGTATCTCATATATATGCAGAGAAGATGCAAAAGAAGAACATACCTTTGGCTTCACCACTTCCATATAGAGTAACCTCATCAACCTTGTCGTGTGGGTGAAGAAAAAAGTCCACGAAATAGGCAGCAAGTGAGTTGGCAGACACAAAAGTGAAGGGTATCCCAGCTGCTTCTGTCTCCCTTCTCACTTTCTTCTTCCTGTCCAAAAGAGCTTGGAAAGGTGGCAAGCCCCGAACCCGATCCACTTCGTTCCCAAATTCCGACGGCACAAATCTCTGACATAAAACTTATGTTAGATTCATGAAAACATTTCAAACTTTTTTTTCTGTAGATCTGATCACGGTTTATACTTAGATCCTCACCATCTCGTCCCTAACTTCTCACGAATCAATCGTTCATCTATAAACCCTCGGAGGAAGGTTTCGAGTTGATTGAACATTCTCATTGGAGTGAACCTTTTGAATTTCAATCATATATGTTTTAGAGTCATGGCTGCAACATAAAACATTGGATGATGCGGAGGCCCATATTCAGTGGGGGTTAAACCCAGGTTTTATAAGGTCTAAGGGGACTCGAAATCTGAGTTTACACTTGGTCTTTTATTTGATCACTTCAAATAAAAGACGGGTTTGCAAAGTAGAACTTGAATACAGACAATTAACCATAACTTGAGTTTTATATGGCCAAACGAATTTTGAACTTATAATTGAGGGATCTCATCATTTGTTATAAACCCGTTCAAATTATGTTTGACAACGGATAGTAACTAACCTTGATATTTCCAGCCTTTTTCATGGCACTTATTATGTGGAGTTGTTCAAGGTATTGAGGAACAGCCAGTGTAGATATCACAACATCTACTTGTTTAAGCACTGAAACAAGCATCTCATGATCATCCAATTCTCCCTGTCCCATATGGAAATAACACAAATTAGTACCATACAGTTTTTGCAGAACTCAGAGGGAGAGAGAGAGAGAAATACTTGGAAAATGGTGACCCCCATTGATTCAAACTCCTTAAGCAAGGCCAGCTTTGAAACATCGGAGCCGGGTTTGACAGGGCGGACATAGGCGTAAGTTGGGTGGCCCATGGAAGCACTGGCCTTGACCATGTATGTGCCAAGATAACCAGAGGCTCCAAATACCAGAATCTTGCTCCTCTCACCGCCCATGGTTGCCCTTTTCTTGACTCTCCTCTTCTTCTTTCTGTTAATGGCTTTGAGGACTTTGTTTTGAATTACTTCCCACACCCTTTTTATAGTGAAAAAAATTGTCGACTATCATCTCAATGAAATGTAACCGGTACACCACGTTAATAGTCTCACGTGGTGTAACCTCCATAATAGAAAATTGTTCTTATTTTATCCATTTTATTATTTTTTTATTAGACACATCATTAAGAAAAATTATATCTTGACCCCCTTAACTATTAAAATTCTCACATTGCCCCATCAATTATTTGATTTGATTTTACATTACTACAAACTAAACCTTCGATATGATTTGGATGAAAAAAGACCAAATATATAACAAAATATGCATTTTTAATTTCTATAGCTAGGATAACGTGGAGTGAATAATCATAGTGGAAAGTATTATATGAGAAATATGATAATTGATGGGGCCAAATAAAAGTAATAATGACAATAATTCTAAGTGAAATGTGAGAAACGTGATGGTTGATAGGGTAATAGGAGATATGACACATAGTTTAGTGGGTCACAGTATAATATGTCATTGTCCAACCATTAAACATATCAACTCTAACAATCAACTCTTAACATTTAACGATTGCTTCAATTTATTTCTCTGTTTGAATCCGTTAGTAATTCCAACATAGAATATGATTAACTTAATTGTTTTAATTGGTTGTTTAAAGGCAAAATAGGTATTAGATACGATCTTAAATGATATAAAACATAGGGTGAATATCATATTTGACCCTAAAGTATAGTTTTGTCGCACCTGAAATTTGAGTCACGAAAATAATCTTGTCGTACCATCAAGATTCCGTTTTTGTATACTTGTCGTGTTTGAATCAGCACATAGACGATAGCCTCATGCATTAATTTATGCTTTTTATAATGGGATTGAAATAAAACCTTTGCATTGTACCATTTTCAAACAACCGTCAAAAACAAAAATTTCATCAAAGAAAAGATAATTAAACAAGTCTGATTAGTACTTTGTTGAAGTTACCTATATATATGTTTATATCAATGTCTTAACATTTTTTTGGTCTCTGTTCATGTTTGCAGACCCCTATATTTAATGTTTGACATCTTTAAGGTTAAATTACACACACAAAAAAAAAAAAGTCAGGATAAATTACGATGACATCTTTAAGGTTTGACAAAATTACACAAAAATCCACCGACGTATGTAGAATAATATGAAGACCCCTATATTTTGTGTGTTCTATAGTAATAAAGACACCTCTTTCGTCCCAACGTCAACAAATTATAGCCTTTTATTGATTTATTTATTTATTTTTTCCAGCTACACGGAGAAGCAAAAAAACAAAAACCAATTAAACGAGGGTAAATTGGTCCTTTCATAAATGATTTACTCTTAAAAACCTCCGATAAAAGGTTCCTATACCATTTATTGGCTGTTCATCTTGTTATTTTATCCCAACTCCAGGTATGCACTGCCATTTATCTAAGTAGTAATGCTAGGGCTTTGATCATTTCATCCACCCCATATAAGCTTGTTGAAATCAATACATTAGATTTAGATCGTTGACCATATAAAACCTATATGTCATTTCTTATTGAAAATTAAAACAGTAAAATATTAACCAAGAAATAAACTAAAGTTCTAACACACCGTATATTATACTTAAAAAAATAATCGTTGGCCTTTATTGAAGAGGTATTAAATAAACTTCCTCTTTTTTCAAGTCAACTTTCTGCCATCTTTCACCTAGGATGATGACATAAACATGTTGTTTTATATTAATAGTTTGCATATAACAACAGTATACTTAGTGACTACAGATTTCTTATAATAATATTTAATTCTGATTATATATTTTTAATAACATATCAAACTAAGTAAAATGACAAAGAAAGTCAAACCATGTGAGCAACTTGGCCACTAGAAATATTTTGACAAATGAGTTGAAGGATGAATCTTGAAGTAATAGGCCAAAATAATAGATTCATCCATAAACTATTTCAAAAAGAAATTCTATTTTTAGTTGAACATAGAGCACGTTGAAATGAATACAATAGATTCAGATTGATCACATAAAACCTATATGTCCTTTCTTATTGAAAACTATAAAAGTGAAATACTAAGCGGAAAATAAACTAAATTTTTAAAAATGATAGGATTCTGACACATATTCTCGGCACTGAGGGTACCTCATACACTATAAATAAAGATACGTCTCGTCGGCACCAAAAACACCTCTTGCTCCATAATGAAGACACGTGTCCTTGGCACTAAGGACACGTGTCCTCGGCACCAAAGACTTGTTCTCTAGTTTTGACATGCGTCCTCGGTGCCGAAGGCATCGCTTGCTCCATAATGAAGACACGTATCCTCGGTAGGGGTGTTCACTCTACCCTACGGAAAGGAAATATAGTCTTCAGTCTTCCTACCCGATATTTTGCGATTTTTTTTTTCTTGGCTTACCCTACCTGATCAGGTGTGGTATTCCTACCCGATTAATCGGATAGGAAATTGGCTAAACACTTTTGTAGCTATTAATTTTTGAATCATTTTAAAAATTCAATTAAATTACATGCACCAATTTAATAACACAATAAATCAATAACACTGAAACATAAAACAACTATAACAACAATTCAATAAAGCACAAGAAAGTATGAACATCAATCCATCATAATTGTTACACAAATACAATAACAATTATTTTAAGTTTAAATCATATGAAACACATTAAAATCATAACTACTCCAATAGATCACCGTTTCACAACAAATCATATAACCTACACAAAAAATAAATTCATATTTTAGCAACTTGAACATCCATAACAATAATAATGTTATAATATAAATTATACCACACAAATACTCTTATAATTACTAAAAAATATAAAAAAAATTAAATATATTTTTTGCGGGTAGGGTAGTAATGCGAAAATTTATGGGTATTCCGTATTTCTACCCGATTTAATCGAAAGACCAAAAACTCTTCCGCATTCCTACCTGATTTTTGCGGTTCGCCGTTCAGTAGGGTAGGAAAGTGCGGCCAATCAAAAATTTGAACATCCCTAATCCTTGGCACCAAGTACACCTCCTTTTCTCTAGTTCAGCCACGTGTCTCTTACGTGATTAGATTCCAAAGGCTTTTTTGGACATGTCACCTCAGCTTCTAGAGGAATTATTGACAATTATAGCCCATCAATCTCAGAGTTAGACTATGAATATTAACTTGCCTTTCCAACGAAGTTAGAATGACAGACGGAACAAGACCAACAACCAAGGGGAGTTAGACACGTGGCATGATGTACATGATTGAAGGTAAATTGACAAAAATACCCTTGCTAGCATGCAGGATGTGACGTTCATGATAGCTTGGGAAGCCTAGAAGAAGGAATATTAAATGCTCCAGAGCCCGAGCATTTAATGTTTGTGCACAGAAGAAAGAGCATTAAAAGTTGTGTTAAACAAGAAATTAATTAAATATTAAATGATTGAATATGTGATAGAATTTGGTGATGCTATATTTTTTGGGGGGGGAATGTATAGGGGATAAAATTCAATTTGTTAGCTGATTTATTATACAGATTTGAGAGATGTACATGTTAAAAGTTAATCTTTTGTATAAAAAAAACTAGATTTGAGTTCACAAAATTCGGCTCGTTTATATGTAAAATAGTCAAGATACTCTGACTTAACTAAGATTCGATTTGTTTTATGCTAGGCTCTAGCTCATTTTCTTAAAAAAACGACTAGAGCTTGAATAGAATTTTAGGTTATTTTTAAAAACGTGGTCAGGCTAGGGTTTGAACTTATTTGTTCGCATGTTAGCATTCATTGTCGATCGGTTCATGAACAAACCTCCAAAAGTTGTGCCTAGAAATGCTAAAAGTTGAGTGAGCTAAACATGGAGTTATTCATCTAAGACGAAGAAGATTCGGTACAAAAAATTAAAATATTTAGGACATGTTTGTTTGAAGGATAATGATGATATAAGGAGATGAGATTAAGAAAAATAATACGTGGGACCAAATAATATTTGTTTGTTTGCCTTTTTTTGTGTGACATTATTTTTTGGGTCGCAATACCAACTCGCTAGTTACAGTTTACCAAAACTCATGTACTTAGACTTATATAATACCACCTAGGAGGTGGTATTATTTTTTGGATTTTGGCCACCAATAGTATAAGAGAGATTAATGACTGAATTGTCCTTCAGCCTTTAACGTTAGTATGAGATTTTGACCACCAACGTTTTTTGTTTTTTAATTTTATTAACTTTTAAAAAAAAAATCTGATTTTAAATTTTTTCCTTGTATTATGTTTAAGTGCGCACAACATCGCTGATTGTTTTTTTAAAATTTTTAAAATTTATTTTTAAAAAAATTCTGATTATGAATTTTTTCCTTGTATTATGTTTAAGCGTCCAGTGTCACCGGTTTTTTTTTAAAAAAAAATATTTTGAAATTTTTTTTATATTGTGTTTAAGAGTACGGTGTCATCGATTTTTTTTTTACAATTTTTTTTGTACCTACATCTGGAATAGAGTAATAGAATGAATGATGTTAAGGGTAAAATTGTATATTTGTTATATAAAATGTGATAAATAGATAGCTGTTTGTGAAACTCACCATAGTACCTATTGAACTAACAAATATGAGAGTGGATTGAAATACTTTCTATTACCGTTACCAATTTCCATGGGTTAGCAATGTGAAGAATACATTTCTCAATACATTCCATAGCAATCCTCAAAACAAACATGCCCTTAAGGTCAAGTTATATTTTTTGGAGTGTAAGTTACAATTCAAAAAAATATGATCGATCACGAAAGTTATAACTTCTAAAAGTTAAATTACTACTTCTAAATGTCAAATTATAACTAATGAAGAAAAAATTATAACTGATTGAAATAATTCATGATCAGTCACAACATTTTATAATCAATCATAAATTACTTAAAGTAATTTCAAGTTCACCTTTAATAAATATTACTTGACTTTTAAAAATAATAACTCTAGATATCATAGTATTATTTCTCACTTTAAAAGTAAAGAGTAACCGAACTTGAAATTTTTGTCCAAAATGCCCGGGTACCACATGACCAAGCCAAATCCAACACTTTCACTCCTAGTTTCTTACTTCATTCACCAACATTGGCTCATGTTAGTTTACACAGAGTTCCTCTATATCCCCAGTTGATTACGAATTGAAATTCAATTTGAATAACTTAACTGAATTTTCTTGTTCGTACGTTAGAGTTGAATTTTTATTGAATTTTATCTGATTTTGAACTCATATTCATCGTCTAGTCACTCGATTTGAGAAATATATACATATATAATCATCATACACCCCTCTACTTTCAGTGTTTAGTTTCGATTAATCTCCAGGAGGCTTTATATAATAGAACTAGGGATAACTCGTGCCTGAAGGCACAGTACAGCGTAAACCAACCAATTAATTTGGAGAAGTGAGGAGTGAAGATCTCTTATAACAGTGGCAGAACAAAAATATGATATAGGGTGGACACACTTTATGTATAATAGATAAAAATAATGTAATATATTTTTATATCGAATTTGATATTTAAAAATTCATTAAACATAAAAGTGGTTTATTTGAAAAAAATTAATATGATAACATCTATACATTAAGAATCAATTATATAATTTATTTGACACAAATAGAAGTAATATTCTATAATTTTTAATCTTCTTACAAATTTTACATTTTAATCATTTTTGGCTATATATTCCATAATTTTTTAACCAAATGAGATTTCAACAAATCATACTAATATTCTAAGGAATCAAGTTTAATTTTCTAATTTTAAGAGATTTGGAATGAACTTTTTGATTTTATTTTTTTGTTCTAATACCCAACTTGTTTGACTCAATTAATTTTCTTTTCACCAATGCTATTGAGACATAATTTAGAGATTTAATGTATTGTAACAATTAAATTGATAGTGTTGGAGTCTGTTTTTAAGTATAATAGATAAAACTCTTTTTTTTTAAAATCTTAAAGTGATGAGATTTTTTTAATTAAAATACTATCATTGTGTCTTATACAAATTCAAAATATTATACTATACAAATGATATTAATGATAAATTTGACCAATTTAATTATTATGTCAGAAAAAATCTTGTGTTTTAAGATCAGTCGTAATCGTTGACTTATTGGAAGAGAGAATATTAAGGAAAAAATTATAATTTCTTGATCATTGGATAAATGAATTTGAGACTGTAGGATGTGTTCAAAGATAAGTCATAATCGCTAATTTTTTAGGAAAAAATATTAAGGACAAAAATTATAATTTCTTGACCGATGAATGAATGAATTTGAGACCGTAGAATTGATTTATTAAAGCCGTCTTATTTTATATTACAAACTGACTTAAAAACATATTAATTTATATATATGTAATTAAAATCGAGTTAAATCTAATAGAAATTAAAATTTTAATTTATCAAAGAGCATATCGCCAAAATATTTAATATCAAAAAATTATTTACAAATATCATTTATAAAATATATTAGCGTTGAGTTTTGTTAAGAGATAAAAAAAATTAATCTTGAACTTTTTTTTTATTAAGAAAGACAGTGATATTTCATTCTTGAACTTTTGATTCAAGATATATGTAAGACATGTTAGTTTGATA
>CM042202.1:20420032-20434828 GCA_023539305.1 Ilex asprella
CGGCTTGTGTATTGGTGGCTTCCTGTTGATCTGGCGGGCGCAGCGGAATGGTTTGACCTCTGTTCATATTGCGGGTTGAGACTATCAATCACTGATTGATCAGCTTATTTGTAAAACGAGAACAATCGTTCCCACAGACGGCGCCAAACTGATGATATTTTTTCACCGCGGATGAGCAGGGGGTGTTTAACCGTGATGATTAAGATGGGTCTGAGCTAAATTGCTCTCGTGATTTGCAGTAGAATATTCAGGGGAGTCTAGGGGAATGTAAACAGAAAGAAATATAGTGGTTCACCGGCTCTGGAGCTCGGCTAGTCCACTCTTCAATGGAGGCTCTTGCCCCTTTTTCTTTATTGATCACTTTAGTGCTTCTTCAGTACAGTCTGAGAGTATCTAGGGTTTTTGCATGGCTTTGTAGCCTCTAGGTTTTTTTCTTGTGAATTTCCTTTTTTTCCCCTGAAGGTCTCATCTAATATTTATAACGTAATCCCTATCTCTAAGGGATATCCGGCGAGATCTTTTCCCTTCCCTCGTGGGATTTCCCTTTTAATTAGGAGGGGATCTTGGTTGATTGAGATTTCAGGCCTTGATTGTCATTTCCTACCACTTTGGGAATGCTTGCTATTGGCCAGTCGTTCATTCCATAACTCTTTTATCACCTTGCCTGGACCGAGCTCTGGGTCGGCTCCCCTTAGCTCAGGATTGTTTATCCGACCTCCCTTCTGGGTTGACCTCTTAGGTCTGAGCTCATGCTTAAAATAATTTCTTGGTATCATCAGACAGATATAACTTAAAAACTTGGGTCTAGCTTGAGTAAGAATTGTGATAACCAAGTGGGAGGGATATTTTAATATAAATGGTTCCATCGAAAAGTTTGGCTTGTGGTCAACTGAGTTGTAATGGGAAGCTTTCATAACCTAACTAGAAAGTTTCCAATGAAAGTTACATAATGCACTTAGTGGAAAGTAGAAACCCATTCCTACTGAGCCAAGTCTGAGCCTGAGATAGTTAGTCTGAGTCGAACTTGAATATACCAAGAATCGAAAATTATAGCTACATTAATTAATACCATGCATACCCATTCCTGTTTTGACTCAACTAATCTGTATGAGAAATATTTTCATATACATGGCCCCATAATGCACTCACAAAAATGAGAAACGTTGCTTTATATTAAGGTATTGTTTACAAGAATAGTTGGATTTATAATGCATGCAGATAACTTTATTAATCATGTATGAGGGTACTTCATAGAACACAGAATTGCAAAGTTCGCACTACCTTAGCCATGGGAAATAATATCTACGTTGCCTAAATTAATCGGTCCTTGAAGCGATAATAAATATTTATATGTCCAAGCAATATGATGTAGGTTACAAATACTTGAAAAAAAGAATGATTAAACAAGAGCTGAGTATCATTCCCATTCAAAAAAAGTAACAAAAATAACTCAAAAGATGGTAAATTTTGACTTAAATTGTGATAAATTTTACCGTAAAATATGGTAAGTGAACCTAAAAGATAGTAAATAAATAAAAAAAGTAAGTGCACCTCAAAAGTTGATAAATTTTATCCAAAAAAGGGGTATAAATCCTGTAAAAGACGGTAAGTGACACTGCATCAATTTTTTTTTAAGGTACCGTTGTCAAACCTCAATGGCTAAAGGCTTGTCATTTGGCCCACAAAGCTCAACCAATTAATATATGATCAATGTTATTGGGACCTAATTTATTGACCTAATTGTTGACCTAATTCACTATAACTTTTAGATTGACTGTGGGCTCCATCAAACATTGAAATTTAGTATTAATCCAATGGTTTCAATGAAGTCACGTCATTAGGTCAACAAATTATGTTAAATTTTTAGGTCCAAATAATATTTTCCTTAATATATATCTCTCCACGGCTCTCATCCCGTGTAGATGTAACCAATAAAACCCATGAGAGAGAAAGAGAGAGAGAGAAAGAATTACTCAAACAAATGTCCTTATTGAACAAACAACTAATAAAGGGTTTGATACCGAAAAATATTTTTTTAGTCCACTTTTTTATCAAATAAAATTTTGGCAGGAGTAGTTTTTTAAATTTTATCATTTTTACAATCAATGCTTACAAATCAATCAAACAAAAATCTATAGTCTTCAATCAATTTCAATATGTTACTCATTTTTTTGCGTGGATACCATAGATTTATTCCTAAATATATGCTAAAGTCTACCTAAACGCAACCACCAAAGGGCATGTTAGGTCTGACTTTGTTGCCTGGTTTGCCAAAAAAACCATTAAACCAACACTAAGTTGATCGATATATACTTGTTCCGAAGAAGAAAAAGAGTTTACCAAACATAATCTGCCAGCAAAGGACCAACTCAACTGACCTACTTTTAAAGTTTTCCAAACAACTTCCAACCTACTTTGGATTGGGAAGGCTTTACGAGTTATTTTCTTAAGATCTTAATATATATAGTTTACGCATGATTGTACACATTTTAAATTTACGTTATACTTGTAAATCCAGAAAATACGTGATTATAATGACCCTTAATTTTTGTTGAAAAGACAAAACTTGCCAACAATTGCTCTATTTGCAAACCCTTGATAGAAACTAGAGTAAGGTTAGGCAATCCAAAAATCTATATCTATATCAATATCTATACTATTTATAAATATCAACATTTATAAAAAAAAATTGATTTCTTATTTTATCTATAATTATTATAATAAAGTCAATTATACTCATTTGTATACTTTTATCTAATTTTTATTTTTTATACCTATTTGACTTTTAATTTATTTTCAACTCTTTTAAAATTATTTATTAGTAGTACAGTGACGTACAATTTTCTATATCTATATCAAGAAATAAAATCATATATGGTCAAATATATATTATTTTTTATTTTTTGGTATACAATAATATTAAAAGTGATTCAACCAATTTATTTAACAAAATAAAAATTAATAATTCTATAATATATAATTAGATGTACAAATGTCTAATACTTAAATAAATAACATACTAGATACTTAAAAAGTTTATAGAATAAAGTAATAATTAAAAATACAAATCAATTATTCTACCGCTAATTATTTAATTTATTTACACATATCATTCACAGTTTCTATAAAAATAATATTATTTAAATTTATTTATATGTAACGCACGTCGTGTATTTTTACTATCACTAAAAAATAGGATTAAATGATGTGACATGAATATGGTGATAGTTTTTGTCTTATTTTTACTAAATTAAAATTCAACCTTTGCTTACTATGTCAGCGTCATATGATTTGATTTTTTTAATTTTTTATCCTATTTTCTTGGTCAATCTAATATTATCGTCAACAAAAATTATAATACAATAATTAGTGCACTCGAATAGAACAAGGATTTATAGATCTTGAAGTCTATTAAGACATGGTCGGGTCATGCATCATTAACAAAATTCAGACAGAGCGATAAGCCTCAAGTGCTGTAAACGCATCATTGCATCAAACAAAACCAATTCATATAATATTGAATTTACTGTACGATATTTCTGATGGCCAAGCCCAATTCATGTTACAAGTTCAAGATGTCTAATTTCAAGAGGTCTAACAAATTTAGTTCAATGTTGTTAATCTGGTCAAGCTCATCATGTTCAAATAGCTATATCAACATGGAGCAACTCATCAAGCTTAAGGAGCTACATTAGGAGGAGAGCATGAAAGGTCGTCCAAAAGCCTCCTCCTCTCCACCTTGAAGTCCAAGAGCCTCCTCCTCTCCACTTTAGAGTCCAAGAACCTCCTCTTCTACCACCTTGGAGTAATGGTCATCCAAGAGCCTCACCCTCATCGCTTAGAGAGAGTCAATCTTCACTCATCCTTTGACCAAATCTTTTGGAGAGCACTATAACTTCCTTGCTTGTTGAGAAGAAGAGAGATCGCCAAAAAGGGAAGAGATCGCCAATTTAATATTTCTAAGTTGCCCCAATCCGTTATGACCATCAGACTGGCTATGCAATTACTGCACAGACGACTATAAATTATAAGCTCCTCCAACACTTGGGGGACATCTCACAAAACTAAGCTCATACCTTCTCTCCAGTGTAATTTTTTACTCTTCCAACCCACCAGAGTTAATAAAATATCCGGCAAACTCAGCCATTGAAAGTAGATGTAGGTCTTAATTGACCGAACCACTATAAACCTTGTCTTCTCTCTCTACCTATTTTATTGTATTTTATATTATTAACTTGACTGTGGTGTGTAAATAAATTTGTGCATCATTAATTTCTGTCTGATGGTCCTCAAAATCCACTGACCCAATTGCAGAACAATTTGGAATGTGGTTTGGAGAGAATGTGAATGTGCCTATGTGATAAAAAGTGTGTTAAATGTCAAAGGGGAGACAAAGACAATAATATAAGTGATTCACCTCAGCTGAAGAACTAATGTTACGTCCATTGTAAATGAGACTCTTGTTTCTTGGGAATTGTATTGCTTAGGGAAGAAGGTTTCTGTTACAAAGTATTTGACTAGAAGCTTTTCTTGAAATATTGCATAGGTTCCTGCCGGGTGGTATATTTCATCTCATTTTCATATATATTTACACAATGACATTGATTGCTATTTAGACATCCCATTGTTAGGGTTTCATGGTAATTCTTTTTTTGTCTGATTCTATGGTCCCCTCCTTGTTTGTTCTGTTGTTGGGCCTTCCATCTCTGACGTTTTCCTATGCCCATTACGTCTTGAGTGAAATACGTGAGTCGTTAGGATTATCATGTATTATCCCATTATCTCTTGTCCACGTGTCGCGGTACGGCCATTGGTGAGCTCCCAACTCCCAAGCAAGTATTTGTACCAAGTTTGTTGATGCCAAGCTGACATATATTTCGAGTTGGATTATTGTGGGCCTCTATGTAACTGAATTGTGGTCTAGCTTTACCCTAGTGAGCGCTATCTAGATGAGACGCTTAGGTCATCTCGCATGAGCCCAAGAGATTTTAGACTTTAGAAAATGCTCAAACTTAAATCCAATTATCATCACTGTCAATATGATATTAAGTATTGGTATTAAGAGGTTAAATGTACAGGATCTAGATTTCCGTGTGATTTACAAGAAGGAAAATGGAGGAACCTAAATTGGGCATGATATGACTCTAATATACCATAAATTTCAACTCGAATTTCATGATGCTAAGCACTTAATGGAGCAATTACGTATATATTCGACTTATAAAATGAAAAAAAGAGAAAAGAGAATCATCTATAGGTCTAGCACAATCATTTTAAATAGACAGGGAATCATTTTAATCATATATCTAACATGTCCTTGATGTGAAGGAGTTTCAAAAAAAAAAAAAAAGGAAAACAAAGGAGACAAGCATGTGAGCATCATTTAGGAAAGAAAAAATAGATTACCACGAATATATACGTATGGCTTTTGAAGTAGATAAGATTAGATGCTTTAATACTTATTCTCCTAAACGCAGAGAATGTGAAAATCATGAGATGCTTATTGCTAAATAAAAATTCACATCTCCAAAAAAAATGTCGTCAACGTTGTCATGAACCAATATCGGTTTTACCTAGTTTTGCCAAATGTAATTTTTTTTAAGCTTGGTTAGTATTCAATTCAAGCTGGAACAATTTTCTGGTCCATTTAATAGAATCTTTTTTTAAAAATTTTTAATTTTTAATTTTTTAAAAATAAGACCATTTAGGGCAAATATTTATTGATCACAAAATAGAGGAGAGGTCATAACCTTGCCCTTTTATATAACCGGATAATTAAAAAAAGGAAAATCTAAATTTAATAACGTTTAAATCCAAGGGTTTTCTTTGGCTTTGTCAACTTGAAAGTTCTTGTTTTTTATCTTGTCATAATTACAGGTTGAACTTTATTAAGTGTCACGGCCAAAGAAGACAACTTCTCCTCTCTTTTTTTTTTCTTTATCTCAACCTTATTGAATATTGACAGTAACTTTTTAGACGAAGTTATAAAAAAATTGAAATCATCTTTTCGAACTACTGTTGCCTCCTCCCCATCAGAGTAAAAACCCCTTGATTACTCATGAAGAGATGACCTCTTAAAATAGTCATCCTTTGAATAAACCTCTCTTAGCTTCAAGGCCTTTTGAATTTTCTCCTTTGACATACTTAAAATTATCTCCTCTTGACTATGAATATTCTTATGGACTGTTTCCAGCATTTCTTGAGTCATGGGCTTCGACACAGGACTATATCTCTATGCATTGAACTTCTCCCCAACATCCGATGAAGACTCATCTATCCCATCATACGATGAGGACTCCGTCTATCCATTTAATAAAATCAACCTTGATGTTCATTACTATTTAGTTTGGATTGTCAATTCAAGCTAAGCTGTACTTATCAAAACTCGAAAAGTTGGACTTGATAACAAGGGTTTGACTCTTAATTATGACTTCCAGAAGAAAAAAATATTATGAAAAAAAAGATTCCGCTGACTGTTGGTCCACTCGTGTCCAGTTAGCCAGCACTCTTGTATGGATATGATTAACCAAGCTGCTTTAAACCCTCTTCAAGGTTGACAGGTAACCCCATTAATGTCCACCTATGTATGCACTATGCATTCTCATAATCAAATCTTATGTGGCCTATTCTTTTTGGTCAGATACCGATCGTGTTGTGTTAATTTACATGGTTTACAAACACAACACGATCGCCGGCCATTGACAACCATATTTTTTTTTTATACCCTTTCCTTCTGATATGTCATTCAAACCACCATCTATGAAAAGGTATACCCAAAAACGTCAGCCATTACACACAGACCCCAGTGATGGCTTGCTCAAAAAGGCAACTATGCTTCCCTATAAATTTACCTCCTGAGGTTCTGCGTTGCCACCATACTCCTCGATCGGTATCTGACCCAACGATTACTTTCGCGTCAGACTTTTCGAGAATGTCATCCACCGGAGCTAGTTTTGCTCATGTTTACGTGCAGCAGAACCGGCAGAAGGAAAAAATGAAGAGCATGGAGGAGGAGAAAGGAAGAGGAGTGGAGGATGGTGGTGGAGAGAGAAAAGTTGAGGA
Source organism: Ilex asprella (assembly GCA_023539305.1). Taxonomy (NCBI): domain Eukaryota; kingdom Viridiplantae; phylum Streptophyta; class Magnoliopsida; order Aquifoliales; family Aquifoliaceae; genus Ilex; species Ilex asprella. The sequence goes on from CM042202.1 coordinate 20,427,095, forward strand.
TGGTAAAGGTGGTAAGAGCAATAAGATCCACCCAGGTGGGTCTATTTCTTCAGATTCTGCAGGGAGCTTTGGTGAGACGAAGAACCATGTGGGTTAACGTGGCTTAATGTGGCAATGACAGTTTGTTCATACCATGCGTATGTAAAAACATGGAAGTATATAAATCAAACTCTGTTTTTAAACGTATATAAATCTATTGCGGAGTTGCTTCTGTGTTTTTTTTTTTTTGTTTAATAGTGCACACTTTAATTAATTTTTTCTTTGGTTCGATCAAATATAGACCATCGACGACAAAACTAAAAAATTCATGAGGGGAAATCTGTCATGACCTGTCGCTAAAAAATTGCTAAAATTTAAATTTAAGATGTTTGAATTTATATTTTATCTCTGTTACCACTTCGGCTATTCTTGTAATTCAATTGCTCCTATGTGTCCTTTAAGTTGGTATTGCTTTTTTTCGTTTTTTAGTCATTTGGGTATTGTGGAATTCAAAACAACACTTTCTTACAAAAAATTGATCTCTTATAAAGGTTCGACAACGGTGCTTAAAAGTCATAATTTTGATATCATAGTTCATTTTCTTCTTTTAGTGGAAACGTGAATACTATGTGAAGATCAATTATTTTATATTTTCACAATTATAGACAGAATTATATTAAAGTAAGATCTACAGTTGGAAAAAAATAAAATTTATTTTTCATTGTACTACAGATTCCGTAGCCTTGTCCTCCTACAAGAGTTATGCTAGCTTTCAATTTTTGATCATAGTGCTTCGTTCGGGTGGGCTATATCACTTAGAGTTGGTGAGTAGGCTGTGAGCTTGGAGGGAAACTGTTACCACCACGAATTTGTTGACATTTCTTTTTTTTTTACCAAACTCTAAATTAATAAACCTTTTGTAGTTGATTATAATTTCGCTTTGATACTGTAGTTTGATGGATTCTACCATAATACCCACTTTTAAATGGCCCTGATAATTTTTTATAATTCCTTGAACTCTTATTGGGTTGGGGTTTCTTTACAGTAATCATCGATGTTAAATTTGAACCACTTGTAAGCGAAAAAGACCACCATATAAGTTTAATTACTTGGCTTATTTCATTTTTGTAAATTCAGATTGTGGAAAGAGCCACAACTATAGTCTACTTGGTTGCCATGCATTTTTGCCACAATTATATCGGGTTGTCTATCTTTTCTGTACAGTCTTTGTGAGTTGCCCTCCATATATATCAAACCATGCATGGACATGAAAACTAGGGGCCACTTAATAACTTTTCAGGTGTTCCTTTAGACAATCTCTCTCTCTCTCTCTCTCTCTCTCTCTCTCTCTCTCTCTCTCTCTCTCTCTCCACATATATATGGTGGAGCGATATTATTAAAACTTAATTTATTGACATAATTTGCTGATTTAATTCACTGTGATTTTTGGATTGACTATAGGTCTTGATCGGCCAAGCCCAAGGGCCCAACTCAAACTATAAGCCCGGTCTGAGTTTATAGCCCAACTCCAAAAGATCCAGCAAGTTCAGCTCAGTGTAATCAAGCTCGTCAAGCCACATCAACAGGGGAGCATGCAAGGGTCATTCAAGAACTTCTCCTAACCACCTTGGAGTAAAGGTCACCCAAGAGCCTCCTCCTCGCTGCCTTGGAAAGAGTTAGCCCTCACCCCATCCTTGACCGAGTCTCATGAAGAGCACCTCAACTGCCTCGCTCATTAAGAAGAAATCGTCAACTCCACCACAATAGCTATATAAGTGCTAGTAAGTCGTCCAAATCTGTTAGGGGCGATTATAAATTGTAAGCTCCACTAACACTTGGGGGGTAGATCACACTTTGTTGAGCTCAACTCTCTTCTCTCCTTCTCAACTTGTAACTCTTTGCTCTCCTTGCACACTTGAGTTAATAAAAGACCCAACGACCCTAGCCCTTGAAAAGTGAACGCAGGTTACTTTGACCGAACCACTATAATTCTTGTTTTCTCTCTATTTTAATTATGACATTTACTACTAATACTTAACAGGTGGCGTGCAAACCCAATTTGTGCATCATTAGGCCTCATTAAACATTACAACTTAGTGTTAATTCAATGATTCCTATGAAACTACATCATTATGTCAGTAAATTAAACCAAATTTTTAGGCCAAAATAGCATTACTCATACATGGTGTTTGCCTTAAAGTTGTCCTTTGCAATCTTATCAATTCATTTCCTCAGTTCAGTTTGGAGCCATTAGATTAGAAGTGAGTTTTATTATTGTAACTCATAACTAATCCAATGACTACATTAAATTAAGTACTTAATTAGGTCCCCAAATTAGTGGGCCCTATAATATTACTCCTTAGCTCTCTTTAACTTTCTTAATTTTTTTTCTCTTTTGTCATAAGTGCATGTTTCACATAGTGAAACCTTTGAATCCATGCCTTATGCTTACTAAAGGTGTTTATAGTTAGATTTGTGTCTCATACCTAATGTTGTGTAAGTTAATGCGAGAAAATAAGTCACCTTCACTCATTATTATTGAACTTCTCCAAGTAATGTACCCACTCTCAAAGATAGAGCATCCAAACCAGAGGGCTGGAAGTTTTTATATATATTGACCTGAAATGCACCCAATTTGAAAGCATGAGATTTAATAGGGTTCCTATTTTTAAGGGAGTTACACCCCCATAAATATCTATGAAAAATGTTACACAACTTAAAGTGAAACCTAAAAATTGTAATCTTGGGACTCGTTTAGTTGTCATATTAGAAATGAATGGATTAAATAAAATAATCTGGTCTAATATAATGCAGAAGGACAAAAACAAGACTAAATAGAGTATTAGAATAATACGTAAAAAAATTTGATGGGACCTACTCATTTAAGAGATAATATGCATTTAAGTTGTAATTTTTTGAGTTTAATTTACGTTGCGCAACATTACTCTATATCTATTTGCACCCCATTAAATGAGTTGATGTAAAATTATTTATTAACCCGCCTATGTCTACATCCATCCATTAGTGACTAAGCCCATTTTATTCTATACTCACCCATTAATGATTAAACTTACTTCATTAACTTGTTAATTGTTAGAAATAGTGGGTGGTTCATATTAACCTAGACTCAAAAGATAATGGGTCATTACGAGAAGTAGAGTAGAGTGTAACAAAATGGTGGCGCCTCAGAGCAACGTATCAAAGTGGACACAATTGCCCACTAGGACTAGGTTTTCTACTTGGACCACGATTAGAGTTATTAATTGAAGGCTATAGATAAATTATAACCACGTTGAGATTTTGATGTAGTGAAACAACATTTTCTACAGACGTAGATATAATTTTTATTGAACAACGTAAATTTTGTGTTATTGTTTTTATTTTTCCTTCTTGAGTATGACTTGTTTTTCATATTCTCAATCAAAAAAAACTATGTGAATAGCAATCAGCTCCTGGCTATCTACAACTTCTTCCACTCAACATTTCCTCAAGGAAAAAACACATTTTGTACCCTGAAAGTTTTTGATTCTCAATTTGCATTCTCAAAGATCAAATTATTTAATTTTCACCCTCAATGTCATAAAATTGTTCTAATGTGACCAGTTAGTTTTTGGTCTGAAAACGAAACATAATAGTTTGCATCTAAAAGTGGTATTGGCATGGGCTTAACTATGACATCATTGTGATTTGCAACGCCAGTAGCGAGTTTTGTGCTTTGTTATTACGCGGAAAACTAAGCGATAGTTTGGGTCTGATTGTGTGAGATTGCTAATTTTTTAGGGTACAAATTAAGAATCGAAGAATCTTTCAGGGTACAAAGTGTGGTTAGACACTTCCTCTTTCTCTGCTTCAAAAAGCTGTCAAAATATGTAGTACAATGGAGCTTTCTTATATTTCCTTCCAAATGGTTCTGTGAAACCAAACCAAAGATAGATTCCCAAGTACCATATCTCCAACAGCTTTTGAAATGAAGTTGTAAGACTAGACAAACCAAAATTCAGCCCCTTTACAAGAAAATCACATACATGCTGCAATACTATGATATTCCAAATCAAATACTAAACTAAAGTCCCAACTTTTTGTAATTATATAAGCCTTGTAAACGTGTATAAAATTACATCAACATTTCTTGATAATCACATCGAAGCTTTTGCATAATGGCAGTGCTAGTAAAACATTAGGATCAATGACACTTTTTCATAAAAACTTCTAAATAAACGTATCACGTTACACCTTGAATTTCTTTAAATAATAGCAATGATGTGAGGCTTTCTAGGAGAAAAAATAAAAATTAAGAACCTTTCAGTATAAAGTGTCATTGCCCCAACAAAACATTATGATCTTATAACAAGGCATTATTTTTCATGCTTAAAGGAAACAAGCTAGGCATTGAGTGACAGAAACTTCAAAGAAGACAAGAGCTGATCAGCCAAATGTAGAGAGTTTGGTTTTGGGAGGATTAACCAAACAGATGTTGAGGAGGTCATCAACTGAAGTGTATTTGTAATCAGGATAAAGCTTTGAGGCCTCTAAGTCATCCTCTCTCAGTTCAAAGCTCACTTGACAACCTTCTATGAATATATTGTGAGGAATTGCCGCGGGTACATTGTCTGAGAATGGGGCAAGTGAAAGTAAGCATTAGTTTTCAGTATTGGGTCAAACTACAGTATCTGAAAGTTCGTACCTTTTATTTTTCATCAATCAAAACAAGAGACGTGTAAACAATATTTGTATTTTATTACTTTATTTGTTCAAGACTAACGGCTACAATCAAATTAAGATAAATTATGGTCACTGATAGGGTACCGTAGTGCTATCCCTCATTATTTGAGTGTCTAGCCTCTAAATTTATGTCTTTTTTTTTTTAACAAACTTAATAATTATGGAATTAATAATGTCATTGTCGAATGGACCCAAAAAAAAAAAAAAACTCAACAAAACACTTCCAATTGTTTAGGCTAAGGTTGTTTTAAGGAAACATGTTCACCAAAAATTTGACAAGTTTGATGCTTATGTGTTAGTAAAGGGTTACAATTTTGACACAACAGATATCCAATATGAGTTTGTGATAGTTTTTGAGACTAACCTAAAAATGTTACGACACAAATAATCCAAATTTGTGGATAGGAAGCGTGATGCTTTTTCTAATTTTGGTGGTGTTTTAAGGTATTCAAAGAGAAGGAGACGATGAAGTAGACAATGACAAGCACAAGAGAAGGTAATGCCACAGACTACAGACAAATATACTGAAAAGTTCGGTATCGTGCATCTTAATTTTTCATTAATTAAATAAAAATATGAATAATTTTTTTTATATATATTTTATATTTCATTTTATTTTTTATGTTCAAACATTAAAAATTTATTAAAACAAAAACTGCAATTAGTAGTCATTTTTAGTATGGCAGCAAAGCCGTATCATAATACACTATTACTCATTATTTGTTGTTTCAAATGGGGTCTTAGAGTTAGGTTTTAATTCATAGACAGAAAAGATCAACTCAAACAGTACACAATAACAAATAAATTAGGTTAAGTTTGGATTAATTAGTACTTAAAACAAACTTAACTCTAGTATGTGGACTAATCGGGTAACATGCTGTGACACGAAACATGGTTTGTCTAGAACAAAAGATATAGCACTGTGTATTGTATCGAATAGAAAAAAAAAAAGCTATAACTCTAGGAGTCGAAATACAATTTGTTTTAATCCGTTTTACTAACAAAAAAAAGTGATTTAAAGTATTCACAAAAAATAAAAGATGGAAAGAGATGAGAATTTCTTACTCTTTGAGCTTGATGATTTCTTCCTCAGGAATATGAGTCCTCTTGAGCAAGGGCGGAGTCAGGATTCTTGTTTTTCCCGAGCTAAGCTAAACATTCATACGACTAATAAAATACAAAAGCATTCATAAGACCAAAAGCAAAAAAAAATAATGACAAGATAAACAGAAATTAACAAATAAAAATTTCTCCCCTGACCACAACAAGTTCATTTAGAATGCATTTCCACAATCAATTTTTCCCATCCAGCAAACTTAATAATCCCCACTTCCATTGTGAGGACCTTCTACCAATTCCTTATGATCACTATTTCTACTATTTCTATGGCAAAACAAAAATGTTCAATACAGATATGGTTGCAGATTGCAGAATGAGCCTCAGCCTTGGTAAACAAAGGATCATATTAACCACACAACTTCCTAATCTCAGCAAACCAGAGGAAAAAAAAAATAATTCTCAATTGCTGATATGCAGGATGTACCAGAAAGATATTCTAACAAAAAAGAAAAAAGAAAAATAGGAAAATGAAAAGTTGAAAGCAATTAATAACTATCCAAATTAACAATGAACATTACACCCATATGCATATCACTGATCAACAAACTAAAGCAATTTGCCACAGAAAGTGAGTGATCCTTGAGTGATAAGTTCATCCTATTTTCATGGTTGTTCATTGTTCCTCTTAAAAATGTCAGAACAAATTCTAATACTCTAATTGGTCAAAGAAACAACATAAACAATTACCTAAAAAACAGTGGCATCAAATTGGTTTTCCTTACATAGAAAATTCTGCTAATCCAATCGAATTCAAAACATTTATCATCACAAACTCCACAAATTCAAAAACTACAAGTATAACACCCCATCGAAATAATACAATTCTTAGCACCTAACCAACTAAGGACCAACTAAACCATTCCATCAAAATCCAAACCCAAATCACAACATAGATCCATAATCCAATTCAGGTAGCCTTTTAAACATAATTTATATGCATACACACATACAAACAGTAACTGGTTCTTCAAGATTTGTATACAAGAGTCCACAACCAAATCTATTACTCATATTGTGCACATAAATGACATAAGAAAAAGTACCAAAAGCTTTTAAGAAAGTTGAGCGGAGCTAATTTATCATACTTGCTCAGTCCCCTCCCCCTCCTCTTTTCCTTTAGACAATCCAGTTGAATTTAAACATTAATCATCATAAACTCCAAAAATGGTAAAACTAGAATATTCCACCGAAAGCAAAAAATAAAATTCTTAGCACCCTACCACGCAATGGCACCGTCCTACCCATTTCATCAAATATCCAAACCAAAATTCCAATTTAGATTCATAATCCAATTCAGGCAGCCTTTTAAACAAAATATATATCTCTGTGTGTGTGTGTATAGATAATCTATGAAACTAAAGCAAAAACAAGTAATTCCCAATTTCACTCATCATTTTTGTTGTCATTCCGCTAAAAAAATTCCTATTCCCACTCAAGACCACCACAGTAGTCCAAATTTGAGCCCACACTAGCAAAATTAAAGGGTAACTTGTTGAAATTCCGTTCATAAAATTAGATTGCTTGCCGCTGGTAAAGTTGCAAGTCAATCCAACAATGAAAGTAAGAGTCACCGTAAAAATCCCAAGGAGGAGGAAATTCACCGGATGATGCTGGTAATAGTAATACAACGGTATCAACACTGCATACAAACAATGTCAAACCCCAAAAATTATGAAAAATCAAAGGAAAAAATAAATATAAAAAAATTACTGTTAAAATATTCTAAAGACAAAACGGAGAAATTGATTATGAGAATACCGATGATTGGAATAAAGATGAGAACAATGTAGAGGACTAAGCTGGCAGTGGTGGTGACGAAGAAGATTGTGGTGACAAAATGGACTAAGCCGACAGTGGTCATCGACTTTCTCAGCCACCAAAGTCTTCAAAACCTTATTCGGATGGTGTTTATGC
>CM042202.1:20434928-20473155 GCA_023539305.1 Ilex asprella
AAAACTAACTATATTTTAGACTAAAATCATGTGAGATGGCAAAATGGATGATAAAAATCAGTAACTAACCAATCCCTTAACATTCCCGCTAACATAAGGACTACATTCAAATTTTTTTAAAAACTGTAGGACCTTTTCTTATACTAAAAAATTGATAGAATTAAAATTAGTTTATACACCGAAAGAGAACCTTCCTTAATTTACTAAAGAATTTATACTTAATGACCTAAAAGATAAGTGTCTAGATTTAATGACCAAAAAAGATGAAAGGGACGGGCCTCTAAAAACCCCATTTTGAGAACCCTAGCCGCTTGGCCCACTTTTTTTGGGCTGCACTAGGCCCACTTTGAAAACTATCTATCTTATTTTTAATAAATTAGGGAGAATTACACTCAAATCCCTGAATTTGTCACTTAATCACTTAAATGCCTTGACAGTTAAAATTATACACATCTGTTTTCAATTTGTGTATATCTACTAGTAAATTATACTCGGACCCTCTAAAATTTATAGACGTATAATACTTAAGTTTAAAATGTTATATTTAGACAAAAAATATTCCAATCAAAGATAAAATATCAAATTTTTTAATTTTTATAATCAAAATTCAGTTCTATTATGACATTTATTGAAATAAAATCAAAAATAAAATTTTAATTTTTCTTAAAATTCATAATTAATATACAATTACACTATTTTATTGAAATTTAATTTGGACGTTTAAACAACTAAATTAAACTATCAAATTACTTTAATTAAAGTTAGAAGAAATTGTGTTCATTATAATTTAACTCATTGTTTGATTTTTTTAGTTTTATTCTAATAGATAGTATAATTGTATACTAATTATGATTTTTTAAGAAAAAAATAGATTTTTATTTTTGATTTTATTTTAATAAATGACATAATAGAACATGAATGTTAGTTGTAAAATTTATTTTCTATTATGAATGACTTAGACCCTTTATTTGATTTTTTAGTTTTATTCCAACAGATAGTATAGTTGTATACTAATTACGATTTAAAAAAAAATATTTTTGATTTTATTTCAATAAATGATACAATAGAACATGAATTTTAGTTGTAAAATTTAAAATATTTGACCTTCTATCTTTAATTGTAGTATATTTTGTCTAAATATAACATTTTAAACTTAAAAAGTTTAAATATTATATGCCTACAAATTTTAAAGAATTTAAGTGTAATTTATTAATGGATAAACTAATGGAGATTGACCGAAGAGTCTAAATGTTACACATGTACAAACCTTAAAAATTTATGTGTAATATTTCAAAATATGAGCGATATGAGTAATTAACTGAAAAACCTTCGGAGTGGGATGTAATTCTCCCAATAAATTACTATATTCAAACCCCATCTCATCTCCTATTCAGCAGATCTCGCCTCCACAGCTCCGAACTCCAACCGGCAAACTGACTCTCTGCTTCCCGTCGTCTGAGCTGAGCAACAACTGGTTCCATCTCTCTCTCTCTTCCCTCCCGTCGACTTCGAGCAGCACTTCTGATTTTGAAGCTCTTAGCGAAGCTCTCACATGCGGCTGCGATTGATGGTCTGCTCGAAGCTCGAGGTATTTATTCGACCTGGATTTATAAGGCGTCTTGTATGTATGTGTGTATGTTTGTAGCTATGGCGATATCTATGTTCTGTGTTTGTTTATGATTTGGAGTTATTTTGGAAGAATTTCAATTCTGGCGCCGGAGTTAATATAGTTCGGAGTCGGAGTTCGGATACCTGCCTTCTGACTCCACCATGATCAATCAATATCAATATCAATATCAATAGATATAAAAGGTATGAACCACCTTTAGCCAATACTGTACCAACTTTCAAACAAAATATCTATCAACTAACCATTATACTAATATTAAAACCCATCGAATAACAAAAAGAAATTACAAAACGTAAGAAAATTAACCAGATAATTTGCAGCAAAACAATAATTTTAAACCCAATATAATATAATAACTGTAGTTTGTAATATCTGAGTCATTCCAAACAAAATCACAGTTTGCACAGTACACGTCATTTCTTTGGAATTGCAACATTTCAGCGCCATTTTCGGATTGGGGTGGGATTAGGGATCAGGGATGGGGGATTTTGAGGGACTCAATTTAATTGAGCATGCTGTGCTATTGATGGGTGCTGGATTTAAGAAAATGAAGTCGATGATGTAGATAGTGCCACCATTTTTTTCCCTAAGAAATCTGAAATCAATTGAATGGGTTGCACCACCAACCAGCGCCAATTATCCTAATTTTTTTTCTCATCTTATTAATTAGATAGTGGTTAGTTATGAGAAATTTTGTGGATAGTTATTTAAATTAGTTGGTAGAGTATAATTGACTAAATTTTTTTACTTGTATTTAGATAATTAAAAAATTTATAAATTAAAGAGAGAGAGAGAGAGAGAGAAGAGTTATGAAACCCTCTCAAATTTTATAATAATGTAGATAAATTAATTAGATGAGTTACTTAGCACAATCTGTGTGTCACCCATTAAATAAGAGAATCAGTTAGATTTTTTTGAGTCCACACAAAAAATCATCAACTCGCCATACATTATATGTTTGACTATCATGGTTGAGCAAAAAAGTGTATGCACGACAACGAATGTGAAAGAAATTACCATTCTTACAGTGAGGCAAAGGCTGAGAGACCTATATTTTTTTAGGGAATTTATAGTGCCAATGTTAACAGATTAAACGGGTTAAAATAAGTTTATGGGGTACACGTGAAATTGATTTATTTATTTCACGGGTCTACCGAGTTAAGCCGTTAACTACATGAACTTGTAAAGACTACACCCAAATTCACTAAATTCTAGGATTGGCAGGCCTGGTGTTGGTGGTGGAAGTGTGATAGTGGTTTCATTATGAGACTCTTGGTGTCTCCCAAAATTTACCATACCATTGATCACTCCAACTAAGAAAGCCATCCCTATGATGAAAATCTACTGAAGGATATTTTAACTGAAATCTAGAGAGCAGGAACTGTAGTTTCCCAAAGAGCCAAGCTTCAGAGTGTCTTACACGGGGAAAGTGGTCCATTTTTCTACCATATGTTCCACCTGGAATTTCTTCTTTTTTCTTTTTCCTTTTTTCTTTTTTCTTTTTTCTTTTTTCTTTTTTCTTTTTTCTTTTTTCTTTTTTCTTTTTTCTCTTTTCTCTTCTGGTATTTGTTGGCCTTTTTTTAGTTTTATGTCCAAGTGCTGTCCTCTGAAGTGATCATTTCTTTTACAGATCTTGCATGAATGGCAGACCTGGCCTAACTTCCAATTGTTGTGTTTCTCCTCCTCCTAATCTGATGGGGTTTTCTTCAGAAAGTGGAGTGGTGCTCATCCTCCTCTGTTTTTAACATCCGATGTCTAGTGAATGTGCAGGCAGGGGATTGCTTTGTCATGGAGAACTCTGATGATAAAAAAGATGAGGCCATTGAGAGTTATATACCCAAGGAATTGGGTTATTCTTTAGCATCTAATGGTACAAAATTTGTAGATGAAGTTCTTAATGGTCAAAATGAACATTGTCTGGAGAATTTTCGCATGGATAAACATGTATTTTATAAGTTGTGTGACATTTTACAAGCCAGAGGCCTACTACGTCATACAAATCGAATCAAGATTGAGGAGCAATTAGCGATATTCATGTTCATAGTAGGCCATAATCTAAGAACTCGAGCTGTTCAAGAGCTCTTCAGGTATTCAGGGGAAACCATTAGTCGCCATTTCAACAATGTGCTGAATGCAATTATAGCTATTTCACTAGATTTCTTTCAGCCTCCAGGAAGTGATGTTCCATCAGAAATTCAGGAAGATCCTCGATTTTATCCTTATTTTAGGGTAATCCAACAGTTGAAGAACCACTAGTTTTTGTTCTTTGCAATTTTGAAACGAAACTAATCTCCCATCTAACAATATTCTGCTAGGACTGCGTGGGAGCAGTTGATGGCATACACTTTCCCGTGATGGTGGGTGTGGATGAGCAAGGACCTTTCCGTAATAAAAATGGTTTCCTTTCACAAAATGTTCTGGCAGCATGCTCGTTTGATATGAAGTTCCATTATGTTCTAGCTGGTTGGGAAGGATCTGCAGCAGATTTGCGAGTTCTAAATTCAGCTCTCACAAGGCGGAACAAGCTCCAAGTTCCCGAAGGTACCAACCCATCTTTTATGAGAAGTCATAATTCACTATATTGATGCTGATGTAATTGATTGTAGCGCCATTATTCCAATTTGTCTTACGAAGGTTCTGAAAAATCATGTAATTTTTTTTGTTATTTCTCCTGTGTAGAGGGAAGAGAGGACACATCCCCCCCCCCCCTACTTTCTTTTTCCTTGGGATTTATTGTTTGTGATCATTTGGAGTTTCAACGTTGTATAGAAAACCAATGTAAAATTATGTACTTCATTTTGCAGTCCGAACTCCTCGTGTCCTTATCTCTGAATATGGATAAAAATTCAACTTTGTGCAGGCAAATACTACCTAGTGGACACCAAGTATGCAAGTATCCCGGGCTTCATTGCTCCATATCCTGGTATTCCCTATGGCTCATTTGAATTTGGTGGTGGTTTCCATCCTCAAGATGCAAAAGAGCTATTTAATCATCGGCACTCATTGTTGCATAATGTTACTGATCGTACTTTTGGGGCATTAAAGGCACGTTTCCCTATTTTGATGTCGGCTCCTCCTTACCCATTACCTACACAGGTAAAGTTGGTTGTGGCAGCATGTGCGATACACAATTACATCCGTAGGGAAAAGCCAGATGATTGGATTTTCAAGATGTATGAACAGGAAGCTGGACTTCCCTTTGAAGATTCAATGCCACCTTTAGAAACCGAGCAGCCACTCATGCATGATGAAACTCAAGTTTTGGACATTCCTTTTGAAACACAAGAAGTCGAGCTTTCTTCACAGTTGCGGGATGCTGTTGCATCTGAGATATGGAATTGTTATATCCGTGACGTCTCTGCTATTTAGTTTGTTGATTAAAGATGTAGTCAGAGTAGTCCTGGAATCTGTAAATGACACAATTTTTGACTCTCTATTTGGCAGATTTATTCATATTGGATATATCAGTGACTGTCAAAAAATTTTATCAGATGTTTGCTTAGTCATGGCTGTGCTTAAAGTGGCTTATGTTAGATAGCTCGAGTTGTAATTCTGATCCCATGCCTTCTTAACAGCTGAACTCGTGATCCCTGGCATGAGCCTGTCTAGAGATAGTTGAAACTTGATGGACGGCTCAAAAACTCCTGCCACTGCTGTGTTTTACACCCACATGCAGAGAGGTTAATTTTACGACTCAAACCCTTAACGCATTTATAAGTTGATGATATTAGCATATTTTAGATAAATAATTTTCTAATTTTGCATGTAGGAATCATGAGAATATCATGAGAGAAAACTCCGCAAGTGTTTTGATTTCCTACTGCCAATGGACCTTCTTGTTTTATTTTATTATTTAGCAAAAAGATAAAATAAACATATATACAAAAAAAAAGCTATCACTTGATTCCAAAATTGACGTAGAAAATGATGTTGAAGAAAGTAACCAGAGATTTTAAAATAGAAATGAATATTCACAATACCCTTGATATTGATAAAAGAGTTGATAATTAATATGAGACAAGAATTTTAATACATAAAAAATAAATATTAATCAACTCGAATTTAATTTTAATCGATTCAAATTTTAATATATAAAAATTATATTTTAATTAATTTAAATTTTAATATGAAAAAATAAATTTTAACCAATTCCAATTTTATGTAGCAAAACCGTTTGGGATTTATATAAAAGTAATTTTTATAGTTTAGATGATTTTTTTTTAATAAAAAAGATGGTTTAATAATAAGAGTAGCAGTGATGCTTAAATATAAAATAAAAATGGTGCTGAAAATTCTACAGGGGACGCGTTTTTTATTCTAGAGAGGACGTGTTTTTGAAAATATGATAAGGTGAAATTTTTCCGATATTCAAACCCCATCTCATCTCCTATTCAGCAGATCTCGCCTCCACAGCTCCGAACTCCACCGGCAAACTGACTCTCTGCTTCCCGTCTTCTGAGCTGAGCAGAACCTGGTTCCATCTCTCTCTCTCTTTCTCTTTCTCTTTCTCTTTCGCTCCCCCCAGTCGACTTCGAGCAGCGAGTCTGATTTTGAAGCTCTTAGCGAAGCTCTCACGGTCTCACATGCGGCTGCGATTGAGGGTCTGCTCGAAGCTCGAGGTATTTATTCGACCTGGGTTTATAGGCGTCTTTGTGTGTGTGTGTGTGTGTGTAGCTATGGCGATATCTATGTTCCGTGTTTGAAAAGAAGAGAGAGGATTGTTTATGATTTGGAGTTATTTTGGAAGAATTTCAAATCTGGCGCAACTCCGCTGGAGTTAATATAGTTCGGGAGTCGGAGGACAAAATTCACTCCGACTGAGAAAAGTGAAGGGGTCTGAAAAGTGGACTAGACTATTAACAAAGTGGATATGTCCAATTTTTTTATTTGTTATAGAAAAAGATGGGGCGCGCACAAAAATTTTCCGAAGCGCTACGTAATTGTCATTTTCACCGTCATCTATCTGCACTCGTGTATGCTGCTAACATATAACGTGTTCACTTGTCAATCGCATATACTATATTGTTCTTCGTTTGTATGTCAACGCATTTTTGTTAGATGACACTTCCTACACCCTGTTAGTAAAAATCTAATCAATTATGCTTAGTCTCGTATATCTACCCATAATAGTTACCGAACTAAAAAAAAAATCAGGTTGCTTACCTGCTATAACACTTCAGTCCGAGCATGGTCAGTCCACGGATAACAAGGTTGATTTTGTATATTTACTGCAAAAACTATGCTCCAAACCAAACTTACATCAATGTTTTCTTCTAATATTTTCCATTATCCCCCTTTCTTTCTTTTTTACCATTTTTTATAATATTATATTTTATTTCTATTTTTTTGTTTCTCTCACAGAGTTGTCTCTTAGAAAGCTCACTCTTTCTCCAACATCACATCACATTTATAATACATACACCCATATAGACTATAATATGCCCCACAATTTCATAATTTGTACTGGCAAAAGAGTCCAAAATCAGTTATGAACAGGGGCTCACTGTCTATAGTTGTTCGATTAGTCCCCATCTTTTTCTCAATCAGGCCGAGTCAGTTCGTGTAAGAAGACTATTACCATCTCTCACTGTCCATAGTAGTTGGGGGGGTACAACCCAAAGCAGTTACCAGAAAAACCAAAGTCCAACGAACCGGCTCCTCCTGCACCTCCTTGACGGAAAACAGTCCCCTTCTACAAGAAACACCTGCAGACCTGCAAAGATGCAATTGTATGTGTGATTCTTTCTTACCATTTTCTAATATATTGATCAATCCATTAGGAAATCCGATGAGCAGCTCGGCTTAAACACGTTACAACACCATCCCTACTGGTTGGGCACCTTTCCCTGTGCCCTCAGCTTTGCTGTAACTTGTTCGTCAGACAACGGTAAGTAGTAGATCCGTGGCGTTGCTCTGGTCTTCCTAAAGAGATCATCCAGAGTTACAACTGGAGGGTCAACTTTCTCAGGAGATGGAAGCGGTGGCGGAAGAGGAAACCGTTCCCTTGCTGGTAGGGGACTAATCAATGGTGGCGGAGGTGGAAGAGGAGGTGCTGGTGGAAGGTGCTGTCTCTGAACCTGTAGCCGGGGAGAGGGCTGGGGCTGCCTGGTGGGTGGAGTTGGAGGGAGGATAGTACTAGTGCTGACAGGAGTTGCAGGGGACGGGAGTGGAGCCTCAACCCGCATTTTAACTTCCTGACGGTCAACAAACTCGGCCACCAGCTGGCGCCCTCCATTTGGAGGCCACTGTAAGTCATACACAGCATCCCGAGTTTCTACAGCTTCTTCAACTGATGAATACTGGATCAACAACAGTAATGAATGATTCAGAAACCAAACCAATCCAAAATATTTGAGCATGAATGCCAGTTAAAAACGAGACACTGTACCAAGGTTCCCCGAGTGGGCAATCCCCGCATTTTCATCAGACAGATGTCCATACATCAGTGCTATCATACTGCAAACATCTATAAAGGGCATAAAATCGAGAGAGACAGAGAGCAACAAGACTTACTGTTACATAGCAGTGCGTTTTAATGTGGTCCATCCAGAAACTGGTGACAGTACCCGTTTTGCCTAGAAGGTCTTGCACAGCTTTCAAGGTAAAAGGCCGAAGAAAACGATCAATTCTGAGAGAATTCGTTGGAGGCTTTGACGCCGGGGGGACTGCCAAAGGAACACAAAACTAAAACTGCTTACATGCTGGAGTTAGTCTTCAATAACCATGTATTGGATCACAAGAAGGATTACAACTCACCAACACGTTCCTTTGGCTTCTCATCACTAACTGTAGAATTTGATCTAGAAAACTTGTGATTCATAGTAGGCTGAAATGCATCCTTAGGTGTGGGCTGTGTGGTAGAAGCTGCAACATTAATGCTTTGTGGTTCAGGAACTCGAATGCCATCAGAATTCCACCTGCGCTGCCTCTTTGTAGTCTCATTATTCCCAAGTGTTTCTTGGTCTGTCATAACAGCTCATTACATGGAGACAGACCAAAAAGAAACTGATCTTCATGGATTACTTCCAAATAAGAATACAACAGCTAAGACTAACTACATGTTTAGTTGCATAAAATGATACACCATCAGACAACCACCAAACAAAAGGACAAATGGACCTTGTTTGTGGCCACCTCATGGACAAAGCCAGAGATGCCTAAAGTAGTCCACAGCCAGGGAAAAATCTTTCAACATATCAACAGTCACAAGAATCTTACGAAATTACGAAAACAATAAAGTGAAACGGTTAAATCAAATATATGAAGCTCGCCTAATATGGCACTAGATGTTTTTAGTTAAATTGAACCGTGCTCCTTCCAAACTTTACCAAAACCTAAGTAGTCCTTCATTTCAATTCAATAAGGATAAGGACCACATGCTCAGGAAAATTAGGGGCCTTTGGGAACATTTGGGAAGATACATGTACTAGACATCCGTGCCTATTTAATTTTTTCCAAGATGTTTTTCCAACTTGAAGGACCAATAATTTAAAGTGAAAATTGTCAAAAAGTACAGTCACATGCTCTTTTTTGTTATTAGGTACAAGCTCAGTCTTTTTAAAGGCTTAAGGACAACTCCAACACTTTTTTTTTGTCCTCCAGTCCAAACTAATTAAAAAAATTTTTTATTACCAGACTACCCCCTGGAAGGCTAGAACTATTCAGGCCTAAATCATTGTTATCCTATTATCTGATTCAAATCATAGATTCATCTCACTCTTTGTCTCAACGGATATTCCTACAGTAGTACCTACTCTGATTGGAGTGCACACACACAGGCACAATAATATATATTTTTTTTAAAAGTCTCCCTTCTCCCACATAGTCATGGGCACATGGCTACTCATACAAACCCTGCCCCTCTGTTTTTCCCTCTGAACTTACTATTGCTCTCAACCTTGCACCAACAAGGTAAGTTTTCAAGTTTCTAGGCAAGTATAGATATAAGCCTAGTGACCACAGATAGTCCAAACAAAGGAACAGAAGTTGACTGCGTCCTGAAGGAGTTGTAAATATAGCCATTTAAAATCCAACAAATAATGTCACGTCTCCTAGCCCAATAAACAAAAAATGATGCATAAAGAGGCAAAAGATGGAAAAAAACTTGGGTGCAAAGCATACCATGGAGCTTTCTTTTCATAGAAGGCACTACAGGAACTTTCTGACTTTCAACACCAGTATTTCTCTCGTCAGCAGGTAAATCATCCCCAATAACATCAAGAGTGCCTTCCTTCACCATAATAGGCCCTTCAATTTTCTCAACCCTATAACCCACTTCATCAGAATTTAACTTTGAATCTATCTGTTTACTCTCCATTGCGTCCTCCTCCATGGAATCTTCCCCAGAACTTTGATCTAAATTCAACTTTTCAGAAGGACCTAAACCTCCACTATCATTTTTCTTGCCTATATCTGCACTTTCGGTATTGCTGTCACCTGTCTCTTCAGCAGATACCTTGTTCTCATGTGGCTCTTCAACATCCATCGGATGTGATTTGCCACCATCAAGGAAAACATCGTTGGATGATGGCACCATCTCATGCTTAACATCTAGCTCTAGTTTGACATCATCAGCAATTACATTATCAATTACGTTATCCTTTAGTTCACTCTTTTCATTAATTGAGACATAATCATTACAAAAAGAATCAGATTTTACTTGAAACCCTAAAACAGGGCTGACCTCGGATACCTGGTTGTTTAAATCAGATGAACTAAGCTTTGTATCCGCCTGTAGAGCCTTTGAATCCCCACTCTCACCCTGAATATCATAGTTCTGCGAGTCTTGCCCATTCAAAGCTATTTCAGGCATCTTGCTGTCACTGACCATGAAATTGGTAACTTGAACTACCTTCTTCCCTTCCATACCAGAAGAATTACAACCACCAGCTAGTTCCCCTTCTGAAGCTTTTTCTTTATCCAATGACGCCCGCATATCATCGATGTCAACTTGAAGAATATTCCTAGCCAAATTCTCATTTGAGTTATCATCATGATGCACAATATCCTTAGCTGCCTCGGTAACAACATGGACTGTCATTGGATGACCAGACTGAGCCTCTGGTTGGGAAGCACAATCAAAACCATTATCAACATTTCCCTCAGCATTTTCAATTTCATTGTGAATTACCTCACCCAACCGCTTTACCAAATCATCCTTTAATCCCTTTGTAGTCAAATTCCGCCGCTTAAGTTCTTCTTTTAGCTCTGTGACCTTCCATTGATCAATTGGCCGATTGTCAAGAACAGGATACAATGACATTATTTGTAATCTGAATTTCCTTTTCTTTAAGAAAGCCCTGATAAAAAATAAGAAGTCATTAATGATTAAACCCCCTACAAAAAATGATCCCACAATTAAAAGAAATCGGTTGAAAAAGAAAATCAACTACTCAATAATTAATCAATATTTGTTAAACCCAAGGGAAGTACTATATGATAAAGCCTAATAAGTCATACCAAAATCATAAAAAGTAATTATTTTCATAAAGGTGAGGCAAAAGCAATGATACAAAGGAGATTCTTCTTTGTAATTAAATCTCACAAGAGAAGCAAAAGGGAGAGACGAAAACATATTATTATCATAAGACAATCTGGAAGAACCACATCCAGTGTCCACGAGCACCTTGCAGCTACAAATTACATGTGTTATACAAAGAGAACAGGCAAAATCAAGTTGAAGCAAAAACCCCAAATATCATATCCACTAAAAACGATTTTAAATTTCTTTGTGGTGCTAAATAGGAACATTTGCAATACATAAAAATAAAAAATAAAAAATAAAAAAAATGAATTACGAGTGTCATAATTTCATTAATACCACAAACACCATAACCATTAACACCACGCAAACATCATAGAGAACCCATTCGCATCACTGCCTTCACTGCTCATCGAACTTTTTATCATTTAGATATATTTTTGCACCAATAAATAAAGTAATAAACCACATTAAAGATATTAGTTTCACGTTCCTAGTCAATAGAACCTAGGAAACCACACAAATATTATATTTCATCTCACATGATACCATCAACTATTCTACTGCTTGTTGCCATTGCCACCCTTCCCTTCACCACCAAAAAAACTACTCGTGGCTGTCCAACCACACAACATTAGTCTTACCACAAACATATCAAACCACACCCAATATTAAATTCTAAAAGCCTTAAATAGTTTTTAACATCATCAACAAAAACAACTGGGCGTATATATATAACCCCTTAAGGGGAATGCATTTGCAAAACATTTATCAATCACTTAAGCCCCACTTCCCCCAAAAAGTAAAACAACATATAGTCCAGGTGGTAACCACACTTTCACCACAAATTTTCAATCCGAAAATCCATATAACTGCATGCTCCATTTGGTTAGGTAATTGATTGGAGAAAAGGAAAAGGAAGACAATCCCCTCAAACATTCTTTGTTTCCCTAGTTAATTCATATTATCTTTCACCTTCTTATTTTCCATGGCAACCAAACATATCGAGGAAATAAAATAAGCCAGGCTTATCTTTTCACATGGATATAGAACTTAAAAAAATTCCCACCATCAGAATATACAAATAAAGGTAAGTTGTGTTAAAAGATATTTTACCACACAGCTTGAGGACATATTGTTATAATTGAACCGATTCAACAGAAGAGCCAAGATGAAAAGAGTAAAGGTTAAAAAAACAAAGGTTGAGTCGGTACAATACTCACGATTGATGTTCGATTCACAGGCTTGAAACGCTGATTAGGGAGAAAAAAACCCTAGTTTCATCAGAACACAAAAACAAACATTGTAAGAAATACACAAACACAATCAACAAAACCAACACGTCGAAATTACAAGCCAAAGACAGAAACGAAACAGAGGTTATCAAAATAATGGGCACAAATCCGCTGTTAATCCTCTTTTTGCTTCCTGAAAACAGGAAAACAAAAATAATGAAACGATTTTAAGCGAAAATGTTTGAGGTAAGGACGAAATCAGGAAGGCTTTTGCTTTCTAGGGTTTCTGCCTCTCTAGTTTTGTCCGTGTCTCGACCGTATTGGGAGAAGAGGTTGGGTCTGGCTCCGGCTAATTGTTAACAGCATAGGTGTCGTTAGCAAAAATGAAGTCTTTTCTGCATTAAATACGTTGTGGGCGTTTAATCACAATATAACGGTTACATAAACAAGTCATAAACTCGGATCTTTTCAATTTTTTAAAGTTAAAGTACGATAAATTATATTTTAATTTTAACTTGTTTTTAACTAAATCAAAAAAAAAAATTAATTATAATACGCGTAAATTAACCTAAACATTCATAACTATCAAACCAAAAAAAATAAAAAATAAAACAATAAGTAGTTAGCGTTTGTGGCAACCGCCTTCATCCTTGCTGTTGAACTTGAAATTATGGTCCCCCGTCCTCTCCCATTATATCTCCTTTTTTGTCTCTTCTCGATTAAATATTGGGTATCACGGTTATACCATATTATCACGCTAACATATTATAACTATTTAATGAGAAAAAATTAAGTGGACAAAGTCTACCCCATTTTTCTATATGAGATAGTTATTACATTATTTAGATGGATAGTTATTTAATTATATGGAGATCCACTTGTCTACTTATTGTCTTATTAGTGGACGGTTACGTCATGTCAGAGTGATGAGATAGTGTAACCATTATACCAAATATTTTCTCCTCTCTCTTACACACATACTGGATTAATCAATTAATCATTTTATATGGATAACTCTTGATTAGATTTTTACTCAAATTTTGATTAAATATTTATCTAAAGTATATAATTTTGATCATGACCTATCCAAAATTTGGTCCAAAGTTACCCGTGTTACACATTTTTTTGTCAAGAGCTACCAAAATTTTGTTTAAAAGCTATCAAAATTTTGTGTTGTCCGTATTTAGGTACTACGTGACAAGTTTATGATAGAAAATTGTTAACAATTTGGACGTTGTCTACTTGAAGGACTATATAGAAACACTAGTAATAACTCGTGCTTGAAAGCACGATGCAATTCAAAAAATAATCAAATATTGATTGTAGACTCGAAATAATCAAACACTAAAAATGACCACAATAAGCTAAAAATTTAAATCACATCCTTAAATATCACACTTTGCATACATACTTAACAAAGTATTATCAATATAAAGATTCTATTGAAGACAAATTGCAATAAGAGATTGAGAAAACCTAACCTTAATAATCAAATAGTCAGTACGAGATTAAGGAGATGAGGAAAAAATTGAATGAGTTTACACATATAATCTTGCTATCACAGTGGTAATCAAACCATGACCACAGTCATGAGAGGGAGATAAAGAGGGGGCATTGTTTAGCAACCAACTATATACCAAAGAAACTCATTTTTATTCGATCATTATCTCACTTTTTAAAATTACAAACCATAAACAACATATCCCCTTCAACCATAGCAAAAACCTTACACCCTTCACCCATAGGTAAAACAATCCAACCTACACCACATGTTGGCACCCATTGGGGGTACCAAAACTCCAACATTTCAACATAAGAACTGAATGCAACTCTCATAAATTAACCAGCATTTAACTTCATCAATTATAAACACCACTTATTAGATCAACACATATATCATTCAAGTATCTGATATTCTAACGAATGAAAAAAAAAAGGCATCCCATGAATTACATGTAAATTTAAATTAATTCAACATTTAAGAAAACCTACAATTACACTTCAACAAAAAACACTACGTAAAACTCAATGTTTTTACATCAATATACTATGCAGGTGGTAGAAAATCACCAAAGGTAACATCACCCAACACCAAAATTACCACAACTTATACACTGATCACCTAATAAAAAACTCGTTGAATCAAATATTGAAAAAATGTACACATATCATAACCCATTTCAATTATGCGCCAGAATCATATCATAGATTTTTTACTAGTTTTACAAAACATAATGAAAAAACATAAAATTAATAAGGGAACTAAAGCCCTTGAATTACCTGTTACATTGTAGTCCTCTTTCTCAATGGAGGCACCAGTGAGAAGCCAAACACGCATACACATTTCAATTTATAATATTGCATAGAAGAAAATTATTTATAGCAATGTAACATCATTTGCTCCATGGAACATCAAAAAACTCTAGGCTTTGAGCTTGATTAAAAGTAGTCGGCAACTACTTGATTAAAAGTAGTCATAGTGGCAACTTAGCACCAAAATAATAACCAGAAACTCCTTAAGTTAGTAATTGAAACTCTAGAATAAACTACTTTAAGGTAGGTGCATACAAATTAATGAAGCATGCACGACTACAAATAAAGAAACTAATAAAAAAAAAGAAACAAAAATTGCAAGACACCTATAGGATGAAAAAAAACATGCATTCAATGAAGGAAGGGAATTGGGGAGAAGCTTCATATATACGCTGGTTTGAATACACAATGCCACCTATTTAAATACAATGACTACCAGCAGATAGGGATTCAACCCATGAAAATTTTAAAAATAAAAAGCATTCCTACAAAATTAAAAGCATTCGAGTACATCCCAATTCTGCATATAAACTATCAGCCTAAAACATTATCAACGTGTTAATATGTTGAAACATGCCTATGAACCTATCAATTCATTGAGATTACTCAAATTAAACTAAAATTCAAAGAAATTCAAACAATAGAATTGCCCTGCCAATACTTTCCTCAAAGGGACAATAAAACACAACAAGAATAAATATTTAGTAAGTAAAATGCAGATGAATTTTTTACCCAAAAGAACATAATACAAATTGTGGGTCGGTGGACAGCAATAGCATACATAAAATGCTTGAAGTAGCATTTTAAAAAACTGGAACATTGCTTGTATTTGGCTTATTATGCCACTCTCAACGCATGCACAAAATAAGTAATCTACATGATACATTTTATAGAACTTCTAGGAAATATTAGATACCTTGACCGACAAACTAGGATACTTTTACTGGTACTTCTTGCCGACGAACCAAGTTGGTAGAACAGATGTGCTAAAGAGAAAACTTTATTATACTGTAAATAGAGAATCAAATCTATCGTGATGGTTGGAGAAATCTTGAATATGGTCCCCACCTTTAAATCCATACAAAGAGAACATAAAATGAATTCTTGGTATGGCACTAAAGATTGCAGCAAAAGCCACTAAAAATTATAGAAAAAAACATTTAAACATACTAAATGTTTTTGAAAGGCAAGGCTATAACACCGCATGCTATTTTTTTAATCTATTGACTGATTCTTTTTGTTGATTCCTATCAAAGCTCTCCTGCAACAGTTATACATATATCAGATACAATAGAACCATAAAAGGAAAATACAAGAAAGCTAACAAAAGGCAAGCCCAACTACTTTTACATACTTAAGTAACAAGGGAGATTTTACTTAACTTTCTCAGAAAAAATGGAGGAACTTCATTAGCTCTACCAACGAAGAGTATAAGGAATAACGCTTAGTTAGATCAGGGTTTGAGTCTGAAAATCTAAGCTTTCAAGTTCCATAATGTTTTATCTTAGCCTTTTCTTAGCAACCAAACAGAAAATGCATCCAAACGGAATAGAAAAGAAAAATTTAAGTCCACAGAATAAAAATGATTTTTGAACATAAAGAACAACATAAAATAAAAATAAAAATGATTTTTGAACTTTTGATTAGTATTAATGTTGAATAATTGGTTCCAAATAAAAATAAAAATGATTAGTATTAATGTTGAATAATTGGTTCCAAATAAAATCATAGTATTCAAATGAATAAATAAAACCCAAAACACGTCTACATCTTCTTGTTTGATCCTCTATCAAGAAGCTTCATGTACAATCCCAATCTCTACATCTAATAATTTCTCCACTCCCCAAGTCTAGCACATTAATTTATGTCTGATGATTTGGTAATACTAACCCATCTATAATTTGGAGTTAATGGTTTAGCACATTAATTTGGAGTTGAGAAAATAAAAACTAAACTGAAAAAAAGAAAGAAAATAAATACAAAATAATGAATTAATCAGGAACTGGGCACTCTGTAATTAAAATATTGAAAAAAAAAAGAAACACAAATTTATTTATTTTTTTACCTGGACTGAAATTAGGCCTGGCAAAATTCAACACGACACGATTAACCGATGATTAAACGGGTTTGGGTGAGACCTTTAACGGGTTCAAGTGATAAACAGGTTAACACGTTTAAGAAACGAGTCATGTTCGGGTGAGATATGCTAACCCGTTTATCACCCATTTACCCGTTTAATTAAATTAAATATAATAATAAATTAATAATTATTTTAAAAAAATAATCAAAATTTATTAAAATTAACTATCCACAATATTTATACTCTCTTAATTAAAAGATTTTCAATTAGCGGACACTTGTAAAAACAAGTGAAAAAGTTGAATGATGAAAGGAATGGACTTCAACATTTTATAGGCAAGGGAAGAGGTCTCCTTTCGTTGAATCTACAGATGTGGGATTCAAGTCAAGACAACTTTTTATAGGCAAGTGAGGAGGCCTCATTCCCTTGAATCTATCGATGTGGGATTCAAGACTTTCAAGACCTTGTCTTGAATCCCACGTCGGTAGATTCAAGGGAAGGAGACTTCCTCCCTTGTCTATAAAAAGTTGTCTTGACTTGAATCCCACATCAATAGACCTTGACTTGAATCCCACGTCGGTAGATTCAAGGGAAAGAGACTTTCTCCCTTGCCTATAAAAAGTTGTCTTGACTTGAATCCCACATCAATAGATTCAAAGGAAGGAGACCTCCTCCCTTGCCTATAAAATGTTGAGGTCCATTCCTTTCATCATTCAACTATTTCACTTGTTTTTACAAGTGTCCGCCAATTGAAGATCTTTTAATTAAGAGAGTATAAATATTGTGGATAGTTAATAGTTAATGGAGTTTAAAATTTTAATAAAATTAAACGTGTTAAACGAGTCATGTCGTGTTAATCGTTATTAAACGATTTGTGTCTGTGCTTAAATTTTTTACCCGTTTATTAAACGTGTCGTATACGGGTTTATATGTTTTTCACCCATCACCCGTTTAACCCGACACGTAACCATTTAACCCGACACGTTTGACACCCCTAACTGAAATTATTAGCTGCAGCCACAAGCTCTTCTTAGCTGAAATTCTTCCATGATGGCTTTGGCACCAAAAAAACCTCACAATCAATAGAATCCCTAGCATTATGATTCCTCCCCAATCTCTTCCCCGAAGTCTTCCTTGAAAGCTCGGACCTAGTCAGTAATGTTATGGAGGAAAATCTTCTCATTGACCTCTTGTTTACATTATCAATCAAATTCCTCCAATGTAACCCCTGATTCTCCCCAAAATGAGCTCCATTAATGGTTGATTTTTCATTTAAAGATGAGCCAGATGAAGAGCTACAACTACTGCTATTATTATCAGAATCTGAACCCGAAATCGGAATCTCTAAAACCCCTTTTGGCGATGATTCATCATCGCTATCTCCCTGTTTATTCACATCTTCTAGCAACTCTGTTTCTCGGATTTCTTGGGTTTTGGTGGCAATTTCACAAAGAGAGAAAAGTTTCAAACTTTCAGTATTTCACACTCAAATCACATATAAGGATTTAAATACCCAAAATAGCATTTTATACTCTATAGGCACACCTCTTTTCACATCTTTTGGCTCTTCTGTTTCAGGGATTTCTTGGGTTTCTGTAATAATTTCACAAACAAAAGAGGAATTCAATAGAATATTTCAAATACTCATATCACATAAAGATATCAATTCCCAAAACAGAAATCTACATGTGCTGGGTTTGTGTGTGTTCTATGCTTGTGTATGTGTTGGGTATGTGTGTTCTGTTGTGTGCGTGATGGGTGTGTTTCGTTTTGTGTGTGTGTGCGAAGTGTGTGTTTATGTTTAGTTGTGTGTGCGAAGTGTGCGTGTGTGTCTGCGAAATGTGGTGAAGAAGATGAAGAACAAAGAAGAGAGAAAGGGAGAAAAGTAGACAAAACTTTGAGGGTCAGAGGGCTTCTCGAGGTGCTAGATCGTCGGAGAGAGGAGAAAATGGGTGAAAATCCCGAGAAAACAACACCCTAAAAAAACATCATGGAAAATTTTCATTGAGGCAAAACAACAAAAAATTTGAAATCATAGCCGTTTAACATAAGAAATCATGTAACCTGCTGCTTTGATAAACAGAGGGTGTATGTATATGTGTGTGTGTGTGAGGGAGAGAAAAGAGTAAAGGATGGGGGGTTTGCACAGAAATTGGAGAGCTTGGGGTGGGGGGTTGTGGCCATTTATGTGTGAGAGAGATAGAGAAACAGAGAAGAGACATAATTGTGATGGGTGTCGCTTGAGATAGCGTAACAAAGAGAGAGAGAAAAGGGAGAGAGGCTTGAAGAGGAGACCGAGAAGGAGCAAGTGAGATTGTGTGTGTGTGTGTGCGCGTGCGTAGATATGGAGGTGAGAAAGAGAAGAGAGGAGAGTGAGAGAGACAAGGAGAGCTTACCCGTCAACGGTGGGGTGGCCAGTGAAGGGTGAGATGGAGTAGAGAGGTCGCAAAGAAGAGATATGGAGAGAGAGGAAGAAGAAAAAAGACGTTGGGATTATGTCAGACTCGTTGGCCACCGTGCATAAAGGTTTGGGCGGGATAAATTTTGTTTGAGATGCATTGTTAGCCTTTGGATTAAATTGGAACAATGAAGATGAAATCTAGATCATTAAATTAAAAGTGGATTAAATTTGAGCCTTCTTGTGCTTTCCCAACTTTAGAGTTTATTTTTTTATTTATATCAAACTTTAAATATTCAAATGTGGTTCTATCTTATTATTATATATATTGAATATTTCAGGAATTAAAATAATGAAATTGAAACATTAGAGATCAAAATAAAATAAATTACATACTTTGGGGGCTTCTAGTGTAATTAATATTTTTTTTTAGAAAAAAAAAAAACCTTCCTTCAATCTTGTCACCTGTTTTATTTCACTCTCAACAGGAGCTCCATCCACCGCCATAAATTTCTTCGCAATCTTCCACACTTCACCATAGTTCTACCCTCAGAGCCACCGCTCAGTTGATCGATCAATCAGCCATATCATTATATCATCATAAACTTCGTACTTCCTCTTTATTTCAAACCCAGTCGATCATGTTGCGGAGGTATACGAATCTATATACATATGTAGTCGCAAGCATGTGTATATGTCAATTATACCTTTTTAATTCATAAATTTATTTAAGGTTTCGACTTAGAAGTATCAGTCATATTGTAGTTCCTTTGCGTGTTTCGTGGTAATGATTATTAGTTTGTAAACACCTCAAGCTCTATAGGGTTTTGCATTCTTAATTGGCCTAAATTTCTTGATGATTTTGTCTTTTTTTTGCCTGAGTATTTTGGTTTTGTTAATTGATGCACAACAAATATGCTTTCTTCATTCGCAGGTCCATTCTGGAGCTCTCGTCCCGTCGACTGGTTAAAAGGATTCCAACGCAGATTACAACCCAGGCATTTTTATTTTTCTCCTTTAATAAGCTGATTTTTTTTTTTAATTTTATGTAATACCCTTAAACGAATTGGTTGATAGGTGATTGAATTGCATTTTTGTTATTTTGAAAAAATAAAGCACTAGGTTGTAATGCAGTTGAAATTCTATGGCATGATGGTGGGGTTAAAATTATATTACTCAATATAATTTTACAGTTTCTATCCTTCTATGGAGGAATCTTTTCTTCTCTCCTTTGTGTTGTGTTTGTGTTTGGTAGGAGGGATAGAAAGTAAGAATGATTAGTTTTTTTATATATAGTAGGATGAAAAAGTGGGAGGATGAAAAAAGTATAGGTATATATTTTACCGTCATATCTATATAAAAAATTAATGTGCACATAATATATAATAGATAAATATGATATATACACATATTAAGGGATATAATAGTAGAGAACATACATTTCAATAAACATAATTAACTTTACATACAATTTTTTTTTCAATTTTTTGAGGGATAGATTTTGGTGAAGTACGGCTAATGCATTCAATTTTTTTATCTTTTCTATTTTCATTTTTTAACAAACGTGATGGTTTAACTATCCTTTTAATTTTTCATCCTCCTATTTTTTTATCATACCAAACAAAACAAAAGCTTAACTCTTGGTTATTTGAATATTAGTGATGGTGTTTACCGAAATGTAGTTTCCATCTCCTCACACTCATTCACATGGAGGGAGAGACTATTTGCTTGATTTGTTTTTGGTGACATGGTACTTTTTTGAGTTCGGTAAAGGAAGAAAATTTGGGTGGGGGGGGGATTAGGAGGTGGGAGAATACCTTCACAAGTTGCAACCGACTGAAGACTATGCATTCTAGAATATGCACATCGTAGATGCTTTCATTAGAACATTGACAGTTTTAGAGGACTTGAGATGTATGATTTGCCCATTTGCAAATAAACTAGAGTTAGAAAATAGATCGTAGTTGATCTACATGTGGATGTAAGAGAAAAAATGAACTCACATTGCAGTTTAAACGAATGTGTTGGCTTAGATACTAAAGAATCAGATGAAGTTCATCATACTATCTGCAATTTCCCGGCTGGTTGTGTGTACTTAATGTTTCATTACTGCTCTAGACATAAGGGTATACAGAAGCACCGGATTGTTGACACCATGAATAAACATGATGGAGGGGTCATATTGACTAGAGGGTGGTGCTGAAAAGTTTAAATCCCAGAAGGGCACTGTACTGATATCCGACAATATCTGAAAATTTTTGCAGTCCAGATCTCATGAAATGTTGGTTGTAGCCAGGTAGTAGGCTGCACATGGTCCAAAGGAAGCAAACTATATTGGAGAGAGCAGTGTGTCTTAATAATGTCCCCTTGTTGATAATTCATGAGCAACTATCTTGTTGATGTCCATTTGTTTACTTCTTTTTTTTTATCAGACCATCCGGTATTCGAAAGCCACTTTAGGCTCCAACTAATCCGGATTCGAGCCAGGTAGGACCACAAGGGCGACAAAGCTCCTCCTACCGAATGCAGCTGCGTTCTCAACACTCAAACTCGAGACCTTGGTTAAGCTAGAACAGTCCCTCACCAACTGATCTAACGTTCAGTGGTCACTTGTTTATTTCTGCTGAAACTACAACTTCATTTGAATACTGCATTCCTGGTGCTTTTTTATGTAGCATGTCTTGAGTCAAAGTCCACACCCACCAAAGTGCTTACAAGTGGAAATTATGTGCCTCAAACTATGCTCAAATGAATCTATGTAAGTAGTATTTATTTTCAAATAGTTATTTCTTAATGTGAAATAAAATAATTTAAAGTTAATGCTGCATAGTACCGTAGTCTATGTAGCTAAGTAAAGAAACTGAGGGGTGTCAATTTTAATTGATGACATGAGCACGAGATGAATCCAAGAATAACACAATCAATTAACACACATAATAAGTGGGTTGGGTTAGTGTTAGACATGGTTAACCTGTTTAATTGGTATTGTAAGGAAATATATATATATATGCTTTTTTTTTTCCATTTATTGATATAGTATTGTATGAATTATTTTTTTGTTAAATGGTTTTTTTCCCAATATAAATATTGCCTGACCACGACCCGAATGAAAAATGACACAACCCAAAAGAACACGACCCAAGCATGACACAACACGACTCGATTGACTCCCTTTTTAGGAACAGTTGAATGTTCTTTGGCCTTCGAGTCTATGCAACTAGATCACCTGAAATGCCTTGAAGTTACCCTTCGAGATTGGGTTGAGGTATTATGCATAGGACGTTTCCCTTGACATCTGCATTAAAATGGTGGCCTGTGTGTGGAGAACCCATTCATGGTATCATTTATCAAGCTAAATATGAACCAAATATCTTTGTCAAGCATGGGTTGCACCCAGGCTTCACATGTCCCACGAGAGCTGCTAAATTGTTTTCCTCAGTCCTATGAGCCAAGGATGACTATTCATATAAATGAAATTGGGATATTATATTTTCGTTTCGATGTTGGGAGGGTGCTGTGAGCCATTTGCAATAGGGTCCATGGTGCGGTCATTCAGTTCTAAATTCTTTAACTTTCTTGCTACATGGTTAAGGAGTAGCAAATGAAGTGGGTGATAGGTTGAACAAAATATTTATGCCTAGTCTCCTCATCAAAGCTTTTTCCCATGTTCCCAACTATATTTATGCTTATTTTTGTAATTATTAATCATTTAACTTACCTATTTAGTTTAGGTCTGTTAAGAGTATTAGGATATCAGAAGATCAGCTTGTAGATATGTTTATCAAAGCATTTAGTCGTATACATCTTACAGCTATTTATTCCAAGCTTGGATTATATGATATATATAATCTAGCTTGAGGAGGAGTGTTAAGAGTATTAGAGTAGTATGTGTAAATTCACGAGGGTGTATGTATAATTCTTATTATTATAAATACGAGTGATGTATGAGAGCTAGGTCAAGTTGATGACCTCTCTTTGTTTCTCTCCAATGTTAATCTTCTACACTTAACATGGTATCACAGCATGGTTTAATCCTAAATAAATTTCGGATCAATTAATTGTTGGTGGTGGTCTGTGTCTGTGTCGCTTGTTGTGGTGGTCTGTGTTAATCGTTGGTAGTGGTTGATGTTGATCGTTGGTGGTAGCCTGGGTAGATTTGTTGGCGGTGTTGTCGCTAGGGGTGGTGGCGTTGTACTGTTGACCACCGTTTTACCATCGTGGTCGCGTCTTGTAGTGGTGGTAGTCGACTGGTGTGGTCAACGTTGCTGTTCATCGAGTTTTACTTCGGTGGTGTAGTCGACTGTGGTCGATGTTGTTGTTCATCGATCAATCGTTGTGGTGGTGTGACTGTGGTGGTTGAGGCGCAATCGAAGTGTTCGAGGTGCAGTCAAAGTGGCTGATGGTGCCTGTGGTAGTCGTGGTGTGGCTGTGGTGGTCGTGGTGTGGTTATGGTGGTCGTGGTGTGGCTGTGGTGGTAGTGGTGCAGTCTGGGGCCGTCGAAGACTAGAGGTTCCCTTGGAACCCTAATCAGCGAAGAAGAAGGAGAGTTGTGGGTCGGGTCTGGATCAGATCGGGCCTAGGCCTTGAATTATTTTAAGCCCAAGACTCGGTCCATCACAAGATCCGATTCAGTTCAGACTAGTTCAGCGGTCCGGCCCAGCCCACTTCAATCCAACCCGGTTTAGACCGGTTTCACTCCAGTTCAGCGGTCTAGAGGGCCAAACTGGTCCGGTTCAGCGGTCCAGAGGGCTAAACCAGTCCGGTTCAGAGGTCTAGAGGGCTAAATCAGTCCGGTTCATAGGTCCAGTTTCCTTTTTAGTCCCGATTTAGTGATCCAGAGGGCTTATCCAGCCCGGTTCAGTGGTCCAGAGGGCTTAGTCAGCCCGGTTCAACTTGTTTTTCTTCCAACAACTTCTTTTTTTCTAGTTCAACATTGCAGCACTCCTTTTTGTTATTTACTGCACTCTTATGGAACCCAAGCAAGATGTTACGATCCTAAATATATTTTTTGAATATATTTGTGGTCTGTTTGTGGTGGTGTTATTGTTGTTCGTTGAAGGTGGTGGTACTGGTGTTACTGTTGTTCGTCGAAGCTACAGTGGTGGTGGTGGTATAGTTGTTGTGCTGTGTACCGTTGATCAACAGTGGTGGTGGTGGTGGTGGTGGTGGTGGTACAGTTGTTGTGGTTGTGTACCGTTGATCGCCGAACTACAATTATGGTGGTTGATTCGTTGGTATTGTTGTGGTACTGGTGTGGTACTATTGTGGTGGTGGTTGATTCGTTGGTACTGTTGTGGTATTGGTGATCATCGTTTGCTGTCGTTTGATGTGTTCGTCGTGGTGGTGTAGCTGTGTCGAAGCTACAGTGGTGGTGGTGGTGGTACAGTTGTTGTGGCTGTGCACTGTTGATCAACAGTGGTGGTGGTGGTACAGTTGTTGTGGCTGTGTACCGTTGATCGTCGAACTACAGTGGTGGTGGCGATACAGTTGTTGCGGTGGTTGATTCGTTGGTACTATTGTAGTATTGGTGTGGTGGTGTTTGTCGCTCGTTGCAGTGAGATACTGTTGCAGTGGTTTTGTCGTTGTCTATCGTTGCTTGTGGTGGTGGTGAGGCGCAGTCGAAGGGCAGTCACCGTCGGTTGTCACTTGTTGTGGTGGTCCAGCTTGAGGGAGAGTGTTAAGAGTATTAGGATATCTGAAGATCAGCTTGCAGATATGTTTATCAAAACATTGAGTCGTATATGTCTTACAGCTATTTATTCCAAGCTTGAATTATGTGATATATATAGTCCAGCTTGAGGGGGAGTGTTAAGAGTATTAGGGTAGTATGTGTAAATTCAAGAGGGTGTATGTGTAATTCTTATTATTATAAATACGAGTGATGTATGAGAGCTAGGTCAAGTTGATGACCTCTCTTTGTTTCTCTCCAATGTTAATCTTCTACACTTAACAAGGTCCTTCATCTTCTCTGCTTGTGGTACTATCGGACTGTTACCCTTTTTTTTTCCTTGCTTGCTTTGTTGTTCATATAAAAAAATACACGAAAGTTTTGAGTCTAGATTGATGTGAACTATGCATGTCGTATGTCTTCATACATTGCATGATATACTAATGCGAGAAACTGATTTTTTACATTTTATTCCTTCTCTTTGTTGACACATTTGGAGCAGATTCCTTCATATCTTTCTTCTAGGAAGGAATTCTCTGTTACACCTCGGCAAAATGCACCCCAGGGATCGGGTTCAGCAGGAAAGCCATCCGAGTCTGGTAGTAATTTGTCAAAAGTTGTTCTGGGAAGCATTGCACTAGGTGCTGCTTTTGTGACAGCTTACCAATGGGATACTCTATTTGGTAAAGAACAGCATAGAAAAGCTATTGAGCTTGACAAGATGCACTTGCCGGAAAGTAACACAAGTTCAAAGGATGGGGAACATATAGCAGAGAATGTTCCCTACTTTCAAGAGTCAAGCATATTAAACCCTAGCGTGGATCATATGGAGGAAAATATTGAAATTCATTCAGCTTCCACTCACCTTGAAGATTCGGGCATAAATGAAGGAGAGAGCCAGTTTAAAGTAACAGAGACATCAGAAATGACTCCTCAAGAAGATATCAGCCCCAGTCAGGGGAATGAGTTTCCCAAAGCTCCTCATAGCAGCATTGCATCAGATAATGGAAGTAGTAATTCTAGAACACCGCTTGAAGATAATCTTGACATGAAGAGCCCAGAGGTGAAATCTGATTTGGAGCAGCTTGGGGCTGTCAAAATCACACCAATACTTGAACAGGCTGATGCAGTTCCCCAAGAAAATGAGATGCAGTCCACGCCGCCACAACACTTCAACACTAAAGACACGCCAGAGGTAGCTGTAATTTTCTGTATCAAAGGTTAGTTAGCACGTGTGCCATTTATAGCTATTTAAAAGTAATTTGCAGAATGCCCCTGGTGATGGTATGAGACAGTCAAGTTCCCTCCTTGATGCATACCATTTAAAAGATGAGACTGAAAAAACGGCAGCAGCTGCTTCAACTGAAGATAAGGTTAGTGTAGTTTCAAGTGTTCTATATAAAGGGAAATTAATTTGTGGAACTAACTTGTTTCATACCGTATACGTTGTTACTCTATGCTTTCTAGTTCGTGCCTATTGCGACAAAGGTGACTTCATGTTCTTCGTTTTGTGGAACTGCAGGATTTAGTGGGGGCAGTTGAAGATTTGAATGATGTTTACACATCTAAGGATGGGAAGTTGGTTCTTGATTTTTTGCAAGCCATTCATGCAGCTGAGAAAAGGCAAGCAGAGTTAGATGCTCATATTTTTGCTGAAGAAAAAAGAATGATAAAGGTTTGTGAAAATTCTAATCTGGAGAATATTTTCATATTTCCCATTCTAATCTATCATTCATGATCTCTTGGACTTGGCTTGGCTTATTCTTGCTAATCTTGTCTGATTAAATATATCAGGAGAAGTATGAAAAGGAATTGAAGGATGCAAGAGCCAGGGAACTTATGTATGCTGAAAGGGAAGCCATTTTGGATAAGGTTGCAATAGTCTACCCCCTTTACCTCTATACCTTTTCTTGTATTTGGTAACCATTCTGCACGTCCTCCATTATCCACTGCAGACACTTTAGACGAAGTGTATATTGCAAGTGTTCCTCAATATGTTTTACTTCTGGTCTATCTAATTCAAGTTGGTGCTGGTTGTGTGACGATTACTATTAATGTCATGTGGCATTGATGTTTTTATTTTTGTGCTATGATGGTTTTTGTATTTTTTTTCTAAGGCAAACCTGAAGTAGCTTAAGGTTACACACATTAAGGAAATGAAGTTTCTGTAGGGATTTAGCTTAATGAAGTTTAGCCTTCTGCTTCGGAAAAGCAATAATCTTTGAAAGGAAATTTGAAAGGTTCGAGATGTTCATCTTCATCTAGGATATGTAGGTTTCAGCTATAAGTACTTGGCTTTTGAACTTATTCTCCTTCTAGAAATGGAATTTATTCAATATCTTCACTAATAACTCAAACTGTTTTGTGAAAAGCAGTATATTTGTTTAGAATTGCTCTGTATATTATGATATTTCATCTTGTTATTATATATTCATTTCCTGGTGATAATCATCTTCTAAGTTGTGCAGAATTGTTTGCCCCTTTTATTATAGGAATTAAACAAGGAAAGAGTAAAAGCATCTGTTGCTCTCAAGTCGCTCCAAGAAAAATTGGAAGAGAAACTGCAGATTGAGCTTGAACAGAAGGTGTGAGTTTTTTGCATGCTGTTGGCAACTTTTTTCTGTGAGTACAGCATCTGAAGGTTTGTAAATTTAAATTGCTAATCTCCAAAAATACAGGAAACTGAAGCAGAATTGAAGCAGAAGACAATGCAAGAGTTAGCAAAAGCAGAACTGGCTGCCACAATTGCAAGTGAGAAGGCTTCTCAGATTGAAAAAATGGCAGAAGCAAATCTTAATGTATGACATATGTCAAGTCATCATACACCTATAGTTGCTGGTGTAT
This sequence comes from Ilex asprella, assembly GCA_023539305.1. NCBI lineage: Eukaryota > Viridiplantae > Streptophyta > Magnoliopsida > Aquifoliales > Aquifoliaceae > Ilex > Ilex asprella. Next base: position 20,462,578 of record CM042202.1, read on the forward strand.
AGACTAAAATTCTGATGTGAAATGCAAATCACTTTTCATTTAGATGACACTCTCTACCTTGTGGGAAATCTTGCAGCAGTGGTTGAATGCATATAGTTGCATGAAATGATAAAAGAAAACTCAATAAAAGAACATGTTTAAACAAAAATTCTTCTGCTTTTGAGCATATACAATAATTGCATTTTCTGTACTTTATTTGTGGTCAATTATAACTTGCCAATGTCAATCAGCAGTCACTTAAAGCTGATGTTTAAAAGTTCTCTTCCAGCATTTCTTATGCTTCCAAACCTTCATGGGACAAACAGTAAAAATACCTAGATATTGCATGTTGTTTTTGGCACCACCTATTATTCTGCTACTTTGAACGCAAGAATTAACTTTATTTAGTCAAAAAGTTTACGCAAATTACTTGCAACTTAGGTCTCAGTAAGCGTACTTATCAATGGATAAAACAGAGGATTCATACCACCATGCTGGACATTTTATGAGTCCTACGTTATGGCATACCATTCTTGGGGACTGAGTTAATAATTATGAATAGACATCAACTGTGGAAGGTGGGAGAGTTTTGTGATTGGAGGTTTACTGCAATAAGAAGGATCCATATTTCTGTTAGATTCTTTTTACTAATGTTTTCCAAATATTAAATTCTGAAAGATTTTGTCATTCAGTGAAACAGAGATGTATCGTTGCCACTTCGTCAGATGAAATATTTTGAGCACCTGAAATTCCCACCGAGATGACTAATTTTGTTTTGCGTATATTTCTGTGTTTACTTTTCTTGATGTGTTAAATTTCCTTGTCATATGGTATGCTGCACAAGGAACGGGCCCCATTGATGTATTTCTTATTTATTGTTCTTGTTGGCCTTTAAAGAAATTTGAATTTATATGTTGCTGAAGTTGATGCAATATGGTTTTTTCGTAGATAAATGCATTGTGCATGGCATTCTATGCTCAATCTGAAGAGGCTCGTCAGAGTCATTCTGTTCACAAGCTTGCCTTGGTAAATCTTTTTCCACCATAATATTGTTACTACATAATTTGACCATTATAGACAAAGTTCCAGATTTTATACGCCTTTCTATTTCTTTGGAAATTAGGCATTCAAATAAAACGGCTACATTGATTCTTCTCTCTGTTGCATTGTTGGTCCTCAATTCTTGAAATTAGCTTGCTACATGCTTGGCTTGAGTGATTACCTCTCCCCCTCGTGGCTCTTTTTGATGAATGGCTCCCATCCCTCACCTCCACCACTCAAAAAATACCTAAAACAAAAAAGAAAGGAAGAAAGAGGATGAAAGGCATAATTGTCTTCTTCTCTTTTTCTTTTCTTTTTGGTTTTGGGCAAAAGTAATTTGATGCTTAAGAAATTTTATCATGTTAATAGATTGTGACTTTGTAGGATATATATCTTTGTTACTATTTCCTTTTGCCTAACTTGAAAACATTGTCATTTATGCTTCATGTTTTGTAGGGAGCACTTGCACTGGAAGACGCTTTATCTAAGGGGCTACCAATTCGGAAAGAAATAGACTTGCTGCATACTTACGTAGAAGACATTGAGAAAGACTCCCTTTTAAGTCTAGTTCTATCATCCCTTCCTGAAGAAACACGAAACTATGGAACAGATACTCTGCTGCAATTGAATTATAAGGCAAGTTATTCGAGGATTTTATGTTTATGGCCGGTTGCACTGCTGTTCTTGCTTCATGTTAATTGTCATATTTTGGTTGCTATTAGTTTTGTGGCAGTTGTCATTAAACATCACCATTATTCACTCTTCATCTCTATCAAATATCAAGAACAACTGTCCGGCTAGTGTGTAGCATTAAGTTTATGAATGGAGTGGTTGATTGGTGGTTATTTGCATTTTCCTTCTCTTTTGATGGTTTTCTTGAATCGTGGTTCTGGACAGCTGGCATGGTATTACTGATTGTTCTCTTTTTGTGGATTTGCCAGTGCACATTGAGGCTTAGCACAAGTTTGTCCACTTGGTCTCTCTCAACTCCCTAGTAGCATAATTTTGTCTTCACTTAGTATCTCTCTAACATCCCCAAGCCTTCCACTGGTTATTTAATGTTGATCTTCGAAGTCTTGACACCTAATAAGTAGAAGCGTACATTGCATTTTTGACAGAATGCTTTCATATTATTTAGGTTCCTAACAATACCTTGATTCCAAAAAAAATTGAGGGTTGGTGGTTGTTGATCTAACCCTATGCTGTTCTCTCAGTTCGATGCCTTGAAAGGGACGCTGCGACATTTCAGCTTAATCCCCCCGGGTGGTGGTGGGATTTTGACACATTCTCTGGCTCATGTTGCATCCTGGCTGAAGGTGTGTACAATTATACATGAATTTAAAAGCTTCTTGATGTGGAATGGGTGAATAACAACTTGCTCATTGGACATTTTTGTTTGCTTTCTCCCTTTCTTCAATTTTTTTTTTTGGGTAACTTCGCTTTTGAGTTCAGGTTAACGAGGTTGACAAGTCTGGTGATGGGATTGAATCTCTAATCAAGAGAGTTGAGAGCTTCTTAGCCGAAGGGAAACTCTCTGAAGCTGCAGATACTCTGGAGGAGGGCGTCAAAGGCAGCCAAGCATCTGAAATTGTCGGTGATTGGGTTAGGCAAGCAAGGAACAGGGCTATTACAGAACAAGCTTTAACCCTACTGCAATCTTATGCTACCTCCATCAGCCTTACGTAGTTCTCGTGTTTAATCATGGAGACTTCTATTAGCAGGACTATCCTGTGGATGGTGCCAAAATTCGAGTTTTGTTTACAGAAAGAGGTTTGACTTATGAATTTGTAATCTGCGTCAACAATCTCTTTGCTATCGGGGAATTCAGGCAGTGATTGCAGCAAGTTTTTCTGTTGCGGCCTGAGTAGATTGTATGTATTTCTCAAACAACATTTCTTTAGTTTGGCTCCCAACAATTTTCATATTGCACTTCAGTAGGCCCTAAAGCGATGTGGTGATTACAATCATAATCATACATGAATAAATACTAATCAATTAGTAATGTCTTTCTTCTTCTTTTTTATTTTCTTTTTGCCGAGTAAAAAACAATAGGAAGGAATACTTAGTCATTCATTACATGATCTTAATGGTCCGGACTTGTTAGTGAATCAATTACGTAAATCCTCTAAATAATTGGTTGACCAGAGACATTCAATTCGATTGAGCTACTAAAATTTGATTCAAGCCCAATTAGTAACTCAAGATCAAGACTAGGAGCATGAAGGAATAAAATGCATCACCCCCGAGTAGCGATATCTGACTATTTGACCTTCCCAAACCATAGAAGAGTGACAATTTTGCTGCTAGACCACCAGCCTTGATGGTTATAGTTGCATGATGAGTCTATTATTACTAAGTTCTTCAAGCAAATTTATAGGTTGTCTCTCGTCTAAAATCTTTCTCTTCCTCTTTCTCTGTTTGTAAATAGGTACTTTGATCAATTTTGGTTTGAGTATTGTAGTTTTGTCTCATTGTTTTTCCTCCAAATTATTTATTTGTCCGAGACTCACCATCAATTCTTCGTTTTTTTGGTGACATTGCAATTCTAGATGTTATAATTGGTTTTACATTGCTTAAATTATAGATATTGAAAGCACGTATTATTCTATTATAGATTTGAACGATTTTTGTCCAAAGCATGTACAATGTTTAAGTTTAGGATGATATGAAATCAGTTGAAGTATTTGAGGGGGGTAATGTGAAAAACTGCATAATTAAAGAGACAAAGTGAGATTGGGACATCAATTAAGGTGTTAAAAGTGTTATTTTCCCTTACTGATAAAGAACATGCAATGACATGTTATCTGTTTATTTGGGTGTCATACTAGAAGAGGTTTAGGAGCAGGAACGTGGGCTGTTAAGCATTTATTATTTTCATATATGCATGCTTATTAGGTGTATCTTATTGTATATTTTTGCTCATATATCTTATTGTATATGTATCAACTGTCTCTATTCCAAAATGAAGAAATATACATAATTTCTGCCAACTAAGAGAGAGAGAGAGAGTACTCTTCAAGTCAGCTTGGTGTTTAGTTGGCTTGGCTCAGCATGGAGCAGATATTTAATAAAACAATGGTTTCCGCCCTCAGTATTTCATAGTGGACAAAGAAAAAATGAAAAATTGTTCAAACTTGTCTTGTTTAGATCGGAGATAGATCATGCATATTGGATAATAGACATATGCATAAATATCCATATAATCTCTTACGGGGATGGACCAAAACTTATCAGTATTATTGTTTTTGTTTTTGTTCAATTATACAAGAATTATGTTGTTAACTTATTTTCTTTGTTTTGATCATATCATATGATACAACTTGTACTTTAATTGTTATGGATTGTTTTTTCAATTTTTTTCTTCTTAAAATCACACAAATTAATTGTAATAAACAAAGTTAGGAGGAGGGGTGAGGCGGGGGGGAGGGGCAAGGGCGAGCTGCTGAAGGGAAGGTAGGGACGAGGACCAGAATTTACCTGTGGGGGCGAAAATAGGGGACTAAAACTTCTCCAGTTAACGGGGTGGATCAGGAGTGGACAAACTTTTTTTAAGCGGATACTAGGGTAAAGACTATTCTCCCACCTCGCCCCGCCCTTGGTCCACTGCCATTTCTAATTGAATTTTTAGTGAAATTGGCATAATTTGAAGCTTAAACAAATGAAAGACATAAAACCAAAAAAAAACTATGATACTTGCCCAATGATTTCATTTTTATAAACTATTAAAAGTAATCAAATCAAAATTGTCCGATCATGAATAGAAAGAGAAATTCGTTTTATATATTATTTTAGGAGATCTTATTAAGTTCATATGCAATAAACTCTAAGGATGAAGAATATACAATAACCCCCTACTTAAATGTGGATATGGAGATATAATGTTGGAGACAAGATCAATCTATATAATAAAATAACTCATATTTTGAATTTTAGTTCAGTCATATTTTTTCCTTCAAAATCATCACCAATCACTTACCTCACCTATCATCTCTCTGTTAGACTCAAATATCAAGTCGCATTACTCATTTCTATTACATGTATAATTATTTATATATTTTCTTCTTAAAAGCATCACATCATCAATTTCTATCATATGTTTAATTATTTAATATTTGATTAATTTGTAATTAATATATTTTAAAAAAATTTAATATAGTGAGATCGATTTTTTGAGCACTCAAATTTTATATTTTATTGTTTCAGGCACGGGTTATGAAAATTTCATTGGATTCTAGTAGAGTAATGTATGATATGAATAATACTTTTTCAATTAAATAGATATTTCAATAATTCTTATGTTTGTATTTTGAAAAAAAAAAAAAAAAGAGATACGGATGATAGAAAATTCATTCTAACCTAATTTTGTTGAAATTTTTTAACAGACTTTTACTAGAATTAGAATTTATAGATGGATGCTAAGAAAGATCCGACCCCTTTTTTTTGATATTATTTTTTCTTTCCCTCTTTTACTGTTCAAAGATGAAGTTATGAATAATAATCACAAAATAAAAAAAATACATGAAGATTACTAGGGGTGTTTACCCTAACATACGGGTAGGAATTATGATATTTTATTTTTCCAGCCAATACTTTATGAAAGATATTTTTCTTGGCATACCCTACCCGATCAAATGCATTATTCCTACCTGAATTTCGTCCAAAATAATCAGGTAAGAAGTAGGGTGAACAAATATTTTTTAGTTATTAATTTTTGGATCATTTTAACAATTTAATTAAGTAATCTGCATCAATTAAATTTAATTAAATAACATGTACTAATTAATTAACACAATAAACTAAAAACACTAAAGAAAATACAATAAATTTGATAATACATAAACAATTATAACAAAGCACAACAAGATAGTCACCAGCCCAATAGTATTAAAAAAAACGTGGGCTTTAGGGCCCAAATTTTTAAAAAGACCCTATAATTTTAAATACATAACTAGTCCACATAAAACATTTAAATCTATGAAAATTTTAAGCCTTAAAAAAGGCCCCAAAAAATTTAAACCCAACAGAAAAAATTATAATTTCAATAATTCGAGTCTACAATTCAATTCATAACATTAGAAACTTAAAAATTTAAAAATTTAAAAACAAATAAAAAAATATTCAAAAACAAAATAAAATAATTTGAGTCAATTCATATTTACTCGCATCCATTCTCTCTTTCTCTTAAAAAACAAAATAAAATATCACATCCTCCTCTCTCACTTACAAAAAAAAATTATTTTTTATTTTTTTAAAATAATAATAAAAAAACCTCATTTAATATTACTGCTTGAGATCTCAAATTACCTTGAGTCGTCCCTAAGAAAGTCATAAACATCAATAAACGAATAGAGTGTGGGTGAAATATTTTTTTGACACGTATCTGCTTTCACCCAACACGATTGACATGCCTAATTTTTATACCCCAAAACTAAATATTCTTTTATATTTTGGAAGAAATATATTTATGTATCATCACGTCTTTAAGTAAAATGAAATAAAATTACACATCAAATAGTTTTGGGTTTGCGAGTGAAGTTAAATATCTCTTCTTGTCTCTGACTCTGTTAGAGTCAATGGTTAGGTTGTTTGATAAAAAAAAATAAAAAAAATTATATATCAAGGGGCAAAAGTAATAGTTAATATGATGAGACAAATCATATTCTTTCTAAAGAAATTCAAATTAATTTTTTTTATCTGTAGTCGTTTGTATGAAAATGTGGATTTAACCCACAAAATACGTTTTCTTTGTATAAAAAACGTGTTTTCTATGAGTAATAAAATTATGTTTTTTTCACACTAGTGATAGACTAAAAAGAGGGTTTTAAAAATAGTGGAAAAAAAAATAACTATTAAAATCACCATAATTTAGTAAAAAAATATAAAAAAAATTACACACAGATTTCTTAAAGTTTATCACTTAATCACTTAGACCCTATAATATTTGAAATACTATACACAGATCCTTAAGATTTGTATGCGCGTAACACTTAGACATTTGCGATCAACATCCATTAATATATTCATTAGTAAATTATACTTAGACCCTTGTAAATTTATATACGTGTAATATTTAGACCCTTCAAGTTTTAAATATTATATTTAGATAACAAATACTCCAATTAAAGATAGAATATTGAATATTTTAAATTTTATAACTAATATTCATGTTCTATTATGTCATTTATTGAAATAAAATTAAAAGTAAAAAAACATTTTTTTCTTAGAAAATTATAATTAGTATACAATTATGTTATATATTGAAATAAAACTAAAAAATCAAACAATGAGTCAAACTATAATGGACACAATATCTTTTATTTTTCATTTGAGTAATTTGATCTTTTGATAGATTTTGTTAGTTTTATAACTAATAAATGGTCTAACTGTAATATTTTAAATTTAATAAATTTAAATATTATATACTTACAAATTTCAAGGAGTTTGAATATAATTTACTAACTAGTATATTAATGGACATTGACGACAAGGGTCTTAAATATTATGTGCGTACAAATTTTAAGGGTTTGTGTATAATATTTCAAATATCAGGAGTCAAAGTGATTAAATGACAATTCTTAGGCAATCTAGGTGTAATTCTAAAAAAAAAAATATTGTGATCAATTATATAAAAATTAAGGGAAATACCATATATCCCAAATTTATAATCTAAATTTGATTCCTAAATAAAAAGAAATCGTTGGATAAGTAAATTTCATTAATTTTTTTAAATTAAATTTACTTATCTAATAATCCTCCTTAATTTGTAATGTAAATTTGAATTACATAATTGACATGCGTATCATTGCTCAAAAATTATATAGTGCAATACACAAGTGGCTGCCAGTGAGAGAAGACTCAAGAGTCGAAGAAGCCAAGCCAAAGCCACTCTCCCAACTGTCTCCTGTCGGTGATCTTCGGCTACCTCATCAGCTCACATTCCTCTCTCTCTACTCACTTCTTAATCTTCTTCCCTTGTCTTCTACGAAACCCATCAATGCCCTGAGAAGATCTCACCATCCTTCTCCAACCTACAGTCCCTTTCAGGTCTCTCTTTACTCTATAACTTCATTGATATAATTTTGTTGCTTCTACCGAATCTATAGCCTCAACTACTTTCCTTTTTCTTTTCCATAGATCTTCATAATCTAACTCACAAATTCTCGCATAGATTTCTCCTCTATGATGAAAATGACGGTATATGGTAATCAATTCTTCTTTCCAATTATAAATCTAAGCATAACAGATTGTTCCCTTTTTTTTTTTGTTGTAACTGTAAATTGGGCATTGGCTGATTGAAACCCAAATGAATTCGACGGACTTATTGAGTTTGGAAAAGGTTTGAATTCTGAATTATAGAAATGTAATCTACTGATTTATTTGGCAGGTTTTTTTGTGGAATGTGGTAAAGTCTATTTACAATAGCTTGGATTTGATTTGAAATATGAAGTGATTAGAGTTCTGTTTGTGCTGAGATTATTGACATTTGATCTGTATTTGGATTGGGTAAATCTTGTTTTGATAGTCTTTTGCAAATGGGTAATTACAAATTTGTCTGAAGTCTTTACATTTTGGATTGTTGGATGTTGATCTACAGGAAGCTTTTAGCTTTTGACTGTGCCTTGGAGGAAGATCTGAAGATCTCAAAAACTGGCTGCCACGGTAGCTTGGAGGTTTGCTGCCAGCAATGGCAGCAGCCTTCCTACTAATGATCTGGTACTCCTCCTTATAATCAATTGATCTACTTTGGTTGGGACTTGGATTTGAAAGAGGTTTCATAAATCTCAGTTAAAAGAATTAAGTGGAGATTTTCATACCCCATTTTTGGTTTCGATTTCAAATGAATAGAGCTAACTCTTAAGTCAGCTTGGTCTAGAGTGTCATTGTGCAATCGCACTATAATGCTATTAATTTGACCATTTTTGTTAAATTACTCAAAGCAAGTGGAAAAAAGAGGACCACTTGGATATCATAAGATATTTATGCTGAAAGATACAGTTCTATGTGGAATGGGGGATGTATTCTCATTTGCAAGTACCCCAAGGGGAAAATTAGTTGAAAATATGTCAGGAATATTGCCAGTGTTTGGAAAATCAATTTATTCCTAACGTCATTTCTGTTTAGGCTTATATGTTGGGGAAAATAATACGTGTTTTGTTATCTGTTTCTGAGTTGAGTCAAAGATTCCATCTTAAAGAAAAACAATCACTTGAAATTAGCATTTTTCTTACAGTTCTCCCACTAAACCTTTGTGCTTCTTGTCTTTTTAGAGTAAACCCAAAATTGGTTGACATAATTACTTTAGAAATGGATTTTCCGATGGGTACCCTATTAGATCATGATCTATTTCCAACAACATTTGAATTCTTATCATCCAATTATACACGTTGACTGTTGGCTTTTCTAAGTGGAATCTCTGCATAAAACCTTGCCTGATATATCCACATGCCACGAATTCCAGATCAATTTTTTCCATTAACTCACTCTTTTGATTTCAGGAAAGAAATGGGGATGCCAAACCTCAAGATTCTGAGCCTCCAACTCCACGTTCTCTCTTAAAGTTGGGTTCAAGGTTAGTTTATCCATATGAAACAAACTTGTTGCTCAGTGGATTGTAATTTATGAATTGGTAACATTTTATTGTTAGTTACTTAGGTTTTGAAAGATAGAACAGGACAATGCCAGCATTTTTATCAGTTTTCAGCTTTAATAAGAACTAAAAGTCTTTCTTGGAGCATATTAGGATACACATTTTATGCAGTGACGTTATGTTATTCATGACCCTGAGAATTATCAAATTGGACCTTTCATTGTAGAAGTTTTATAGTGTTGGATTAAATGTGATTGTGCCCACAACTAAGGATTTAGGGACATGTGCCTTTGTTTTACTCAGATAATGAGCTGAATGGCTGTTTTACTGCTTCTATTGGCTCATCTTACAGATGAATGTAAATAGAGGACTAAAAATTCTTTCAACAAATTTATGAGTTTACTGAAATAGAATCTTGGCGTCTATTTTATGAACCGGTTAATATTACCGCTGAACACTCTCGCTGGATCCCAGCATGGTTTAAACTTTAGATGCATCACCACCTAAAAGCAGAAAAATGGCAAGAAAAACATTTTAGAAAAAAACTTTGAACAAGCTTAACTGCCACCATGGAGTTCCCTTTCTTGATAGCAGGATGTCCAATTCTCAGAGCCTGTAATGGCTTTATTTCAACCATTTACATATTTTCATTTTTTTTTGCTCGGAAATAAGAGAACATTATTAAGAATAAAGATAAAAATAAAATATTACATGAAAGTACACGGAGTCCTCTATATGAAAAAAGAGTGAAAAAGAAATTTTGAAAAACTAAGATGTGAAATGTAAGGACATGACAAAAGAACAAAGCTCCAAGGTCTGAACGAACATCACACACTTCGACCCAGTGATCCATAATAAAAAATAACGAAATTCCTTCAAAATCTTTAGCTGTAGAAACCCCAATGAGATGCCATGAAGATAATTGTATCCCACAAGTTTTCCCAAGGAGTCTATCTATCATCGAAGATTCT
>CM042202.1:20473165-20501259 GCA_023539305.1 Ilex asprella
GTATCCCACAAGTTTTCCCAAGGAGTCTATCTATCATCGAAGATTCTTCCATTCTTTCCAACCAAGGCAATTTCGCACAACTCCTAAGATCTTAGCTTAGTTATTAGACCCAATGCCTTCTAAATGATGCACACAGATTGAATCTCAATCTCTAGGAATCACCCATGAAATCCCAACCAAACCCAACAGCCTATTCCACATTTTAGAAGCAAAGGAACAATGTAAAAATCAGTGATCCATACTTTCCTCCCCTTTCTAAACTGCCCCATTTACATATTTTCTCCTGGATACCGATGTAAGTTGACTGGATAAAATTAAGCTCAAGTAAGTCAAAAATTGATGCTCCTTCCATATCTGCTCTGACAGGGCATTTTCATCACCCTATTATGCCATAAGATGTCAGGTAACTTGTCTCAATTTAACTGACATGCTCTCTGGCACCTTGTGCTCCATGTAGTGGCTTCAACTTGAACCTCACCAGTCCTCAAACATGCTGTCACTGGCCTTTATTTTCCCCCCTTTTTGTTGAATAAAGTTTTTCAAATAATACTGAGCACCTGCTTTGTATAAGCTTTATGTTTTGCCTCTGAAATTTTATTTTTCCCTGAAGTTGAGCCAACGGTATGCTACAGTTAATAGAGATGCCAATTGTGATGTAAATATCTTACGCCCCATATTATCTGCAGAGACCGTACTAGTAGCATGGAGGATCCAGACGGGACAATAGCGAGTGTTGCCCAATGCATTGAGCAGTTGCGGCAGAATTTGTCATCTGTACAAGAGAAAGAGTATTCCTTGAGGCAGTTGCTCGATCTTATTGATACGCGTGAAAATGCTTTCAGTGCGGTTGGATCACATTCTCAGGCAGTTCCAGTGCTTGTGTCTCTTCTTCGATCAGGATCACTCGGGGTAAAGATCCAGGCTGCTACTGTTTTGGGCTCTCTATGTAAGGAGAATGAGCTACGGGTTAAAGTATTACTTGGGGGTTGCATTCCACCACTGCTTGGTCTTCTCAGGTCCAGCTCAGCAGAAGGTCAAATTGCAGCTGCAAAGACTATACATGCTGTTTCTCAAGATGGTGCTAAGGATCATATTGGCTCAAAAATCTTTTCAACTGAAGGAGTTGTACCGGTACTGTGGGAGCAGCTAGAAAAGGGACTCAAGGCTGGAAACTTAGTTGATCACTTACTGACAGGGGCCTTACGGAACCTTTCCAGCAGCACTGAAGGGTTCTGGTCTGCAACAATAAAAGCTGGAGGAGTTGATGTACTTGTGAAATTGCTGACAACTGGAAAGTCAAGTACTCAAGCGAACGTATGCTTTCTCCTTGCGTCCATGATGATGGAGGATGCATCGGTTTGTTCTAGTGTCGTGGCTGCAGAGGCTACAAAGCAACTCCTTAAGCTGCTTGGACCTGGTAATGAAGCCTCTGTCAGAGCAGAAGCTGCAGCTGCCCTTAAATCTCTTTCAGCTCAGAGTAAAGAAGCGAGGCGGGAGATAGCTAATTCTAATGGTATACCTGCTTTAATTAATGCTACAATAGCTCCTTCAAAAGAATTCATGCAAGGTGAGCATGCTCAAGCTTTGCAGGAGAATGCAATGTGTGCTCTTGCTAACATTTCTGGCGGCTTGTCGTACGTCATCTCAAGCCTTGGCCAAAGCCTTGAATCATGCACTTCACCTGCACAGATTGCTGACACATTAGGAGCTTTAGCGTCAGCTCTTATGATATACGACAGCAAAGCAGAGACTACTAGAGCATCAGATCCTGTGAATGTTGAGGAGACACTGGTTAAACAGTTTAAACCCCACTTACCCTTTCTTGTACGGGAGCGTACCATAGAAGCCCTTGCCAGTTTGTATGGCAATGCTGTCCTCTCAAGCAAACTTGCAAATTCTGATGCAAAACGTCTGCTGGTTGGTTTAATCACAATGGCGACCAATGAAGTTGAGGATGACTTGATAAGATCCCTTCTCATACTCTGCACCAATGAAGGCAGGCTATGGCATGCTCTTCAGGGTCGCGAGGGGATTCAGCTTTTGATATCTCTCCTTGGGCTTTCATCAGAGCAGCAACAGGAGTGTGCTGTTGCATTACTTTGCCTCTTATCTAATGAGAATGATGAAAGTAAATGGGCTATCACAGCTGCTGGTGGCATACCTCCACTTGTTCAAATTCTAGAGACAGGATCTGCAAAAGCGAAGGAAGACTCTGCTACAATCCTTGGGAATCTTTGTAATCATAGTGAAGATATACGGGCATGTGTTGAAAGTGCTGATGCTGTTCCTGCTTTGTTGTGGCTACTGAAGAATGGAAGTCCCAATGGCAAAGAGATTGCTTCAAAGACATTGAATCATTTGATCCACAAATCAGATACAGCAACTATCAGCCAACTCACAGCACTGTTAACCAGTGAATTACCCGAATCTAAAGTTTATGTTTTGGATGCATTAAGAAGTTTGCTTTCTGTGGCCCCGCTCAATGATTTGTTGCGTGAAGGTAGTGCGGCAAATGATGCAATTGAAACAATGATAAAAATTTTAAGCTCTACCAGAGAAGAGACTCAAGCTAAGTCTGCATCAGCTCTTGCTGCAATCTTTGATCTCAGAAAGGACTTGCGCGAAACTAGCATTGCCGTCAAGATGCTTGGGTCAGTCATGAAGCTTCTAAATGTTGAATCTGAAGACATTTTAATTGAGTCCTCCCGTTGTCTTGCTGCAGTATTTCTCTCGATCAAAGAGAACCGCGATTTGGCTGCTTTTGCTAGAGATGTGTTGCCTTCATTAGTGGTGCTTGCTAACTCTTCAATTCTGCAAGTTGCAGAGCAGGCAGTATGTGCTCTTGCAAATCTTCTTTTGGACAATGAAGTTTCAGAGAAAGCTATTCCTGAAGAAATTATTTTGCCTGCTACGAGGGTTTTGCATGAAGGCACAGTTGGTGGAAAGACCCATGCAGCTGCAGCTATTGCTCGGCTTCTGCATTCTCATCAGATTGATTCTGCCTTAACGGACTGTGTGAATCGCACGGGGACAATCCTTGCACTTGTTGTTTTCTTAGAATCTACCATTAGTGAATCTGTTGCCACATCAGAGGCATTAAATGCACTTGCTTTTCTGTCTAGGTCTGAAGGAACTAGTGGGCACATCAAACCTGCATGGGCAGTTCTAGCTGAATTCCCAAATAGCATAACCCCGATAGTTTCATGTATCCCTGATGCAACACCCTTGTTGCAGGATAAAGCTATAGAAATATTGTCTCGGCTTTGCCAGGCTCAGCCTGTTGTTCTAGGAAACACAATGTCCTCTGCCTCTGGATGTGTTACATCAGTTGCCAGAAGGGTTATCAGTTCCTCAAATGCAAGGGTCAAAATCGGAGGAACTGCACTTCTTGTTTGTGCCGAGAAAGTAAATCAACACAGAGTAGTGGACGATTTAAATGAATCAAATTCACTTGCCCATCTCATTCATTGTCTTGTTAGAATGCTGAATTCTACGGAGTCTTCTAGTTTGGAAGACCAGGAAGCCATAAGCATTTGCAGGCATACTGACGAGGAAGCAATGAACAGTGAAATTCAGGCAACTACATCTGTTATCTACGGTGCCAACATAGCTATATGGCTACTCTCAGCTCTTGCTAGCCATGATGACAGAAGTAAAATTGAGATTATGGAGGCCGGAGCAATCGAAGTACTGACAGACAGAGTTTCACAATATACTCAGGTAATCAACTCGTTTCAGTTTTTGCTTAAAATGAAGCATGTGTATCTCCTCCACAATGCATCCACCATCCGGTGATTGAAGAATTTTTATCTTCTACACCAATAGCATTATTCTACTATGTTTCCTGTTAAAATTGCACTCAACTATACCAGACTGGAATCTTATTATGGCACTTCCACTGGTGATGCATTTGTATTGGTGATCCATGCAGGTTGATTTTAAAGAAGACAGTAGCATATGGATTTGTGCATTACTTCTGGCAATTTTATTTCAAGATAGAGATATCATACGAGCACATGCAACGATGAAAGCTATACCAGTACTTGCTAATTTGTTGAAGTCGGAGGAGTCAGCAAATAGGTATTTTGCTGCACAAGCTATTAATAGTCTAGTCTGTAATGGTAGCCGGGGAACTCTTCTATCTGTTGCGAATTCCGGAGCAGCAGGTGGACTTATTTCTTTACTTGGGTGTGCTGATGTTGATATATGTGATCTTCTAAAATTGTCAGAGGAATTTGCTTTGGTGCGCTATCCAGAACAAGTTGCTCTTGAGAGGTTGTTTCGGGTAGATGACATCAGGGTAGGTGCTACATCTCGAAAAGCAATACCCGCCCTAGTTGATCTACTTAAGCCAATTCCAGATCGTCCAGGGGCACCTTTTCTGGCACTTGGGGTTCTGATTCAGCTTGGAAGAGACTGCCCCTCAAATAAGATTGTTATGGTAGAATCAGGGGCTTTGGAAGCACTAACCAAATATCTTTCACTAGGGCCACAAGATGCAACTGAGGAAGCTGCCACTGATCTACTGGGTATCCTATTTAGCACTGCTGAAATTCGCAGACATGAATCTGCATTTGGCGCTGTCAGTCAACTCGTGGCAGTCCTACGTTTAGGTGGAAGAGGGGCAAGGTATAGTGCTGCTAAAGCACTGGAGAACCTATTTTCTGCGGATCACATTAGGAATGCAGAATCTGCTAGGCAAGCTGTTCAACCCTTGGTGGAAATCCTCAATACTGGTTTAGAGAAGGAACAACATGCTGCTATTGCTGCACTGGTTAGGTTACTGAGTGAAAACCCGTCAAGGGCGCTTGCTGTTGTAGATGTTGAAATGAATGCAGTGGATGTTCTTTGCAGGATCCTTTCGTCAAATTGTTCAATGGATTTGAAAGGGGATGCTGCTGAGTTGTGTTGTGTTCTCTTTGGAAATACAAGAATCAGATCTACAATGGCTGCTGCTCGTTGTGTCGAGCCTCTGGTTTCTCTCCTTGTAACTGAGTTCAGTCCTGCTCAACAATCAGTTGTTCGTGCATTAGATAAACTATTGGATGATGAGCAACTTGCAGAACTAGTTGCTGCACATGGTGCTGTTATTCCTCTTGTAGGCCTTCTCTATGGTCGAAATTACTTACTTCATGAGTCTATTTCCAGAGCACTTGTGAAGTTAGGCAAGGATAGGCCTTCTTGTAAGACAGAGATGGTGAAAGCGGGAGTGATTGAGAGTGTACTAGACATCCTCCATGAAGCACCAAATTTTCTCTGTGCAGCTTTTGCGGAATTGCTCCGAATATTGACTAATAATGCTACCATTGCTAAGGGTTCATCTGCAGCAAAAGTGGTTGAGCCTCTTTTTCTGTTGCTGACAAGACCTGAATTCGGTCCTGAAGGACAACACAGTACTTTGCAGGTTCTTGTAAATGTTTTAGAGCACCCCCAGTGTCGTGCTGATCATCCATTGACGTCTCATCAAGCTATTGTACCACTTGTCCCTCTGCTAGATTCTCCTTCTCCAGCAGTGCAACAGTTGGCAGCTGAGCTTCTATCTCATCTATTTTTAGACGAACATCTTCAGAAGGATTCAGTGACACATCAAGTTATATGTCCCTTGGTAAGAGTTCTTGGTTCTGGTATACACATTTTGCAGCAGAGAGCTGTAAAGGCTCTTGTTAGTATAGCACTAACTTGGCCAAATGAAATTGCCAAAGAGGGCGGTGTTAGTGAGCTGTCTAAAGTGATTTTGCAAGCTGATCCATCCCTTCCTCATGCCTTGTGGGAATCTGCTGCTTCTGTTTTGTCAAGCATTCTGCAATACAGTTCTGAGTTTTATTTGGAAGTACCTATAGCTGTGTTGGTAAGGTTGCTTCGTTCAGGCTCAGAAAGCACAGTTATTGGGGCATTGAATGCACTTCTGGTTTTGGAAAGTGATGATCCTACCAGTTCTGAAGCAATGGCTGAAAGTGGCGCCGTTGAGGCTCTCTTAGAACTTCTGAGATCTCATCAGAGTGAGGAAACTGCTGCAAGACTTCTGGAGGTATTGCTGAACAATGTGAAAATCAGAGAAACAAAAGCTACCAAGTCTGCCATCTTGCCATTATCTCAGTACCTCTTGGATCCGCAAACCCAAGGTCAACAAGCAAGGTTACTGGCGACTCTTGCTCTCGGTGATCTGTTCCAGAATGAGGCTCTTGCTCGGACTACTGATGCTGTTGCAGCTTGCCGAGCTTTAGTGAATCTGCTTGAGGATCAGCCCACAGAAGAAATGAAAGTGGTAGCTATGTGTGCCTTGCAAAACCTGGTAATGTATAGTCGATCAAATAAAAGAGCAGTTGCAGAAGCAGGTGGTGTTCAGGTTGTTCTGGATCTGATTGGTTCAAGTGATCCAGAGACATCAGTTCAAGCCGCAATGTTTGTTAAACTTCTCTTCTCTAACAATACCATTCAAGAGTACGCTTCTAGTGAAACAGTCAGAGCTATAACTGGTAAATTCTCTTTTATATCTTAGTTTTGCCAAGTGCACCTAGTTTTGATTGGTTTGAGGAGCATAAGTGTATTGTGATTATCCATATATACTTATGTTATTAGATATAATTTTGTGCGTTTCTGGACTCATGATAACTTCCTTTCCTGAATGCTACTCTTACTCTAATGAAAAATTCTTTTTTTACCCCTTTTTCGACACTGGCTCATTACCACCACCACCACTGCCATCATCAGAGCACTCTTGAATTTGGCCCTTTAACGTATAATGGTGTACTACCTGCCAGTTCCTTAATTAACCTTCAACCGTACATTAATTGACCCACTGGAGGGATTTAGTGTAAGAATCTGTCTTGTACATGTGTTTTCACATTTATTCCAGAAAACCATTTTGGGTAACTGTTAATAATCATTGGCTTCCTTATTGACTGTTTGCATCTCTTTTGTAGTATTAATGGAGTATGACATGTGCTATTAAATTGGTATCGTTCCCATAATAAGTTATGTACATTAAGTTACTTGTCATCTATGAGATCCCTTACTCTTAATAGTTACTTGTACGTTATATTTGTTAATTGGAACTTATTTCATGACTCAACCTACTTTGATTTTCGCTCAGTATGATAGAGCTAGTTTGAACATTATGCACCTAATTTTTTTTGCTGCACTCATTAAGCACCTAAGTTACATAAAAGAAAAAGTTGTAGAATATGCACACACTGTCACAGTAATACATTACCTACAGTCCTCCTCTCACCAAAAACCTTAAACGGCTAAACCTCAACTTGGAAGTAGCAAAGTAGAAGTCCGGGGCGACAAGAAGGGGCTGTGAATCCGCGAAATGGCTGCTGTACCAGTTAATCCTTAACCTTGCTTGAACAATTTGACTGGAAAGTTTGTCATGGTAAACTCAAGTGGGAAGTACAAAGGGAGTGCATGATGGAGATTGTAACCAGAAGATTTAAGCATCTCAGTAATAATGTGAAGATTGACCAGAAATTGTTTTTAGTTGAGGTTGCTGAACAATCAATGGGTGATACAGTCAAGATTACAAAGAGATATCATTTTGTTAGTTTCTCTATTGCAGTTTGGGCTGAGACGTGTTTCTTGGCTTTGCAGTGTGATTAAGGAAGCATGTGGTTAAGGCCCTTAAGGGGATTTTGGGATGTAAGGTATGGGACTTTTGGTTGTATGTTAGGAGAGTGACCTTTGAAGTACTTAGGATTACTGTTGGGTTGGGTAGGTATCCACTATCGTTATCATTTTGGGATCTGGACGTTGAAAAAATTGAAAAAAAAACTAGACGGTTGGAAGAAAGCTTATATATTCAAAGGAGGGAGATTAACTCTTGTGCAGACAATTTTAGCTAGTATTTCCACATATTTTCTAAAGTTACTAGGGAGAGTAGCAATGCGAATTAAAAAAATAATAAGGTAATTTTTGTGAAAGGACAATAGGGAAGAGAGAAAGGATCACTTTATTAATAGTTGGGGTTGGTGTCTAGATCAATGTTACTTGGATCGTGGATCGTTTTGGTATATGATAGAGGTACGGGTACGCGGTATGATACTTTCTTATATATGCAGTATGATGGAGGTAGGCTTGACTGGTACGTTATTTTGGGTTGCAATTCGTTTTGAAACTATTGTCTATATTTTTTTCACCACTATACAATATTATATATAATACATTCATAAATTTTAAGCAGTTACCAGTTATTTTACATTTGCGCTCAATTTTTATTATCTAAAATAATATATAATTATAAATTTATATACATGTTAATTAATTAATATGTATTTTATATTTGTGCGTATGGTACATGTACTATTTTAGATCGTACATTTTAATAATCTGGATCACGAATCTACCCCGTTTAGGATCGATGGATCTGATCATGGTTGTTAGGTTTTTTGTGAATTCTAGTAACTATGGTCTAGATCTATGGGAAATTTTTCAATTGGTAATTTGAAAATAAGAAATATTACTTTAGTACTTAAGTCATAAGTGGCTTTGAAGGTTTCCTTTCGAACTAATGTTTTCGCAGCACTCAGTTATCAGGAGCAAATATAGATTACATGCTAAAGTATGAGACGCTAATAGGATTGAGAGAGGTAGTTTTTGATACCCATGAAAATTTATTTCAAAGAGTTCGACGATGTTTTCCAGAGATATTAGGTTTGTGGTAGATAATGAGGGAGAAAGTTTGTTTTTGGGAGGATGTTTGGGTGGGTGAAAATTGTCTTTCATATTTGTTTCCTCGTTTCTATCATTTGTCTCGTTTTCATAGCTCATTCATTGCGTCTCTGATTCGATTGTATGATTCTCTGCATTCTTGGAATTTTGGTTTTCGTAGGAGACACCCACCGATTTGATTTCATTTCTTGCTATTCTTAACAACACTGTTATGAATACAGAGTTGGGTTATAAAAGAAGGTGGATGTTGAAGTCTTCGAGTCTTTTTGGATAGATTTTTCTTTGATTCTTTGTTTGGGAGAAAAAATTTATCCTATTTTTGTTCTTGCTTTGATGATCTAGAATGCTAAAATACCTTGAAAGATGCAAGGATTTTCATTGGATGGTTGTACATGGTAAGATTAACACTAATGTCATACTTTAGAAAACGAGGCTTCATACTTGTCTTTTCGCCCAATGATGTGTGATGTGTGAAGGTGATTGTGAGAGTGCTAATCTTTTGTTTTTACATTGCTCTATCGTGTTGAATTTGTGGTATCATTTCTGCCGAGAGACGGGCTTTAGTTGGGTGATCCCTGCAACATCTTCTTCCTTGTTTATAGAAGATAGTAAAGGTTTGGGAGACTTTGTAAATGTTTTGCTCTCTAGAATTGTGCTATCACCGCTACTTTTTTGGGTTATTTGGAAGGAGCGTAACACAAGAATTTTTGAAGACCAGAATGAGTGTGGATAAACTATGGGATTACATTCATTTCTTAACATCGTTTTGAGCTTCAAAGGCTTTCAAGGAATTTGCTTTTTGCTATTTTATCAGGATGGAGAGCGTCATGTGATTTATAAAGTTCATATTTCTTTTTGAATTTTTTACTGTATTATTCTTATATTGGTTGGATTTCTTATCCAATCTCTCTTGATGTACTCTCACTTTCTATTTTACAAGAGTTTCGTTTCCTATCAAAAAATAAAAAATAGAAAAGAAGTAGTAGAAGATTGGGTGTTTAAATATCCGCTTGCTTATTGAGCATTTGGGCTCTAACATCAAGGCACTAACTCAATAAAGTTTTCCATGATTGCTTATTCCGTTGATTTAATCAGTTTTATTGGTCTTGCAGCTGCAATAGAAAAAGATTTGTGGGCCACTGGAACAGTAAATGAGGAATATTTGAAAGCTTTAAATGCTCTCTTTGGCAATTTTCCGCGATTGAGAGCCACAGAGCCTGCAACACTTAGTATTCCACATCTAGTCACATCCCTGAAGACTGGCTCAGAGGCTACTCAAGAATCTGCCTTGGATGCCCTATTTCTTCTTAGGCAAGCTTGGTCGGCATGCCCGGCTGAAGTCTCTAGAGCACAGTCAATTGCTGCTGCTGATGCAATTCCCTTGTTGCAATACTTGATCCAATCTGGTCCACCTCGGTTTCAGGAGAAGGCAGAATTTCTGTTACAGTGTTTGCCAGGGACATTAACAGTGACAATTAAGCGAGGCAACAATATGAAGCAGTCAGTTGGAAACCCAAGTGTTTATTGCAAGCTTGCACTTGGCAACACTCCGCCTAGGCAAACCAAGGTATGGTACTTATATTGGTGCTTATCTCTCATTGTCTTGTTTTGTAATCATTGTTTGCTATTTTGTATAAAAAATCTCCTTGCAATGAAATGCTTTTAGGAACTCGAAAATGTTTATAAAAATTGAAATCCAATCCACAGTTATACATGTTTAACGTGTATCCTGGACCTATTGTTGTATTATCAACATGCCTTTAGCTTGTGTTGCATATTCTTTTTGTCCCCTTTTGTCCTTTCTTTTTACCTTTCTCGCCTCTATTTGGTAAACAATCTTTGGGAAACTTTTTGGGAATGATCTACCATTTTCTCTTCTTTCTGTTTGTCGGACAAGTAATCCTGAATGGATGATGATTTTCCCTTGTGTGTTTGTAAATTAATTTCTTATTATTTCCTGCATCTTTGGTGCCTGCATTGAAGCATCTGATAATTTGTCTTCTACAATCCAATCAGGCCATCTTTTCCCAGTGTTGTTCTTTGTTGAGTTCAGCCTTTGAAATCTAGATGTTTGTCTCTGTAGTACATGTTTGTATAACTTGCTACATTTGGATTCTTCACTACTTATATGTGGATCATTCAACCTGTAGTTTACTCATGTTGGTTTGAACATGCTCATCCTTATCTTCAGGGATGCTTGACCTGTGTTCTTTAAACTCGCGTCTATGGAAGGTCCTTAATGTTGACACTTCCTTTAGTATTGGCTATGTAAAACTTGACATTGGAATTTCCCACAAGAGTTATGAGCATTAGTGCCCTTTTATTGTTGACTCTGAATTGCATGGCTAAAATACCTAAAAAAAGAGTCCACACAGACAAATCCATGTGGTTGTCAAGAGCTGTGCTGACTGCATTGTCTTGGCTATCTTTCTGGTAATCTAGATTGCATTTGGACAGGGAAATAAAACCTCAGGAAGAATGTATTCTCACGATCACTGGAGTTCAATATGCAATTCTCTTTGCAATCATGTTAGCATTTTATTAGACATTGGGCTTACATTTATCTACCTAAGTGTTCTGTGAAAATATGAGCCCATTGATAAATGTTGAAAAGGGAGCTACATATGGATGTCTCATGATGATATCTGTGGAGAAACTACTTTACATACTTGACATTAGGGACTTAATACTAATTATTTTTATTTTCAGTTGTTGGAATCATGATCAGATATCACCATCTGTGGGACAAATTGACCTTTGGATATCACTGATGAGAGCAAAGTAGGCAAAAAACAACCTTTGCATACAATTATTGAGTTGAAATTTTTGTGATAGTTAGTAAAATGGGAAATATAGAAATGAAGCAGAAAGATAAAACTTTCTAGAAATGATGTGCCTAAAAATGCCACTGTTGATTGTCTTAAATGACACTTTGGCTAAAATTGTGTACAGTAAGCTGTTATACTTCTCCCTGGTAGTTGATGGAGGAGGCACATCAAATCAGATTAATGAGGAGGTCAATCAGAGTTTTGGTCCTGTAGTTTCAGCACGAATAGTCCAAACTGGTCAAATTATTTGTAGTTCTCATTCTTGCAATTTAACACTCAGAAAGTAGTTACTAGTTTGTTTTACTTCTCTGTTGTAAATCATTAGATCTGCATTGTTCTATTTGATGATATGTTGTCCCATATCTACTTTTGGTCACAAAATTGCCGTCTAACTGAACAAACCTTGTTTCCACTGCTTGGGTTGAATCAATATCCTTGATCAGCATTTTGTCTCAAATATATAATTATATCCCCCCGTCTTCTCCTGTAGACGTTATGTGAATCGCTAATGTTTTCTGTTGCCACTCAGATTGTATCAACTGGTCCTAATCCAGAGTGGGATGAGAGCTTTGTCTGGTCCTTTGAAAGTCCTCCAAAGGGGCAGAAACTTCATATTTCATGCAAGAATAAGAGCAAAATGGGGAAGGTACATGAGTTGGAAAATGAACAGAAAGGATTTAGAGACAGATTTTTACCTTATTTTGTAAAGTTTCTTTAGTTTTTTTTACTAACTGAGATCTACGAATGTAATGGCAGAGCTCATTCGGAAAGGTAACAATTCAGATTGATCGCGTTGTGATGCTAGGGGCAGTTGCTGGGGAGTACACTCTGCTCCCTGAAAGCAAAAGTGGGGCCTCACGCAATCTGGAAATAGAATTCCAGTGGTCGAACAAGTAGCAGCCCATGGTGAGGAACTTGTGATTCAACCGCGAATTAAAAGTCATAGGGAAATACATGGCTTCAGATTATTTTTTTGTAGCTCTATGTATCATGTCAGTGTATATAGTTTGCAAGAGATTTTATTTCTGTGTAGCTTTTGTCTACGTTCTTAAAACCGCAAATTGTTGATATATTCTTTTGTAAACCGATCTGCTTTTTTATTTTTCCTTTTTCCTCAAGAAGGCTATTTGACTCGTGTATAGCTTTCTTTGTATTTTTTTTTGTATTGATATTTGTGAGTTTGTCGAATTCAGATGAAAATAATGAAGTTTGTGTTGGGGTCATAATTTCTAGGTTATTTTATTTTGTAGGACGATTTATTGCAAAATTACTGAGAAGTGACATATATTTGTTGCTAAATCATGAGGAACTTGCCTGCTTTACAGTTCGTTTTACGGGCACAGGCTCCTCTGTACACAGCAGATGTGGTGTTCTGCAAAACGAAATCATTTTAGCGTCGTTTTGAGAAACAATGCCTCTTACTGTATAGCAGAGAAGCCGGTTTATCATTTTATTTTGTTTTCCTAATCAGAAACACCAACACTGTGACAGAGGGCAACATGGGTAATACATTAGTTGTTGACTTGGTTCCTCTCTTTTGAGGGGAGAATTGCCAACAATGTGCTTTGATTACCGACAAGCAAAATGTTTGTCTGTTGAGAAGTCTGATAATCTTTCTTAAGTAGTGTTGTAATTTATTTTTTTGGCATATTTTTCTTTTCCGATCGTACTCCTGTTAATATTTATATAAAAAAATGTATTTAATGTATTACAAGTGTCATATTAATTCAATTTATTTATTGTGTGTATTTATCAATTATTATATTATTTTTAAAATTATGTCAATTCTTCAAATGGTGAAACTAAGACACCACTATTGTTACAAGGTCTAAACTCTCATACCATCGATGCCATGCGGATGGGTGGTGCACCATATATAATTAGAGAATATATTTTTTATAATCAATTTGTAAATTAATTGTTTACGGTCCAGTCAATTAAAATTTGATAGTTATAAAATTTATTGAGAGTCCTCGACATTAGTTTTTGTGTTTGTATAGTTGTCAAATTTTAATTGGCTGCATATAAACAATTGATTTAAAAAGTGTCTATAAAAAATTAGGTGGTCATTTAAACACAACCTAATTTCATTGGATTCAATTTTAATTTAAATGTTAATAATTATTAATTAAAAAATACGAAAAAATAATAAGAAATAATAAATAACCAAATTTCTTCCGTAATTGATTATTGATTAAAACTCAAATGCAAACAGAAAGGAAAAGTTCGACAAAGGGTCCCACCTGTCAGGAAGGTGGCCCCCACCTAATCAAAAGCTAGCTTTTTGGATACGTAAACACCTGGAGCGCTACTCACGTGTCACCTCTTCACAGCTCAGCTCTCAGTCTCCCACACCTCACGAGCCGACTCACGCACTCCCTCACCCAACGCGCTCTCTCTCTCTCTCTCTCTCTCACTCTCATTGCAATGCATCTTGTCCGTAATGCGCTCCAACACGTGACCTCCAACACCTCACCCTCTCTCTTCTTCTCCAGTACCACCCTGCAAGCACATTTTAAGCTTTTCCAGGGGTGCTTACACTACCAACCCCCCGTGCCATTTAGCTATATTCCATTTTAACTTTCCGACCATTATTCTAATCCCCCAAACACCCCTCCTTTCCTCTCTCTCTCTCTCTCTCACACACACAAACACACACACACATCACTCTCCTCTCCCTCTGCTCTCTGTCTCGAGTTTATCAAGAAAACTACATATAAACACAGACACTCTCTCTGTGTGGTTCTATTTTGAGGACATGATCTGGAAAACCTAGATCTAGTTTTGGATTCTTATAGCAATGGCGAAAATGTGTCTGGTTGTTCTTTCGGTGGTTTTTCTGCTGATGGAATGCGTTAATGCGGTGATTTATTCGTCGAAGCTGATTCATAGGTTCTCGGACGAAGTGAAGGCGCGTAGGGTTGCTAGGGGGAAGGGAGGAGAGGTGAATGGCTTGTGGCCAGAGAGGAAAAGCTTGGAGTACTATCGAGTGCTTGCGAGCACTGATTTGCATAGACAGAAGATGAAGCTCGGTCCTCAGTTCCAGTTCCTGTTTCCGTCTGAGGGCAGCAAAACGTTGTGGTTTGGAAATGACTTCGGATGGTCAGTTCTCTTCACTCGCTTTTAGAATACTAAATCCGCTGTACTTATTTATCTGAGCCTGTCTTTCTGTTCACTACTCCATGAGAGAGAGAGAGAGAGAGAGAGGAGAGAGGATACTTTCTAGTAGTTTTAGTCGATTTTTTTTTTCGAATAAATGTGATTTTGTTTGATTAAGACACTTATGTTAATATATGTTGCAAATTGAGATTGTCCTAAAGTAGCATGAACAGGTTTGTATATTAGTGTATGTAATTCAATTGGTGCCCTTATTATTTACTGGGAGATTATTTCATAAATAATTGTTCGAGAAGTATTTGTTGGCTGCAAATGAGAAAAGTTCTAATTTTTTCTTTTTAAATCTTGAAGTAGTTCAGACTTTTAGGTGTGATGGTTTTGCATAAAAAAGTCAGTGACTTGTTTGGAAAACTATAGACCTTGATCCAAAATTTATGAAAGAAATGATTTGCTTCACTAGGCTGGCTCAATCAGAGGTCAATCGTAAAGTAGTGTTCTCCTTTAGTGGAATAGAGGTATATTCTGATTGACAGCATGCTGTTTTTACTAAAATTTTGGTCATATATATAATTTATGTTGTTTAAGTAACAAAGCTGAAGATTCCTGTGTTATAGTGGGGTTTAATTGAGGGGTTATGTCCACAGTAGAACAATAGGGGTTTTATATCATAATTGATCATAATATACTATTTTTAGCAAGTGGGGGATAGGGCAGCCATGAGAATATTTAATTGGCAATCAATTGATTATGATATAAAACCTTGCTGTAAATTTGACATGTTTAAATTCCAGAATCTGATTTCCTGCATTTTTATCATGCAGGTTACATTACACCTGGATTGATATAGGAACACCAAATGTTTCTTTTCTTGTTGCACTGGATGCTGGAAGTGATCTACTTTGGGTACCATGTGATTGTATGCAATGTGCTCCGTTATCTGCCAGTTACTATAATAGCCTGGTATGTGAGCCTTTTCTAGTTTATTATATTCAAAACACTATTGCTAGTTATGAATTCTTCCTCTCTGTGGTTTATCTCAGAGTGCTCTGATTCTCCACTTCTCTCTATTGTCTTTTTTATTTCTTTGTCAAAAGCAGGTTTCCTTTTTTTTTTTTTGGTCAAAATGGTAGAGGAAACTGTTATATGAATTGTTTGGTATTGTAACTTGATTTATATGTGTTCTAAAAACACAATGCATCTGATTAAGTGCTTAGATTGCCAAATAATCATTATGAAGAATTTCATCTAACCATCCCATTACAGAACCAGATAGTTATCACTCTCCTTTACTGTTGCTGGTTATGTGTCTTAATTTATTGGATCTCCTGCAATTTAAGTGCATAACAAATAACAAGAAATATAAGTTCTAGAAACAAGAGAACCTTCAATAAATAAAGACATGCATTTAGATTTTATGCTTAGTCTAGACCAATGCTGATTAGTTTTTCTCTTAAATTAGTAAACCAACCTAATTGGGTAAAATTTATCAATGCCAATTTCATCTAACTTCCAAGTTTGTGAGCAATGAAGATTACACTTACAAATTCGTGTAGTAAACATGGATGCGTTGTTTTTTGAGCTGTACTGTGTTTAAATTTGAACTATTATGATTTTGTGCCAAAGACACGATTGCCATCCAATACAGAGTGTGGATCGTTTGGTAGAGTTGGAAACAACTACTTTATATATAACTTGAACATCAGTCATATTTTAATGTCAATTCTTGTCTTGTTGTCTAATGTATCTTACAAAACAGTGAATGCATTTGTGTCCTTGAGAAGTGTTTGCAAAAACTGCGTAATATTTCTGCTACTTCTGCTTAATGGTTAGTTGGCTAATACTTCCTCATATATGGTGCATTGTTTACATTCCTAGATGTGAAGGTATTTTCTATATTGTTCTTTCTGAGTTGGCGAGTCTCGGTTATGATTTCGTAACAGGTTTAGCACTTATTTCCAGTGATTGATTGGCAGGTGCTCCCTGGTATTTGGGGCATCTATTATGCAGGATAGGGATCTACATGAGTATAATCCATCTGACTCAGGCACCAGCAAGCACCTATCTTGCAGCCATTGGTTATGTGAACTGGGTTCAAGTTGCAAAAGTCCTGAGCAGTCATGCCCGTACACTGTTAACTACTATTCAGAAGATACATCAACTTCTGGTTTACTGGTTGAGGACGTATTACATCTTGCATCAGGCAGTACTGATGTGTCCAACAAGTCTGTGCGCCTTCCAGTTGTTATAGGGTTTGTTTTATTGGCCTATTACTTACTTATAATTTGATGTGCTCAAAAAGTACAGGGGCTAATGATTTTCCTCAATATTATTTGTGAGGAGACTTATTTTTTATAGCTATTTTTGGAATATAGATGTGGTAGTAAGCAAAGTGGTGGTTACCTGGATGGAATAGCTCCTGATGGTCTTATGGGCCTGGGACTTGGAGATATCTCCGTTCCAAGTTTTCTTGCTAAAGCTGGTTTCATTCGGAACTCTTTCTCGCTATGTTTTGACGAGGATGGTTCAGGGAGGATATTCTTTGGGGACCAGGGATTAGCTTTCCAACAAACTACTCCATTTCTTGCTTCAGATGGGAAATAGTATGAATCTTCTATGCCTTTACAGGATTCCTTAAACAACTAATATTTAGTAGAAATAAATTTTTTAATTATTTATCCTCATATCTGTTCTGTTTTTCTTCATTGTTTTTCAATTGACTGATGTTATGGCTCACATGTGGTCCAGTGTAACGTACATTGTTGGAATGGAGGCATGTTGTATTGGGGGTTTTTGCCTTGAGCAGACTAGCTTCAAAGCACTGGTTGATAGTGGCTCATCATTTACCTATATTCCTAATGAAGTCTACAAAAGAGTTGTTCAGGAGGTACAATCTGTCATTGCAGTTTATGATGACGGTTTCCCTGCAATAATGTCTTATATCAATATTTTGGCCTGTAGTTTGACAGACGAGTAAATGCTACTAAATCTAGCTTTGAAGGGTATCCTTGGCAGTATTGCTACAGGTCCAGGTAATTGCATGAGATGGAGACTATTCTTGGTTCTAAAGGTAGCCACTCCCTTATATTCGCTTCCATCTTATGTGCTCACAGTGAGTGATTGATGTTTGCAGTTCTGCAGAGTTGCCAAAAACTCCTTCCGTGACACTTAAATTTGCATCAAACAACAGCTTTGTGGTCGATAATCCTGTTTTTGTGGTCCATGGCACTGAGGTTGGTGTTTAAAAATAAAAAAGTATTGTAAGTAGCTCAGTTTCAGCAATTTTTGTTCAATTTTCGTTTGCGTTGTTCTTCATTTATGTGTACCAAACCCCAGAATCTTTTTATTCAATCAAGTGGAGTCATGCGCATGTTCTTGTTAAGCTGGCCTCATCTTAATGTGAGCTCATAGCTGTGACATGCGTTTTTTCTTGTAATTTCCCTCGAAAAAGCTGCCAATCACGTGCTTCTCAGGTAAGCAATAATTGTAGTAATGTCCTCAATCAGGTTATTTTTGTCCTTTGCTATGTCTCATCACAAGATTGATGAACCATGATTGATTTTTTGCTTCTTTGTGGAAAAATTTTAGGCTACAACTTATGCAGGTAAAAGCATGCACATCAAGCGTGATGTGCTCACACCATTTTTAGCCATGCACATATCCTATTCGTTTGGGTCAGTTGTCTTTCTTTGTAGAGTACATCTGATTTGTTGGCCTTCATGTTGCAGGGAGTTGTTGAATTTTGTTTAGCCATACAGCCAGCAGATGAGGATATTGGAACAATTGGACGTATGTGTACTAAATATGATTCTTAAACTTCCCCTTCTACCCTACCCAAACACAAAATATCCAATCGACTTTTAAGTATATTCAAAAAAAATTCATATGCATGCAGAAAACTTCATGACCGGATATCGCATGGTATTTGATAGAGAAAATTTGAAGCTGGGTTGGTCACACTCCAATTGTGAGTGTACATTCTCTTCACACTCATACATTTGAATGGCCCACATTGTAGATTATAGATGTACAGTTCTTTGTACTACATTCAATGGGTTAAAACCATTTATATCAGTGGGAATCCTTATTACAGATAGCTATTTCTATGCGGTTCCTTGAGTGACATGTTCAACCAACAACTTTTTTTCTTGTGTTCTTTTTTTGTTAGTTTTTTTTTTTTTTTACATAATGTGATAAGTTTTTCGTGCAATTTGCCATGGAACCGGATTCGTGTTTCTGCTGGAGATTGAACTTCCTTTGTCTTGCAAATGTTTGTCCATGAAGTACCAGATACTGGGCTTTTGTTGTATCATGTCTCATGTCTGCTGGAGATGCATACCCTTGCTGTGGATATCAGCTTCTTTTTAATCCCTGTCTGCTTTCTGCATGTGCTCAATTTAATAAGTTCTCATTGAATTCTTTGTATATATATCCTGCTGTTTTGCTGCTATCCTTATTCCTATTATGTTATAGATGTATAGGTTCTCTTCCAACCTGATGTTGATGGCCAAAGTATCAGTGATGCTATTTACTTATACGCATTACTAATGTATACATTTTTAAATTTACCCAAAATTCTCCAGAAACCTCTGATGGATTATTCCATGTCAGGATGCAAGGAATTGGGATACCTTTTTGTGTGGTGTTATTATCCTGGTCCTTTTGGACTTATGTCATTGTGCATTTCAGGTCATGATCTTGGGGATGGTAAGAATATGCCACTGACTCCATCTCTTAATGTTAGTTCTCCCAACTCATTGCCGACAACTGAGCAGCAAAACACAACTAATGGGCATGCAGTTGCTCCTGCTGTTGCTGGAAGGACTCCCTCAAAATCCACTGCTGCATCAATTCGACAAATGACATTCGGATTATGTTTAGCCAAGTTGCTGTTGTTGTATGCTACTGCCTACATATTCTAAGGTCGATGCTGGAATTCCCGGGAGATATATACCAAGCCTGTAGTCTGACATGTACATTATATTACCGATATATGAAGACTTCGTCATCTTTCTCCTTTGTTGGTCTTCCCTCTCATCTCCACCCTACTTCTTATTCAGATCATCAAATTGGGTGGGGGTTATCTGATATACATAAATTTCGTATTGTATGTGGTTATTGGTTTATTTTTCATTTTTCATTTTTTCCTCATTTCGTGTAATCTGCTCTATGTAATTTTTCACCTTTGTTTTGTATATATATAATTCTTTGTTGGGCATGGTGCACTTTGATCCCCTCAACTATGGATCCTGTCTTACGTTGTTGTGCCATCAAGTATCATGTCTATCATATTACACATTCGATTAGTTGATATGTTAATTAATTTTATATTGTTTCAATGACAAACTTTTGTTATTAACCGGACATGAACTTGTGACTTTGCCCTCTAAATTATTTGATTTTGTTCTATTTTGCCCTAGAATCAAATGATACATTTTGGTTCAATAATTGACTTTATGAGAAGAATTGTTCTATTGATTGAATGATGTTTCTATGCCTGGCTTTGTACAGCAGTTGCAATCTTTTGCATTAAATGGAAACGGGCTAGTTTGTGTTCAATCAGGCTGAAAGCTGGCTGGCAGATTGTATGAGAGAAGAATATCCATTTATTGGTTTGACAGTTATGATAGCTGTATTGCACTATTACAGGCAAGTTCCAAGTGTTGCTTATATTTTATTTTGCACTGCCAACAACACTACTTTTAAGGCTTATTGAAAGTATTTGTGAGCAAATCTAAGATTCTATTACCTAACATCTTTATCTGGTGCAGGAGTTTTCTCTAATTCCCACATTTATTTTTGTTGATATATATATAGGTCACACCTGAGGCGATGAAAAATGTTTATCTGTGTAAGAGCTATACCGTGGGCTTGAGTACTTCAATGGGTAAGATTGTTTATTATTTATTTCGGTTAAATCTCACTTCAAATGAGTCTTGTGTACCCATTATGACTATATATATATATATACTAATTATAACCAGTGCCTAAAAACACGATAAAACAAAAAATTTGAATGTCTAAAAAATTAATCCCACTATATTAAATTTTTTTAACATGTATATATTATCGTATATAGATAATATTTGAAATAAAAATTATATTAACTATAAATTAATCAAATATTAAATGATTAAACATGATAGAAATAAGTGATGTGATATTTTTAAGGAAAAATATGTAAATAATTAAACATGTGATAGAAATAAAATGAGTGATGTGATGTTTTTAAAGAAGAAAATATGTAGGAGATAAAAATTTAAATTACTCTCTATTTTATTTTATTATATATATATATATAAATGTGTATCTATATGTATATGTGAATATTCATATGTATGTGTGTGCTAGTGCAAAAGACAGCCTGGGTGCCTAGGATATGTTGTACTTGATGTCATGCAGAACTTGTACATTATTCTTGTTATGTGCACTGTCTAAAGGGACTGATTGGTTGTTGGGTATTTTCGTGAACCGTAAGACCATTAAGTTGAGCAATGATAAAAGAACTTGACCACCAAGTACTCTATTTTCAATGGTTGTACCATTCCAACATACCTATTTAATGGATATATTGCGTACTACTTACCCACAATTGCATTAATAAAATCAATTGGTCTCTCTGTTTTGCATTAGATAAACAGTTTGGGAAGTCTTTCTTGTGACCGGTCATTTTTTTCCCTAAAACCTTGGAACCGGGCATGGGTTCTTGACTATAGTGAAGTTGAGATAGATAAGTGACTGATTATCCCAGGCCTCAAACTAGTGACATGTTATTTAGACGTTGTCACTATTTGTTAATATGACACGGCATGATTAATAAATGAAGCATTAGTGAAGCCAATCAAAATGTATGATATAATTTGTTTATATGCCGGTTATACATAATTGATACACGGCACGAATTTGGTATAACACGACTTGTTACACTAATTAATAAACAAATTGGGTATATGTGGAGTGTTTTTTTGACACAAATCTGTTAAAACTCAATACGAATTTGTTTCACTCGACACAATTGACTGGCTTACTTGGACGGATGAACATTTGTCTTCATTTTCAATCTCTCAAATTCCTCGATTGTTTCAGTTCAGACCTCTGACTGTTTTGCCTAATAACTCACCTGGAATCCTTGCAGCACAACTGGAATCTCTCTCAAATTCCTCAATATTTCTGAAAAACTTTAGAGAAAGTTGGCTCTGGTCACCAGAAGCATCTTCTTTTCCCAGCCTCTTTTCAAAATATTCGTATTAACAATGATGTCCCACTTTCTCTCAAGTCGCAACTGCCAAACTTCAATTTTCACAACCAAAATGTGCTGGAAATGGGTGCATACAGAGAGTTCTTAGTGCTTAAGGTACCGTTCCATAATGTCTTCAAATGTTTTTTCTGTATATATATTTTTTACTTTTCCCTACTTTTTAGGCCCTTTTGTTTTGCTTGTTATCATGTTACAATGTTTTAGGTGATATATGTTATCATCGACACATATACTGTGACCCTGATAAGAAACTATACATGTACAATGTATAATAATTTGATTGTATTATACATACAAGAAACTATGCATGTCCAGTGTTCCCCGCGTATACATGTGTGATAGCTAGTTAGGTTATACATATGGGGGTAAGCCTAATAATTCTAAACACTACTTATGGACCCTAAATGAGATCGACATGGAAGTAGAGGGTGTAAATTTAGCCTTGGGGAATTAAGTGGTAAACAGCTACACCAAGCAAAGCGACTTAAGAAATGGGTTAACATAGACATGGCAAAATACACCATGTACATGACATGGCATGAATCAATACAACACGACCCAACGCTGTACCTAATGTTAGGTACAACATATACAATAATGGCCTGTTATTAGATATGATGTATCAAGACAAGTTTGATAATGACCCTTACATTGAATATTTGCTATAGATTTGAAATTTTTGGAATTCACGTGAATGCAGACAATGACAGAAAGAGCAAAGCCAAACAATCATGGGCTGAGTATGGTGTGCATAATGAGGTAGTGGTGGCACCACCTTCCTTTCCAATCCCAAAAGCTATTCCTTTAATAGAAAAAGAGGAAGATAGTGCCCTACTTTAATCTTTTGGCCTTTTGGAAACTCAATAAAACCCACAGAAAATACCTAACTTCTTTTGATTTGCAGGCTTGTATGTGTTACTAGAGCCAGAAAAGTTGATGCTTAGATAAATACTTCTTAAAGCAAGGAATGCATGCGCACAATACCACATTACAAAGTGATGTGATAGAGCAAACAAAAGCCAAAATGATAGGTACCCTAGAGGTTGTGTCCTATAGAAAATCAAACATAGGCGGCTCACCTAGTACACGGGGGCCTAGAAAGGCAATCGTAGAGTACAAGTCTTGAGGAGTAATGTCATTAACTTCTGCTGAGTTTTTCATTCACTTTTTCATTCACTAATTATACCTAGGAAAAAAATCACGTAGCAAACTCAACTAATTCACCATGGTCAACGTGATACAATGGTTCCTTATTTCAAGATTATATTCAAATCTTGAGATTAATAAAACATCATCTACAAAGTACACTATCACAAAGAACAACAGCAGAGCAGGGAAAAATGTTCAAGTGATGAAGATAAACAAGCTCAAGACCCTAACCCTGTGAATTAGTTTCTTTTTCGATGTGTTTACCTTCTCTCTATTCTCCTCTTCAGCAAGAATTTACTTAAATCAATTTACCATTGTTCCAACATTTTTGGGATCGACTATCAGGGCTAATTCAACTGTGTTGAAAATAAAGTTTGAGTTTTAGGTTCTATATTTTTATGAAAGCCCCATATTTTTAAGAATATTACTAGCTCACAACAAAATTTTAAAAAAAGTTCCAAAAAATCAAGGCCAATTAAATTTTTTATTATAATAATTTTTGCCCATGATTCTAACCATAACACTAGAAATCCAAAAATTAGAAAATTAAAAAATAAGAAAGTATTTAAAAATCAACTTGTATTTATTCTCACCCATTCTGTCTCTCTCTCTCTCTGTTTGATAAAAAATAAAAAATAAAAGTTAAAATTTTCTTTTTCATTCTCACATAAAAAATCAAAAATAAATTAATTTTTATAAAAAAATAATACCATATAAAAAAAAGTCTTATTTAGTATTTTTACTTTAAGTCTCAAATTACCTTGAGTCGTCTTGCTGATTATATGAATCTTCTCTTATCATTGTCCTCTATCAAGGACAATATAGTTTGTTAAATCATAAGTTGTTATATATTTTTTCACTATTTTAGTTAAAATTAATTTTGGCATTATTTTATCATTCTGTTTATTGTCAATAGTTATAAAATCACTCCTTGTCATCAACGTAGTAGACCGTCTAAGTATGTTCAAAGTCCAAACTACATAAGTTGATTAGAACTAATTCCAAAAGCAAATATAATGCTTTTTCAAAGCACTTTTGTTGGTTTTTCTAAGTTTTTTTACGTTGTGCTTGTTTTTGCTATGAAATATTATGGAATGAATTAATGTTATTTGGATCTAAAAATTT
The DNA here is from genome assembly GCA_023539305.1 of Ilex asprella. NCBI lineage: Eukaryota > Viridiplantae > Streptophyta > Magnoliopsida > Aquifoliales > Aquifoliaceae > Ilex > Ilex asprella. Next base: position 20,497,310 of record CM042202.1, read on the forward strand.
GATCTAATTTGCTGACATAATAATGTGTCTTCATAGAAATCATTGGATCAACATCAAGTTTCAATGTTTGATGAAACTTACAGTAAATCCAAATGTCACAATGAATTAAATCAGCAAATTATGTCAATAAATTAAGTCTCAATAACATTGCTCGGAATAAAATTATGCCATGATCAAGTTTTTTAATTTTTGTCGGTGTTTACCCCTTTGTTCTAATTATAATCACACATATATAGACATATATATAGTAATATAATATATGTATATAAGAAGTATATTTATGTGCTGAAATGCATCTAGATCACCTTCTTAAGTAAAAACAAAAAGATTTCGTCAAAAAAGTAAGAGCATGTATCACGTCTGGGCTGTTTGTACTTGGGTCAATGACCACAAAATCACTCTTAAACGGGTTAAAAATATATGATTTCGTTCTTTTTAAATTACAGTAGAATCTATATTGAGTCACACAATCTTGAAATGAATTGAAACCTAACAAAATCATGTTATACAAAAACATTCACTCATTTTCGACAAATTACTTGAATATAGGAACACAACATGTATCATATATATATATATATATATGCTAATTATTATTTGTGCCTGAAGACACAGTGTAATAAAAAATGATAAACAATAAACATATTTATATTCATATTCAAAATCAAATCATAAATATAGGAAGAGATAAAATAATTTAAATATCGGTTTATAGTGGAGGTGAGAGGTGGTGGGCGGTAGTAGTGGTGGTAAGAGACGGTGATAGCTGTGGTGGGTGACATTGGCGGCGGTGGCGACGGTGGCGACGATATTGGTAGAGGTAGTGGTAGAGCAGTTTCAAATACTATTATTTTTTTAAAGTACTTATGAAAAATAATTTTTATAAGTACTTTTAAAAAATCACTCCAAACACACCCTTATGACTATTTTTCCTATTGAATTTAGGGTGTTAATATTAACCGTTAAATTAATTTTAAAATAAAATTTAAAGCGATTAAATTTTAAAATAAAATTTAAAGCGATTTCAATTTACGAATAATAAAAATTATTTTGTTTATCTTTTGAGATTTGAATTGTAAGTTACTTTATTAGATATATAAACTAGGGATAACTCAGGTATGAGGTAGGTGCAATGTAAATGAAAAGAGAAGTGGAATTTTAGGAGGGAAAAATTTAATGTGAATGATTTTGAGAGAGATATTGGTAGCCGTTAGATGAGTCTATTTGAGACTGTCGAATAAGCTTATTGAATCATGTCTTATTTTATATTATAAATATTTGAATCCTTATTTGATAGATTATTTATATCATACAGATTTTAGGAATTGCAACATTTGCAATATTTTTGGGCCACTATCGAAAAATATTTGTGAAGATATAGAAAACTCGAGACCGCATAAATGAACATGTATGTATGTTAATATTTAGGGTAACCCGAGCCTAAAGACACAATATAATGTAAATGACTTTGAGAGGAACGTTGGTGACTATTGGATAAATCTATTTGAGACCGTCGAATGAATTTATTGAAATCTGTCTTATTTTATATTATAAATTATAGATACTCATTAAAATAACTGCAGAAAGCGTATATGATGTTGACCTCCTATACTTAATTCAATATACATACTAAAGGTGACAAATAATCATTCCATGACTAATTCCATGTTTTATAAAACCATTCCATAAGTTGTCGTTTTATAAAATTAGGAAAGCTAATTCAATGTTTGTCAAAGTAGTTAGATGCAAAAAAATTTAAATTGATTCATCAAATATTAAATTATTTATGTTTAATTTCATGACTTTATCACTGCCCAACAATTGCATTTCATCATGTTTTTGTACAGAGAATGTTCAAATCCTTTAAATAAATATTTTAAATCATATCATACCCTTAGATTTATAGAGTTTGAATAAATTATACTTTATCCCCTAAAACTATAACCCTGATTTTCAATTCACACACTGATTATCGATATTATAACACAACACCATTAATCATTTTTCTTTATGATAGTTTGTACAAACTGTTCTATTTAGTTTTGCACAAGTCATTAAGTTTTGGATAAATAAAATTCACTTCACTATTTTGAATGATTAACGGTTGAATGTGTTCAAACCAGTAGTCTGGGAGCAAAGATTTTGAAAATCATAATTGAAATGTATAAAGTGTTCTTAAAAAATTTAGAAGCATGAAAAATAAAATCAAAAATCATGTTAGAGGAACAAAATGTAATTTTGAAAATTTGAAGGGGTTATGCCCCCTTGGCAATAACATAACTCCTCTCGAAGAAGGGCATAAGAGTTTCAAAACTCGAAAAATAACTCGAATCTTGACAATCTTATAAAGTCATGTTATATGAGATTTATTTTTTATGAATATCTTAATTTCGGTGTGGATAACATATTTTTAACCGGATTGAAAAATAAATTAATGAAAGTGTGAGTAAATTGGTCTAGATTTTCCTGACCATTTAAAAAAATAAAAATAAGAGTTTCAAAACTCTTCATCAATCTGTACTATTTATAAATGCTAGCATTTGCCAAAAATTTTTGATTTTTGATTTTATCTTTAATTATTATGATAAAGTCTATTATACTTACCTACATAGTTTCATCTAATTTATCTTTTTTTCACCTATTTAATTTTTAACTTATTTTGAACACTTTTATAAGGACTAGTTGGTGCACACGTGCGTTGCACGTGGACCATTTTTAAATTAAAATGTTCAACTTCATAAAGACAGATAACAATCTTTTTTGTAAGACCAGTTGATGGTGAAGAGAATGATTGAAATACAATTACTTAAATTGTCATAGAATATGCTATAGTCAAAATAAAAGAAACAATTAACAAAGTCGAAGAAAAATAACTATTTTTCCTTTGACAATATAGAGATAACTCTTAATATTTTGTATGTTGACAATATTATTTAAACCAATAATAAACTACTACACAAACACAACTAATAAACCTCACCCAAAGAAAAATTAGCACATCCAATATAAATATACATATGTGGGGTGCAAGTGGATCTCTCTTTGCTTCCTTAGGAGGATTTTCAATAGGTGATTATTCTTTATGAACCAGACAAGGGTACAAGAAACCAAGGCAATGCATCTCCTCATTCACCCAAATTATATTACTGGTTTTGAGAAGAAGATAAAAGCTTCTATTGACTTATAGATAATTAGATGGCATAGTGATCCCTAGTTTATGTTCTCCTGCACCACAATCTCAACAATCTATGAGTAAATCGTGCGACTATACAAAGGCCTGATAGTTCAAAAATAATGAAAATAGCATAATAAAAACAAAAAATAGTTAATAAATCTATGATTGTTGAAGTAGCACCCAACTGGATGTGTGTGTGTGTGTGTGTGCGCGAGAGAGAGAGAGGGAAAAGTGTATAAAATGGGACGATTTCTTAGCATCCAAATTATTTTTGTGGGTCTATATTTATCATAAGTAAAAATTGTTTTAGGTTTTATTGGGATTGAAAAAAACTGCAAACAAATATGATTTTTCTCTGCATAGAGAACATAGCAAAATTAATCAATACTCACGACCATGATAAGTTCACCACGATCCTATAAAAATCAAATTTTCACATTGTTATCGCTCAAGCTAGATGGAAAAATGACTTTGCATTATACTAAAGTTCTTACCCTTATAAATCCATGTAAACTTCACATAAATATTGAAACTAATTGAGAGTGAATTGAAATAACAAGCAACCTTACCCACAAATATATGTTCTAATTTACACCTCACAAAAACAATAGCAGAACAAAGACACAACTCATATTGTATACAATCAACAAAAGCCAATATTTCTAAGCAAAGATGCTCAAATCATGTCCAGAAGAAAATTTGAGTTATTATACCCAATTAAGAACCATAATTACAACAACACAGAAGAGTATTATAATTTTACCTAAAATAAGAT
>CM042202.1:20501359-20517266 GCA_023539305.1 Ilex asprella
AAAAAAAAAACGTTGCACCGTGCCTTCAGGCACGGGTTATCTCTAGTATATACATATGAGAGAGAGAGAGAGAGAGAGAGAGAGAGTTTGATTTTCTTTTAGCAGGGACTAGGAAGGGAGCTTCAAATTTGAAGTGCAGAACAGAAAGTTGGTGGCTATAAATATAATACATACTGAACAGCTTTGTTGTAGCTGTGTTTAGGAGCCAAATGCGTCCGTGGTTTAGCTAATGGGGAGAATGTTAATCCTACTCTCACTCGAGGAAAGTGCATTTGCTAGACCATAGAATCATCATAACCTACTCACAACTAGGGATCTAATTTTACATACCATTCACAATACCACACAAAATTAATAGATTTGAATTGAGTTTTAAGAAATTTGAGTGATAAACAAATAAATTTATTAAATTCGTTGAATAAACGAGTCAATACAATCCCACATAACAAGATAAAAATTTGTTGAACATAACTTATACACGACACAAACTTAAATATACTCAAAAAAAATTAATTAAGTATAAATTGAATTAGTTTTAATGACACGATTTACACACGAAATAACACGATCTCATGACATGACCATTGACAGTCTACCTCGTAGCAATGCTTTGTATAGGCCAAAACATTTTGTTCCAAAGCTGATGTGCACACCTTGACAAATCAATTTAACAAAAAATTCTTAGTTTGATATGCATGGTTTATACATGATTTTAGCTGTAAAGTTTAGACACAGCTTCGCATTATATGTCACAAAATAATAAGATTGGATTGATTTTTAATAGGTTCAGATGATAAACAAGTGTATCTATTAAATTGGTTAAATAAATAGGTTGACATAAATCTGCCTAAACACGACACATGCCCTCTAACCACATTTTATACACAATACGAATATAAATATATCAAAAAAATATTAAAAAAAAGCGTATATTAGAAAGAATATCAACGCTACTAAAAAGTTTTTTTTTTTAAAAACCTACTAAAAAGCATATTGCAATAGCACGCGCTTCAATAGAAGCGCGTTGTTGTTTTGCTCAGTCAATTTCGTAGACGCGCCTGTGGCCCAAAAAAAAGCCCCAAAACAGCTCATAAGCAGACAACCCCGACAATTAGAGAGAGAGAGAGAGAGAGGCCAGCTGTTTTCTGCTTTCAGGTGCACCGCCAAGTTTTTTGTGAAAACTAATGGGTATCTGACACGTGTTATTCCACACTACTCAAACGTGTCATATAGTCTCTCTCTCTTTCTCTCTATTATTGGTGGCTTTATTTTATGCCTAACTGCCTACCCTAAGTAATTTGGCGCCAGACTTTTTTACAATCATAATTCAACAGCTACCTTTCTATGTGCTGCGTTTGGTTCAAAGTTTTCAGTTTCTCACAATACATTTTCTTAACAAAATTTATTTACTAGTAACGGACTGTCGTGCGATATATGAAATTTATGTTTTTATTCTTCTCAATCTCTCCATGTTGCTCTAACCCGCTTCTTAATTTGTTTAGTAATGTTAGAGAAAAAACAACGACAAAAGATTAAACAAGCAGAGTGTCAATAAAAAGTTGAAGAAGTAGAAAGCTAGTGAGAGCAAAAAGTAATTATAGGTCTAATATGAATGAATATGATTGGAGAAAAACTTGTTCATATTCTTGCTCCGTAAATACTTTGTTTTATATGTTGAAAAGAAAATTATGTGGAAAACCATATTGAATTTAGGCTTATCAAGAGAAGGTCGAGGCCAAGAAAACATGGTTTACATAATAGCCATTTTTAGTGTTTGATTGGAGGGGGCCACCACCTTTGAAGGAAAAGGCCTATATAACAAGTAGCTTTAGAAAGAGATCTCAGAGGAAGTAAAAGAAAGTTTATGAAAGCAGCTTTAGAAGCCTTTTCCTCTTTTACTTTGTCTGTTGGAAGGCAAAGGAAAGAATCAATTTCTTGGAGGGAAGTTTCCTACAAATTCTTGGAGTGCCCATTTCAAACATTTTTTGGGTATAAATTCACTTCAAAATTTTCTGCATAACAATTCGTTTTTGTTGTTCATTCACCCATTCTCCTCTCCTCTCCTCTCCTCTCTGTCTCTCTCTCTTAGAAAGCTTACATACATTGGAGCTTTTGCTTTCATGTTCTAAAAAGTTATTTTCTTGGACTCATTTGCTTAAAGAAATACAGAGAATGGGGGTTGGAGGAACTTTGGAGTTCATCTCTGACTTGATGAGCAGTGGACATAAACAAAAGAAGAAGAAGCAGTTTCAGACTGTGGACCTCAAAATCAGGATGGACTGTGATGGGTGTGAGCTTAAAATCAAGAAAGCTTTGTCTTCATTAAGTGGTACACACAAATTTTCTCCCAATTATTTCTTATTTAGTGACATTAGTTTTTCTTTTTCTTTTTTGAACTGGGTTGTGTCACATAGTTAGAGCCCTCATTTCTTAACACCATTTGTCAACCTGCCATGAATTTAACGGATTCGCTTTCGTTTTGATGGGTTTAAATTATAAACGGGTTTGACCATACTGGGCTAAATGAATGTGAATGAACTGAGTAAATTTTAACGGCCACAAGAATTGACTACTGAGAACCCTACAATCTAAATAAACGAGGCTGCATCTTTGGCTAAAATATTTGCTTGTTTGTGCAGGGGTTAAAAATGTGGACATAAACAGGAAACAGCAGAAGGTGAGTGTGACAGGGTATGTGGAGGCAAACAAGGTGTTGAAGAAGGCAAAGTCAACAGGGAAAAAGGCTGAGATTTGGCCCTATGTCCCTTACAACCTGGTGGCGCAGCCTTATGCTGCTCAAGCTTATGACAAGAAGGCACCTCCTGGTTATGTCAGAAAAGTAGAGAACCCAACAAGTGGGACTGTCACCAGATATGAGGACCCCTACACTTCCATGTTCAGTGACGACAACCCCAATGCCTGCTCTATCATGTAGCTTGAGGAAACAGTACTCTTCTGTTCAAATCTAGTTTCTCTCTCCTTTTTTTTTCTTCTCTCCCTTGAAATGGGGTTTGATCAGAGTACTACGAAAATCTTTGTAGGTTTGTGGGACTGGTTTAGGTGTGGAATGGAGCTGTAGAGTAGTTTTGGGTAATCATGAAAGGGGAATGGTTGACTAATATAACCATTAGCTTAGTTTATTTTATTTTGTTGTACCATGTACCATAAGTCTTCTCTTTCGTGCAATAAAAACGTAACATGTGTAAATTATGTTTATTTTATTATTTTATTTTACTTAATTATTTTTACAATCCGAAAGTAATTATTTTTACAATCAATAGCTCCAAATGTATCAATTTAAGATCTTGAACTCTGAATTATTTTTGGTAAGATACTAAAAATATTTTCGTCGGAACCGTAGCTTCCTTCTCTCTCTCTCTCTCTTTATATATATGTATATATATACATGAGATTGAGGTTATGAATTCTGTATTTTGAGTATCATTTATATCCAAATTATTCCCAAAGGAAGGGAGAAGGAAACTGCTATATAACAAGTTAGTATACATTAAATGTGAAAATCATAATATAATTAAATTTTCCATCCATATTCTTATCAACTCAATACCTTATTGAGGATTTTGATTGGTAGATGAAGTGGACAAAAATAACGAAGTGTTAATTGTTCATAATCATTTCATATTTTAGACGCCACTTCCATTAATCAAAAAAACAAAAATGTAACGAGATTGAAGAGAGATAAACACGTTCAAATCTTCTCCAATTTACCTTTTTTTTTATCAAATTTCCTAAACGCTACATTACCCACCATAAACTTAAGTAAAATTCACTTGCTAGATTGTGTGCTTAGAATATGATTTAACTTCAAAAGCGATTGTTTTGGGCTAAACTGTAAAGTCTTCAAAATTAAATATTTAAACTTTTTGATACAAAAATTAAATATTTAAACTTGGCTAAATGCTCATAAACGAGCCTTTTGACATAGGTTTGCAAAAAATAAAACAACTTCTTCGCTGTGGTATACAGCATTCAAAAACATATAAAGCAGAACAAACTAAAGCATTGTCCCTTTTAGTTGGTGGCAGAAAATTTGTTGAAGAAAGCTGAGAGGTAGAAGCAGTTGAAAGAACAATCTTTCGAGCCCCACCAACTTTGTTCCAAAACTGTAAGATCTCTCTCTCTCACTCTCTCTCTGGGGTTTCAAGTTATTTGTGAAGTCAACCAATGAAAAGTCATTTTGCAAAAAATTATGTATTTGTATGTAGGGTTGATAATTGAATCGAGCTTGTTGAACTCATTTTTTTAAACGAATTTAAAAAATTGTTCAAATTTATAAAATAAGTCGAACCCGAGCTAACTCCAAATAAGCTAAACTCGAACCAAGCCTAAGTAGCTCAATTATTTTACATATAAAGGAGTTGAATTTTGCAAGATTGACCTAAGCCTTTTAGGCTCATTTCTAAACGAATCTATCCGAGCCTAGCTCGGCTCAATTATCAGCAAGAGTAAAGTTCCAAGAAAAATAGCGTGCCATTAGGATTTGTGATTAAAAAGAGCGCTCTAACTTGTAATCCAACCTCTCTCTTTCTCTCTTTCCACGGCCTTCAAAGCTTGAAACTGTGTACCATGGCATTATCATCAGCACCAGCACCATATTCCTCTTCTTCAGCTTCCCTCTTTTACTTTTATTAACTCCCTTAATCTTTCCATCATCAATAGTGTCATTCATGTAACAAGTCTGAGTCGGAGAATCAGTTTCTTTACAATGAGAGTACGCCTGCCTATAATTCACCTGTCTCAGATCCTGCTATATGTAGAACTATTGTCCAATAGGTACGGCCTTTGTTACATGCCATCCTAATTTTCTGATGGGTGTATAATCAAAGATAATACTGGAGACATAAAAGAGCCATTTACAATCATTGTGCAATCCAACTCTTAAACCATTGCTTACTATCTTTTGAAGCGTAAGTCAACTTGATGACAGAATAATGACAAACCAAGTGTCATAGACAAATTATTATTAAAAGAAAAAGTTTAGTAATGTTCAACACAAACACTTAATTTATGATGAGAATTATTGTTGCATTGTGTGTAAATAACATTAAGGGCCCACAAAATTATTCAGGGGTCCTTTAATTTCATATCCCACAATGGCTATCACAATCATCTGGAAAATCGTTGAGAATCAATCAGTAATTTAAGCAAACCAATCTTTTCCATTTGCCAATATTAATATTATATCTGCTTTTGTCACAATTGAGGTGGTTTCCATGAGATACTAAATTGTGACTTACAGCATAGCACTATAGTACAGAAAAACAAATTTGCAGTACCATACTTCTAATAAGAACATAACACGGCCTCTTTATTTCATCGTCCAGAGAGAGAGAGAGAGAGAGAAAGAGAGAGAGACTATGCTAGACTAGGTGAACAATCTCGAAAAGATTGCAGCAAATTTAAGCTTGAACATTATTCATGATACATATATGATATAAGGCGCTTAATTTGTAAGCTATGTGCAAAAACAAGACAACCAACTAGTTTAATTAAGCAGGATGGTCAATCACCCAGTGAAAGTGTAAAAAGATTCTCAGTTTTAAGCAATCATACTGATTTGGCAAGCAGCAAGTGCTTCTCATCCTTGTGCAAAAGGTGATGGTGTCACCCATGAAGTCTGGCTTGCTTTTTGATCCACACTGGGAAACATATCTGCATTCTTTTGCTCTAAACCTTCATAGCAAACCAATTGCAGGTGAATTATACATCAGGATGTTGAAAGCATATCAAGACAGCAATGATAGAATCCGAGATTTGAGTAGACCAAAATATGAAGCCAAATAGTTAGCAAATAATATAAAAGAACAAACAAACAATTATGAAAATTTCAGAGAAAGATGAGGGCATGTGAAGTGTAGGTCATTCTAACACAAGGGATCTCTTACTTTGGACTATCTTATTATTGCTTCCTTGCATATGTTTGCTTTGTGTGCTGCCTTTATATCTACCTAATATTCGTTCCAAATGGACGAGACGTGTCTTGATTCTCGGAGTCAAAGGATGGTTTCCAGCACCATACTCAATTCAATGGACATGCCTTCGGGTGTAAGGAACTCTAAAAGATGCACAGAAGGAGTTGTAAATGTTCAAATTTATGTATGCTTCATGATCCCAGACAACTGATCTAACCTTGCTCTTATCCCAAGCTAAAATAAATTAGTCTCAATTTAGATGAACTAAAAACATATGATCATCTTAATTTACTCCCATAAGGGTGATAAAAGCTTGTAGATTTTTTTTTGGAAGCAACATTCACCATTCTGGTGTTGGAAATTTTGCTAACCCATCCAGGGTTTTCATATTGGAGCATCATCTTGCTCCAAAATTGGTAATTCTGTATCGTCAAAAAGTCCATTTCACTCAGCATCTAAATATTGCCTTGATCGTCAAATAAGTCCACTTTGGACTCAGCATCTATATATTTCCTGACCAAGGTTAGGCTGTTCTTCTCAACAGTGAAAGTCAAAGAGAAAGGTTTCGCAAAGTAACAAAACCTAGGCAGAGATTAGTGACATATACGTGCTTTCTGATACTTGCCCTTCTCAGTATGTAAAAACAATTGGTGCAACTAAATTATTCAAGTCCTAATGCTTTATTGAAAGTCAATGACCATAAAATGAAAGGTGCATATAGAAGCTTTAGTAGTTAAATTCCCATTTCAGCTCTATCAAGCAATATACACAATTATTTGAAGGATAAGCTGTTGAGAGACTCACTTTTTTTGGTTAGTCAAGAGGCTCACCTGATTGCATTGCCCTGGATTTCTCTTGTTCTTTGATATTGTGATTTGAGCTCCTTCACTTCCTATTTCCCTTGTAAATATCAACAAAGTTGATATCATATACAAGAGTTGCGTTAGCAGGTATATTGCAATCCCCTACACAAATAGCATAATTGGTATCAGAGTTCAAATAAATGCCAATTTGAAACAACAAATGAGGCTATTATGGTTCTTTCTTTGGGACAGGAATGAAATAGAAAATCTAGAATCTTTAAGAGCCATTCCATGCAATCAATGACCAGATCATTTAACAAGCAGTACTCATCTAACCTAGAACTTTGAACTCAATAAAATCCTGTAAATTGTTTCAGTTTTGTGCCAGAAGAGGTTCAGAAAACTCATTTGTTGCTGAAGTTGGGAGTAAGGACTCACAATAAAAGTATATGTAGTTGGTTTGTCTGATGTGCTATTAAAATAAGACAGTAGTAATTTAGTGATACTCATTTTGCCCTCAAATTTTCGGAATATTTTAATTGTAGAACTTCGGCCAATTCTGAGATTCAAGAGTTCATGATTACAGTAGTCTCACTCCGCACCTGAAAAGCAGCCAGCAGGTTCAGGCCCGTATGCCAACTGTGGAGGAATCTGAAGCTTGCGTTTTCCTCCTGAGTAACAGGATTTCACAAGAGATGAACAACAAGTAATACAACAAACAAGCAACTATAGCCATGTATTAGCTTCATAATCCTACCGACTAGCATCGGGGGTACTCCTTCACCCCCAAAGATCCCTTGGTCCAATCCCTTAATCACCTGGATAAAAACAAATCTAAAAATCATATAGTCATGCACAGTTGTGGAAATTAAAAGGAAATCGTTGAGGAAATTAAAAGGAAATCGTCTAGAATCTTAAAATATTTCCTCTCTATGTCTACATCTTTTCAGCGACTAAATGTGTCCATGGTTAAACAAAGATTATTAACTCACACCAAGCTTTGGGTTCAAACAAGCAGTGTCCAGCAACTACAGATTTTAAGAAAGTGAAGCTTGCTATTATTTCTCTTCACTGATATATTCATTACTGGGGAGTCTGTAAAATAGATTAATTCGTTCTGACTTTTTTCACACAGTTGAATACAAGAATATCAGTGATGAGTGTCCTTCAACATGCATTTACCTGCTATGATTGTTATAGGATCTGAAATCTGAATAGACGAGGTCACTGTTCTAGCATTTGAGATGATGCAAGAGAGATTACACTAACACTAAAGTGGGCAGAATTTCTAACCTTGCCAACACCGATGCGCATAGTGAGAGGTCTAGCACGTTTATAACTACTGTCAAAAACAGTCCCATCAGCAAACCTTGCAGTGTAATGAATCTGTGAATACAAAACATAGTAAATGTCATAAGATTGCAACTGGTTATCTAGTTAATACTAGATGAAGACATCACAAACTATATACCAACGATATAAGCCGTATACCTCTTAATTTAAACTAATGCACGAGTTTGTGGACTTTTCTAGTTGTTGACAATTGGTTTTGACGTGAATGCTTTAAAATTGAGGGTTCAATATTTTCTTTGAATTACAGTTGAAGAAGGGATAAGATCTCCCGTCAACTGCAATTTGAGCAGTAGAAGGAAACATTGGTAATTTTTTTCGGAAAGTAAAACATTGGTAATTTGAGAGAACAAAAAGGAAATTCTTCACTCTGTTATTAAAGCTTTTGATGCTGTGATAATTTATACAATTAATCATTGAATTCAGATAAAGGGGCATTAAATCACAATTGATGTAGCTAACAGGTTAAAAGGGGAATTGGAAGTCCAACCTCCTGGTGGCAATAATTAATTGGAAAAAGGGGCTTGGTAACAAAAGGCAAGAATAAGAAATTGGTGAATCCTAACTAAGCTAACTGCAAGCTTAAAAAGGTATGGATCTTTGGTGCTATAATAATGAGTATGGTGGGTAAGCTGATGTGACATGGACAAGTGTTGTGAAGTTTACATGGAGAAAAAAGACAACGGAATTTCCAATTTTGGTAGTCTTAGGATTAGTCATGCAGATTTGGCTTGGTATATTGCAGAGTAAGATTCAATATATGCTAGGTGTGTGGGGTATATGTTGGATAAGTGGGAGGGATCAGCTAAATTAAAATTTGTTTGCTTGGAAATTCTGGGTCCAAGATTAAGTGGGTATCTAATTCGAAGCTTGAAATGCACAACAGCCTTAACACCTGTGTGCAGGTTTAGCTAAAGCTATGAAAAAGGCCACCCCTCGGATAAGGACTTGAATTTACCACTTTCACCCAAAATTAAGATTGCTTTCAGTCTGCCATTTTTTCACTCCAAATAAGAACAAAGTAGCCCACATCTCCACCCAAATACAATCCAAAACATGGGTTTGAACACCTGAAGCCCTTATCCATGTACATTTGTGAATGGTTATGGATTGGATTGGGCAAACATCTCCAATCCAATCCCATCTTAACCTTTCCAAAAATCCAAACAGGCCTTTAATGATGCTGCTTGTTAATGACAGTTACCATTGTCTTGACTAGAGCAAGGGTAATCTTAATAAGGCATAGAACTTAGCATATCAGGAGTATATACTGGGGTGCAAATGAAAATCATATTCAGGACAAGGAAAAAAAGGGGGGGGGGGGAGCTAGCAAGTTAATTATTTTGTATAAATCATCACAAAGGTATAACAGATTGAGATGATGCCTGCCTTAAAGTTAGATCGAGTACTTTTAACACTCATCTTGTATAAAATGTCTGTATTGGAGGATATCTTTCTATATTGGTAATAAATAGACTGATTACACCTATTGGAGAAGGGTTCTCAGTACATGATGTGATACTAACTGGGTTGGAACTATAAAGAGATTCTTCAACTACAAAAAATGTAAGTTAAGCAAAAAGTGTAATTCAGGTTCAGGCAATAAGGTGACACCTAAAAAGAACTGATTCACTGCCGACAGAGAATGAATGGCTCTTTACCTATATCTTGAATTTTTAAATCAACATGAAACAGACAAAGAGGAAAATTTCTTCTAGGATATTATAGGACTTAAAACACGCATCAATGCAATTTTAGAATCCCGCAATACTCATAAGGCTCCCTATAATTAACACTGTAGAACAATTCAAATCAATAAATTATCTACACACAAACTGGGCATTTTCCATTTTGAGTAAATTGATTTTGATGAATGGAAAAATATTAAGGAATAGAATGAGGAAAAAGTATTTATGAAAGCATTTGACAATGACAAAGCATTACAGTCAATAACAGCTTGAAATCGCAACAAAGACCATCCAATTTTTCAGTCACTATTTTACACAGCTAAGTAGCCCGAACGGAATATAAGGAAAATAAACAAAATAAGAAAATCAAAATGCAGAGAAAAACTATCATTCTCATCAAGTAATTTACAACTTCCAATCCACGAACCAGTTATAAATAAGTACAAAGTTTTGCAGCCATTTGAACAGTGAATTTCTATAAACATCTGGTATTCACATTAATGTGCAGGTGTTTTTGAACTCACGTTGATAAGCTCGCCATAAGGGGCCTCCTCACCAGACCCAACAGCAACATCGCAGTAACCCAGACCGGAACGAGCGAAATTAAGTTCACAGGAGGGCTCTGCTACGGTGGCGTAGTACTCCACTCTGGTTGCTTCGGCGTCCAACGGTGTCAAACCCACCATTGAAGCAGCCCAAAGCCCAACACCCACTTCCAATATCCGATTCTTATTGATGTAATGTGGAGATTGGGAATGTGGAGTAGAAGAAGCAGTGGCTCGGAAGTTAATGGAAGGTTTGGGATTCAGGGTTTGTAGGGTGAGCTTTGATGTAAGAAAAGGTAGTGTAGAGACCGTCATTTTGGTTCACTGTCTGTCTCTGAATGTGGATTTGGATATTTTTCACTATCCAGAGCTAGTGATCTGTATGGGATAAGCTTTTAGAGAGAGGAGAGGAGAGATATGGAAAGCCTCTGGCACTTCAATTTGACAGCTTCTTGTATATTAAATTGACAACCTGATATTTAGATTAAATTCTGTAATCACCCCTCCTTTTTTATATTAACATAATGATCCTTCAATTTTTTTTTAGGGTACGTTCGAGGAAATGGATATGCAATATATTTGCCAGTGAGAATTACTCTTCGGTGACACACAGTTATATATGAAGACGACCCTATTGCACTTACATCGGAGTCAAAACTAAGACTTATTATGTGTTCTAGATATTGAAGAGTAGGTTTAGTTTCAAATTTAAATGATATCTAAGAAATTCTTTCAAATTATAAAATCACATCATCTAAAAAATATTTGTGACAGTGAGATGCAATAATTTACCAAGCGAAGAGAGAAGTTTTTTCGTTTGTTCACCATTTTCACATCAACTTCTTATACTCTTCAAGGTGAGATTATGCATTATGGCTTATGGATAAGGATCCTCTCCCTCGGTTCACCTCTAGTTGACTACTAGTAATCCAAGCTTGAGCTAAGCTCGGTTGTCGACTTTAGATTCTTCTTTAAGTTTGGCTCAAAATTTTGATCGTATGTTCAATTTGACTCAACTCAAGAGTTTTGTATTATATCACACACCCGACAACTATTTATAATCTAAGATTGAGTTAAATTCTGTTGTTAAGTTTAGATTATTCTTCAAGTTCGGCTCAACATTTTGATCATATGCTCAATTTGGCTCGACTCGAGAGTTTTTTGTATTATATCACACACTCAACAAGACTCAATTCCATAATCTTCCAATTATAAGGCAAATACTTTATCCATAAGGTATGTGTAGCATTTTTTTTCTCCTCATCATGAGAAAAATTTAGATTATATTACAAACCAATTGAGTTTGAGCCGACCAAAGCAGATCTTATGTAAAACGGGCTTGATTTGAATATTGAACGAGTTTAAAACTCGACTATGTTCAATGAATAATATTACATGGATTTAAAAATTGGACTTGATAATTATAATCATTGATTTCACCGTGAGTCCCAACATTTATTAGGATCCACTAATTATCTAATGGTTATGATTATCAAGTCTAGTTTTTAAGTCTAATTTTTAAGTTCATGGAATATTACTCATGTTCAATAGTTTTGGACGAATTTGAACGAGCTAAGATTAGTTCGAACTAAGTAAGGAGAACTTATCTTTATGCAATATATCACTTAAATTCATAATGGATAAACTCAAATTAATGAAATTAAGAGACTCTAAAATTGGAAAGGAACGAGTTCAATGGATTATATACCATTAATCTCCATCCCAAGCCACGACCTCTTCTCCACCTATCTTTTTGGGAACCCAACAATCTCTCCAAACCTATCACTCCATTGGTGATCAGCATCTACATTGTCCAAGACCTCTTCCCCACACCATCTTTTTGGGAACCCAACAATCTCGCTTCACCTGACACACACACTCTCTCTCTCTCTCTGGGCCATATTTAAACTTTTCTCCCAAACTGTTTGGAGTTTTCTCTTTTCGTTTTATTTTCTTCATAAAGAAAGGTTAAACCAAAAATGGGTCGTGTTAAGCTTCCAATTAGGAGAATAGAAAACAATACAAATCGACAAGTTACATTCTCAAAACGTAGAAATGGACTCATCAAAAAAGCCTACGAACTATCGGTTCTATGTGACATTGACATTGCTCTTATCATGTTCTCTCCATCCGGTCGTCTCAGCCATTTCTCCGGCAAGAGAAGGTGGGACAATTCATGCATCGGAAATTCTGCTTTTTTCCATGTGTTTGTTCTTTCCATTCATTTGCTACCTTTTCATCCATGTGTTTTGGAATGTGAATGAGTTTTCAAGATTTTTGTATCTGATACATATATTTTTCTTATGCAGAATCGAAGATGTGCTTAGTCGTTACATCAATCTACCTGATCATGATAGAGAAGGGTACGTCTGTGTTACAACGGCTTTAGTTGCGTTTTTGTAATTTTTGGCTCTTTAGATAGCTTACTATTGATTTTTGTTCTTCTTGCAAGAGAAGTGATACAAAATTTCTTTTTGACAATTGCAGTGTTGTTCAAAACAGAGAGGTAAGATGATAGATGACTTGATAGTGGATGATATGAATTTTAGAAGAATTTGAATCTGAGAAATGCTGCATGTAATTACAAGTTGTGTTCTTTTGATTATTATTATACACTTGCAGTATTTGACCAGAGCTCTAAACCAACTCAAGAATGAACATGACATATCCGTCCAACTTGGCAGGTCTCTCTCTCTCTCTCCCTCACACACACACACACATGCATACAAGAAAAACTAGAAGCTGGTTTTGGGGTTTCTTAAACAAGATGTCTTTTTTTTTTTTTTTTGAATCAGCCCTGCAGCTCTTAGTCCAAATGTAGAGGTACGTAAAAAACCCTATACACAGACGCGAGCATATATATATATATATATTCGGGTTTATTCTAATCATCAATATTACCATTATTTTTTCAGGAATTTCAACAAGAAATCAATAATTTGCAGCATCAACTTCAAATGGGCGAGGAACAATTAAGGTAAGCGACGTGTGTTTAAAATAGGTAAAGCCCCACTAGGTCATTTATTGTCGGTATAAGTGTGACTTGCGATACATAAGTTGGTTTATGCCATTAATACACGATAAATGATTTAATATTGAAAAGATCTCAGTTTGATTTTATGGGTTGATCTCTAATTTCTTTGGGTTTATGAATATATATATCTTCAAAGGATATTTGAACCAGACCTAAGAAGTTTGAGGACGACCGATGAACTTGAATCTTGTGAAAAGCACCTTACAGACGCATTGGATCGCATTACACAAAGAAAGGTATATAATATGGTATCCTCGGTTTCGAGTTACAAAGAATATTCAGTGTTAGATTTACTTGAATTTTCTCATTGTTAGATCATTCATAATTTTTTGGTCGGAGATCCACCCGAGTTGAAAAAATTTAAATTCATTAACTAGTGTTTTTTAGTGTTTTTAAACTCATTTTTTTGTTTATTTTTTCAGAAGTATTTGCTCAGTAGTCATTTATCAACTTTCGACCCTTCAACTATACAGGTAATGAGATAATCATAATTGTTCACTATAAAAGCCATGCATGGATACAGAAGTCACACTTTTCTTTCCAATTGGGGCTTTACTTATCTGCAATTTGGATTCTCTTAATTTTACATTTTATTAATGGATTGAGATTTTGTCCATTACTTTTTTTTCTCACACAATATCACTCAATAGTAGATACCCACCATGTATTCAAGTGGAACCCATTATTATATATGTGGATGGATCTCTTACAGAGCGGGTGATCTACCATTAAATAAAATTGTGTGAAAAAATAATGTAAAGAATCTCCCAGAGTGCCTGATGATTCTCTAAAATGTATTAATGAGCTCAATGAACTTATCGACTTGTTTAGAAATACTGCAATAAAAGGAACATATGAGTTTGTCGCTAGATATTTGATCAAATAAGATAGTCTTTTTCAGTAAAATACCTCTAAAGGGGATAATGCTAAGCGAAGCGATTGAGAAATGAAAACTATTAGTCCCACGTGAGATTTGTGAATGAGGAATTGTGGATTTTTTTTTTCTATTTTTTGGGTCCTTCATTTACCTTCCCATTAAAATTCATAACATTTGAGATTAATTGAATCTGAATCCATTTATTTTTCTATCTTTGATATGATTTGATCCATAATTTTGTAGTTGGTTTATATATACATTGTTTGTATGCACTATATTTTGGGTTTAATAAACAAACAATTCATTATTTATATCCTTTGTTTGGCGATGATAAAAGCAAATGAGCACAACGATGCAATTAATTATGGAGGCGCAGGAGGGAGCAACCTCATTCGGGAACGAGGTTATCCATTGCTGGCCAGAAACTGCAGCCAATCAGGGTGTTAAGGATCACAACACCAATCAAATTTTTACTGGCCCCCACACCTCTTGTATTCCTCTAAGGTATAGATATAATTTATCCTTAAATAATATAAATAAATAAATATAAATATATATATTTGATGAATTATCTCCTTTTTTACTTTTCTTCCAGGAACCATTCCTCCACAACAGTGTACGATGCATTGTCACACACAAACGGTATAAATGGAGAGACACATACACACAGCATTGAAGGGTGCCAAATTAGTGGTCCATGTGATGATAGCTTTCCACAATGGCATCACTCAGCTGGACTTTTCACTGCTCTCATGCAATCAGAAAACCCTTTCTCTTTACCCAAGGTTTTCATCTCTAAACACTTGAATCTTTTATTTATTCCGTGGGTTATTCATAGTTATGTCAATGAATCAGATTTTAATATGAATTTAATCCGAAAGTTATTAGTCGGATTCAAATTAATCATTTTTTTTTCATGTACTCTTAATAGATTTGGTCATGGACTATGGAAATAAAATCCGTAAAATGATAGAATCGTAGTTTTGTAATCTGATTCGGGCTTGAATTGACTAAAAATCGACCCTAATCCAATCTTGTATTTACTAAAGTGATATACAAACTAAGTATATGTACACTTTGTTTGTCTAGGCCAAACCAGCACATAGACTTGGTGGCTCTTTCCTAGCTACTTGAAGAAGAAGTGGTATTGCAATGGCTAATTCCATGCCAAAAGTTACTAACACAATCTCATTTCTTATGGCAGAATGAAATGCATAGTCCAAGCATAGAAACAATGTCTGTGCATCGGCCGGTGGAAGCGTCATCGGTGTGCCAACAGGTGCCATTGAGTGAGGAAGGTGCAAATTATGAGACCAACCTTCCCTAGCTTATAGGGAAGGACTTGTAAGGAAAGCGTGCCCAAGAGTTTATATGAACACATCTAGTCTCATTAAACCAATGTAGAATCGTAACCACCTCCTCCTCGTCTTCTCCTTCTATCAATTGTCATCCTTTAACCACATCTATTTGAAGTGCTGCTTTTATGATTTATTTTGACAAACAGAGTTTTACCTTGATAAGTTAGTAGACAATGCACTTTAAGGTCTTGAAAATTGGAAGGCAGACCTTTGTTGTCCCATAAAGTCAGGAATTGGGGCCTAATAGTCACTTGCCATTTGCGCTCCTCTCATGCCTTTCGTCGTTCAAGATTCGATATACAACTCATTTTTCAAGTTT
>CM042202.1:20528005-20543294 GCA_023539305.1 Ilex asprella
CAAATTTAACACTCAAAACTTAAATACAAATGGACAAGGAAGGGTTTGACCATTTATGTACTAGGGGTGTCTGTCCTGATTTTGATGCCTTTGACAAATCACTGTGAATAAAATTTTAGTTTGTTCAAACTAAAGTTTTAGCCAGCCAGAGATTCAAATTCACATTGTTGCATGCTATCCCAAATGTTTGGAAAAGACTTTCTTCATCTATCGTTTTTGAAGTTGAAATACATATTCCATTGCCTTCATTAGATGCAGGTACTTCAACATGATAATCACTATGTTCTT
The DNA here is from genome assembly GCA_023539305.1 of Ilex asprella. NCBI lineage: Eukaryota > Viridiplantae > Streptophyta > Magnoliopsida > Aquifoliales > Aquifoliaceae > Ilex > Ilex asprella. The sequence goes on from CM042202.1 coordinate 20,528,294, forward strand.
CATAACTAGCTCTATCTGATTTCAGTGCTTTGTTGTTCCAGTCCACTTCAGGTGCCAGTAGTATATCCCAAAAAGCAGCTGTTTCTGCTTTAGGACTGGGCTATGCTGGTGGAGAAGCAGTTTCCACTATGGTGAAAGCATTCCAGGAGCGGCGGGATTTCTTGGTTAAAAGCTTTGGGGAATTGGATGGTGTCAAAATATCAGAGCCCCAGGTAAAAGCTTCATTCTAGTTACATCTAATTCCACTAGTCCAAAGCAGGAACCATCTTGCTTTGTTCTGGCCTGCTTGCTTTTTCTCTCCAACCTGGCATATGCTATTTGGAGCCTAGTCTCTTGTTGACTGTACTTTTAATTTGCAGGGAGCTTTCTATCTTTTCCTTGATTTTAGCTCTTACTATGGGGTAGAGGTTGATGGCTTTGGCATGATCAAGGATTCAGAGTCTCTGTGCCGATATTTTCTGGAGAAGGCTCAGGTAAGCTTTGTTGAATACAGTGGCATGAATGAAGAAAATAGTAGTTGGGTGGAGACAAACTTGCATGGTGTTTATGAAACTAGATCTCCTAGGTGGGAGGTCAGCGGAAAGTTTTTTCTTCTGATATCAATCTGTAAATCACTACTACAAAGAGGAATTAACTCTTACAATTTTCAATTAATTAATCTATAATAGATGCAAAAGAACCACAGAGGGGTGAAGAGAAGCCCGAGAGGGGGCACTGTAGAACCCCCAAAGAGGAGACAAAGTAATCAAGTCTTGCCTTTGGCAAGGATTGACCCTCTTCAGGGTGGCCAACTTGGCTAAAACCCAGTTGTTTAGGTCAGCATAAAGTTATCAATAGAGAATAGTTGTGAACTTCAAGGTTCATCATACTCCTATTGAAAGTTTACTTCCGGTAGGTATGATTGTTCATCTGTCTGATACCTGTAGATATATGGGCGGAAGCAATCATGTCAAAGTTTTAATAGAAATTATATGGGCCGAAAAAACTGAGGCAGTGAACTTCCTTTAGTCTCTGTTTGTATTTTGTGTAATTGTTCTTGGTTCACAGGTTGCTGTGGTTCCTGGGGACGCATTTGGGGACGACAGCTGCATCCGAATCTCTTACGCAGCATCGCTCTCCACCCTACAGGCTGCAGTGGAAGGAATTAAGAAAGCACTGATCACTCTCAGGCCTCCTGTCCCTGTTTAATTTAGATAACAGCTATTGCATCTTATTATTGTTGTAATTGTCACAAGTCGAACATGGTATTGTATAATTATACGTTCAATAAAAAGTGATTGGTCTTTTTTATTTTCTTCCATTTTTGTGGGGTGATTTAAGAAAGGATGTATCTGACATAGTTTCATTTGTTTTCCACCTCGCAGCATTGTTTGTATTCATTTTCAATATGAGTTGTTATTTTTGAAGTTTAGTTTTTTTCTATCAACACTAGAATGCGTACATGCTGCGAATTCGAATAATATGAGACGACTTGATTGACACGTCTAACCCTAAAATGCATGTGGGGTTGTAAATGGATAATATCATTTCATGTTTTTATGCTTGAAAAGTTTTTTGTCGTGTTAAAATTTATTGAATCCATATATCCGATTCAACCCATTAGCTTAACGGGTCTGACGGGTGGACTTTTTACAACTGAAGCCAACTAAGGCTTGGAGTTTGGTGTCGTTGTTCTTTGGCATAAGCTCGTACAGCTAGGGAGCTACTGCAAGCTCATTAAACCCAGAGACTCGGAATTTACTTAGATGCATCAGTCATGTCGCCAAAAAATAGTATCGGGCAATAAATATGAATGAAGTATGGATATAATAAAAGTTTGTCGGACCATATTTGGACGTTGTGGAAAAATTTCAACTGATTCAGTGGTCACGACTCGGATGATGTTGGATTGACCATTGACAGAGTTAAATTAGACTGGTATTATATAAAACGAGGATCAATATTAGATTAGAAGGCGTTGAGTTAAATTTGACTCAGTTGAGTCATATTGGTTTCGGTTGATACTTTCAACTGGGGCATTGATAAACTAGCCCACAAGCCAACTTAATAGATCTTAAGCAAAGGCAAATCCTTACACAATGCATACCTAAGAGTACAAGAGTAACAAGATATAGTTGGGCATTACATGTCTTTGATACACAATCTTAAAAACTTAAGCAATACACACATATATTACAAGATACAGATAGTTGTGCATTACATCTCTTTGACACACAAAGATCTTTTTCAATCTAGCAGGTCATCCTTGGAAGGACAACAGTTCAAACCATTACTCTTCCTTTATTTTGCCTTCAAGTTATATATACACTAGTAGTTTGGGACCCAATCACACTAAGAAAGCAGGCAAGTTAGCAGAAAGTAGCAAACATTAGGCCATCCCAGTAGGGAGGCCTGTATCTATGGCTTCTCCAACTGTCAAATAGACCCTCCCTCCAACTTTGTCTACCAAGTTGCATAGCCTTATCTTCTCAATAACCTGCCACTTAGGGTTGGCTATGGCTAACTGCAAGCAAGAGAGAGAGATAGATCAGAGAGGGGTCAGTTTGATTGATATTTCGCTAAGTAAAATGTTATTTTAACATAATTTGGGGATCTATTTCATTATAACTGGTCCATCCAATATTAAAATTAACAACTAATCTCATACTTATAATGAATTAGGTCCAAATAACATTGCTCATTTTGCTAGAGACCTATTTAAGGTTGGCTTGATGGGCATGCTCCTAGTCATTCTTTTTTGGGTAATTTGGGGGCCGGTCCATGTTTTAGGACTTATGGGGCTATAAGTCCATTAAAAAACTTATGTTAGGTTTAACTCCATTTTTGATTTAAATGTCCAAACTGCCCCCAAACTCTCTTTCTTCACATAAGACACTAATGCCAAAAAAAAAAAAAATAACATTTAAAACAAAAAAACAATCACATTTAACATTATAATAGCATGAAACGGTAATATGAACACAACGGTGACAAAAAAGTAACATTTAAAATAAAAGATAGTAACATTGAACATAATAGGGATATAAATAGCAATGTCAACACAATGGTGACCAACAAGACCAACAAACAGTAATATTTAAAACCAATTGATATTATTATGTGAATGTTATATAATTTGAGAGTTATTATTATGTGATATTACCAATTGATATTGGTGAGCCCATAGCCCAGTTGGGTGGGTCCAATTAATGGAGTAAGTCCAAATCAGCTATAAAGCAGATCAAGCTCAGTTCATGGATTTAGCTCAATCCAGAATTCAGGAAGATCAGTGCATGTGCAGAGTAATTATCGGGATAACCACTACTCGAAGATCGATGCTATCTTTAATTGTACATATCCTTAACTGTAGCTATCCTCCCCGAATAACTAGTCACCTATCTTCTCACACCACCGCCTCAATTAAGACTTTATGACTATAAATTGTAAGTCCTCTACACATTAGGGACATACCTCTACATCTCACATAGAGACACCTTACCTCACTTTGAACGTACTTTTGCTCCCTCTCTTTCTCACCTACTAATTTATCAATAAAGTCTTCCGGCTACCGTTGCCGCCTTCAAAATGGAGTAGGTCACCTTGACTGAACTACTCTATATCTATGTTGTTTGTGTTGATCTTACATTTATATTTACTGCATTTGTTACCTATATTAATTACTCGACATGTGGTGCATAAATTTAATTTTGTGCATCATTAGATATTTATTATTTGTGTGTTGTACATCATTTGAGTGTTTCTAATTAATGTTACTGTATGTGTGCTGCACTATTTTTTCTCTTACGTTCCTGTTCTCCTTCCAAATCCCAATGGATTCTCTTGCCATTATCGTTAGAAATGGCCATGTAAGCTTGTTTTGTCATTTGGTCGAACACTTAGAAACTCTTACAAAACTAAAGCAAACTTTTAAATTTGAACCAATCGGTGTTCATTTATCATAGGCTCAAATTTCGTGTTTTCCAATTAACCCTTATCTGTTTCACACAATAATATGGCGATCTTCATTTGATGTTCTGATTCCCATTTTTATTTCATTCCTTCCCAATTTAAGCTTTAAAATTGGTCCAACAATCACAAATTATCTGCACCACCCGCATTATCTCCGAACAGCCTGATCCCAAAGGGAAGAAAAATAAATAAAAAGAACATTACTACCAACGGCCCCCCTATCAACCCCGCCACCACAAAAATGGTGGCGGGATTTTGATGCGTTCTCTTATTGTAGTCTTCAAGCCCCATTTAGCATTCTGGTAATGGCCTAGGGTTTCAATAGGATCCAAAAACTTCACGTAATGAATAAGGGTAAAACAGAAATTAAAAAAAGAAAAGAAAAGAAAAGAAAGGGTACCTAAACCAATAAAAATTGTCACCCCTGATGTACTTAAGGTCAAATAAGTTTAAGGTTTTTACTTAAATCCTTAAAAGTCTCTCATATTGGATTGACCTCCAATTTTCTGTTCTTTTTTTTTGGTTGAGCTGACCCTACCTTTTTTTTGGATCAGCCCATGGACAGACCCACGACAATCATGGACCGCCAATTGATGGGCTCACTCAGCATAGTCTAGCCAGATGTCAATCCTTAATATGAAGCCATTATGGGGCTCCAATTAGGTCTACCCCAAGAAAGCAGAACACACACAAAAAAAAAAAAACTCCGTACTACTCGGAGGATAAGCATTCTGTCAGATGTCCCGGCTTGGGAGCCTCCTTCGTCTTTACTTTATGAGTAGTACTTAAATAGCAACCGTGCTTTTACGGCCGTTTTGATCGAGAGTGGACAAAGATCTAATTTGAGTCATTCATTGATTGTACAATAAGGTGATTATGGACAAAATTTCCAATTTATATTTATTTAAATCAGGGAAAGGTAGGAAAATAGGTTTAACCCTAATGAGGCATTGTGTGCACAACCAAAAAGGCAATCTAATTGTCTTACCTCAATTCCAAGTGAGGCCAGTTTGGCATGAAGTTCCTCTAAAGAAGTCATTCCAGAGGTGTCAATGTTCATCAAATCTGTTATGAGCAGTATTATTAGCAAATAAATAGAAAAAAAATAACTTATAACTTGCCTTGACATTGTGCTTAATATTCTTACCCAAGGAAAATAAAGAAAGACATTGTGCATAGTATGTATACTTACTTGACATGTCAATAACCACTAATTGAATTCTCCCTTCAACATTTCCTTTACCATCCACCTCTTGTTCATCAGTTACCCATTTCAGTATCCTTCAACAAACAATAAACATACTTTGAATTAAGTTAGATTTGTATACGTTTTTTTCATCAAGAGTAAGATCTTCTCTAATACAATTTTTTTTCTATTTTCTTCTCTGGTTGATCGTGTATTATATATTCAAGTGGGGCGCATTGTATATGTGTGAGTCCATTACTATATACATGGTGTGTAATATACCAAAGAGAAAAATGAACAAAATATATATTAGAAGCGATTAGATCATTTTTCATGAGATCTTGAACCCCACCACTACACGTTTCTAAATTGAGTAATCTTACTTGACTTAATTTTTTAGCCCGGCTTATTGTTGTCATTGGTTTAGAAATATGTTTTAGAATTAGATGGAGTCTGCTCTTAATTGAATGATAGCACAAGAATAGGTTAGCACATTAGGTCTAATTAAAATTATTGTTCTCAATTCTCTTCAATGGTATATCACACATGGTATATTAGTACATAATTGATTTTTATATGGTGAGTTCTACTTGAATTCATTCGGGGTATATGTATATGTTTGTGTGTAGTACCTTTCTCTAACAACATTGGCATTGGCAAAACAAAGCAAAGAAGACTTAACACGGGTTATAAGAACTCCAGGAGTCTTAAGAGCCATGGGATATTGGTTGACATCGCAGAACATATCAGTTCCAGGAAGCCTTCCCAGAGTTTCCATGCCTGACTGAATTGAACTCAGTATGATCTTTGCAAATGATATTGATACCTGCATCCCAAGGACAGTATGTCATATATATGTCCCATATGGAAAATATTCACTAGGTCAAATCAGACTTTTCGTCCTTACATTATGACGTAAGGGTGACAATCGTGTCGTGTTGAGTATTGTGTTATTTCGGGTTTGTGTCGAGTACTAATCAACTTTAACTCAACTCGTTTAACTAATTGTGTCATGTGATTTCGATTTATTTATTTTCGTGTCGTGTTCGTGTTGACCTATATAACTCGTGAGTAAAGAATTAATCGCTCAGTTTTTATTTCTAAAATGTCATTATCATTTAATCGAATCTATACTCATACTTTTTCAATAAACTTAAAATTAATTTAATAAATATAATAATAAAAATGAAAAAAATATCTTTTTTTTGTACAAGAATTAGATCACTACTTGACAAAGTATAATAAAAAATTGACATTTTATTCTTATAATACTATTTAAATATGTTAATCGTGTCAATTTCGTGTTGTTCGTGTTTGACACTAACCAAACTCATTTATTATTCGTGTTAATGGGTTGTGTCATATACAAACTTTTGTCGAGAAATAACAAACTCAAACCCGTTAATTTTGTGTCGATTTTGATTATGTTTTTGTGTTCTATTTGAAATTGTCAGCCCTGGATGAACCCGAAAATATCGTAGTATCTTAGATTTTGGAGTCAAGTACAATAGAATCACATAGTCTAAGGGAAATAAGTTGTTATGGACGTCTTTTGTTGGGGCAATGCAAGACCAATAACTCTACTTGGAGGTGCATTAGAGAAAAATAACAAATGAGGGGACAATGTGGGACTGTGGCAATTTTAAAGGGGTCTAAAGGTAATTGGTGTTATTCATTAAAATCTCACCTTTGAGCCTCAAAAGAATATCAGAAAATCAGCTATTTAGATGAAGTGGAATTATTTGCTTTAAATAGGTATGTTCTTTACAGTTTATTACTTCCATATAATCTGTTATGAAAGTATTCTTGGGGTGACAAATGGGCGGATTGGGAAGTTGTAGAAGAGTCAATATCGAGGTGTGTGTAGTTGAGTCAATATCAAAAAATATTTTACTTTTTTAAGGTCAAGGGTTCAAATCTCCGTCTCAGAGTCAAAATCGAGGTGTTTTTTAATTTTAACTTATTTTCGAATCGTTGAAAAAATTTCAAATTCAGATGTTCTAAATTCGAATTTTGATAACTTTTTGAGGTTAGGTCATGAGAGATTTATCTTTCATAAATACCATAATCCCGGTGTGAATGATTTATCTTTGATTGGATTGAGGAGGAGATTAATCGTGGTGCGCGTAAGTTGACTCGAATACTCCCGACTATCGAACCACAAAAAAAAAAATCGTTGAAAAAAAGGGGATCAACTAGGTTGGGCCATTTTTAACTCGAGAGACAAGACCATTTTCCATTTAAATCTCAAATGGGATATGAAAGAACGTGAAAAATGAAACAAGTTCAGAAAATTGAAGGTGCTTCAATCATTTGTGTGAGAGGGTCAGAAGCATGAAATTTTTAATGTTTATGAGTAGTTCCATTAACCCTATTGTTTTTGGTTTTACAGTTTGCACCCAAACTATGGCCTTCAGCTCACTTTACCTCTTGAACTACTAATTTTTTTATATTGCACCATCAACTACTTGCATTGATTTCACATTACTCAAAATGCAAACATTTGTTACTTTTTTGACGAAAATGTCAACATGTTGGGGGTAAAATAAAATAAAATCGCATAGTTCAAGAGGTTAAATGAAACAACATTTCGTCAAATTTCTAGCAGATGTTAATCATTGAGACATTGTGACATTAATAATTATAATTGAAGGTGCAATGTAAGTGTTGGGTATTGCACGTGTTGGAATCCCCCACCAGATAGAAAAAGAAGTGAAATTATTCTAATATAATGTAGATAGACTCACTACCTATAGACATAAGTTTTTATGCGGGTACGAGTTCTAAATATGTATATTGTGCCTCATATTACTAGGCTCCCTATCTCCTAACAATAAAAAACATGATAGTTGTTGGGCAATGAGCATTTTTTTTCCATCAATCTCTATGCCCACCCCCAATAATTGCCTGATCATCAATTCTTCCATGCCATTCTATTCTTCCTTCCTATCCTCATCAATTCTAACTTACCTTTAAAACATGTCTTGAGATGAGACCATTTTTTTATTGTAATGATACTAGTTAGGTAATTTGACGACCTTTTTTTGTGTACCTGGACTTATATCCATCTAAGTTCAATCTTTTGGGATCCATATTATAAGTTGATTCACTTTGGGTGAACCAAAAAGCAGTCCCCCATTCATAGTGTTCCCCATTTTTGTGCACTTTATAGGAGGTAGGATCCACCACTTCTTACTTCTAGACACCACCTTATGTTGTCACAGACAAAGACAAAGACAATTGATTCGAACCAATTTAACTATATTCCCTCTTTGTCGTAATATTTAGTTCAACTTTATTCTCTCTCGGTTTGGGTTTGGTTGAGAGATAAAAGGATCTACTCTTATATTTCTTGGTTTATAGGTTAAGTGTGTGTACCCATGATTGGAGTGTAGTACTTTGCATAAACATGAAATGACACTTTTCAAATACGATATGACATGACACAAGACAATTTGATCGGCACATCTATACACAATATGCAGGCAAAGTGATTTCTAATGACTAATTCTCGATACAAATACAACTCGAATATGACACAAACATGAGTTGATTGATTCTCTTATATGTACAAAAATGCATGCAATGCTATTCTTATAGGAGGGGGAAATGTTACCGCAACAATCAAACCGATCTCCACAGAAGCAAACAGCACCCCAAGAAAAGCACCAATGCAAGCTAGGAAGTCCAACTTATCAACCCTCCATATATTGTAAGCTTCATTGAGATCAATAAGTCCAGGCAGAGCAGATAAAATAATTGAAGCAAGAATGGCAGTAGGTGTGTAGTATAGAAGCCTTGTGAGTAGTTCCAATGATATGACCACTGTAATGACCATCACAAGGTTTGACACCACTGTCTCACACCCAGCACTGAAATTCACAGCAGTTCTTGAGAATGAACCTGCATGGAAATTTTGAAACCATAGGAACATTTATATAATCAATTTTGTTTTTAAATTTACTCTGTTTTAATAAAAATAGTTTAGTTAAGAAAATATGTAAAAGGGATTTATATGAATCTTAGTATATGAATGATATACTTAGAAACGAGTATCTCATGTACTACTTTGGAGTATGTGATTAAGTTCGGAAAAAGAGAAAAAAAAGGACTTAAAAAGGGGTAATAAAATATTACCTTATGTTTAAAATATTACCTTATTTTTTTTCTGATAAAAAAAAAATATTACCTTATGTTTAAGCAATATCCTCGTCAAAAAGTCTTGATCTAATGGAATCGAATCTATATCTTGGGTCTATGTAACTTGAAGACTTTTGTGCGATTATTTGGTGATTTTTTTTAATAAAGTAAAATTATTTAAGCAAGAAAGTAATCATATAAAAAAAGTATATATCAATAATTGGATTACTATTTTGAAAAAAGTAGTGTATAGGCATTTTAGTATTTAAATAATACACAAGTGGATTAAGTGTGAAGCAAAGAAGCAAATTCGGATATAAAAAAAATAAAGCAAGATAAAACAAATGCTATTTCAAAAAGTACTTAAAAAAAAAGAAAAATAAAGATACTTTATTTCCAATTTAGCACAATAAACTAATTGAACCTCAAAATCTAAACATAAGCTGCTTTACATAGCTTTGAATTAATGTCCTTACATTTTAGTCAAAATTTAACAATTAGCGTAAAGTATGACGAATTGATATTTCAAGATATCGGGTATTCAAAACAATTGTTGATGGGTAAAGTGAAATCAGAACTATAGTTTAAGTAGGCAATCTGTAATTAACCCTAGGATTTTATACAATGGAAGTGGATAAGTGAGATTATAAACAAAGGAAAGTGAAGAATATAGTCTAATAAAGAAATGAAACATAGGCTCACCAGTTGCAACATAGGAAGAAGTTAAAGATCCTGCAATGTTCGTGAAGCCCAAGGCTACCATTTCTTGGTTTCCATTAAGATGGTACCCTTTAATTGATGCAAAAGATCGACCGACTGCAATGGCTTCCTGAATTTGAAAAATCTATCAATTAGTAAGAAAATGTGACCTATTAATTAAGTGAAGATTTATATCAAGTGAGAGAAAATGCACCGTGAGGGCGACGACTGCGACAACTAGTCCGATTTTAACCACTTCTGTGGCATGTGGGCTGTCAAACTGTAACTGATGAACCGAGCTCGGATTCAACCCTCCTTTGATATGCTTTATGATCTTGACTCCATGTTGATCAGCTCTTGTCAGGAAGACGATGAGAGTCGATAAAACGACAGATATTAGAGGTGCAATGGCTGGTAACCAGAAGAGTTTCCTGTTCCTTCTACCCTGATTCAGAAATTTAGAGAAAAAAAAAATTGAACTTCTATGAATTGATCTAAGAGTAAAAAGAAAAAAAACTGTTTACTATGGTTGTTGCTTACCAGAAATCTCATAATTAGGATGAAACTCAGAAATGAACACCCAAGGATGAAGTTATGAGGGTTCCACTGTAACGAACAATCATAAGAGATATCAATTGATCAGACAAAAAGTACTTTTATTGGGTAATGATCTTTTATTCCTGAAGATTGAAGAACTTATTTAGCAAAGAAAGATATAAGAACATTCTGCAATACTTAACATCACCCATAGCTCACAAGGGCACATACTTCAAAGTATTAGCCAAGCAGGTCAGGTCGTATTCGACCTGATTCTAACAATTTTGAGAATGGTTCAAGAGTTCTGTGCAAATTATGAGTCTTATTCGACTTGTGGTTGATTTAGAGACTTTTTATTGACTTATTCTAGTCGACTACATCATTGTCATCGAATCACAGCGAATGCCTAATCGGTCTCATGATGCCACAATTTTGCTTGAATTTGTCGCCATGCCCAAGAAATTAAAAAAAATAAAAAATAAACAGAAAGTTGTAGCACAGAAAAATTAACTTACAGGATGGTGAATTGATCTCCAAACAGCTTTTAACACAGAGATTATATCAGTTTTATTAGTGAAGTGAGTAATTCCAAGTAGTCCCTTCAGCTGCTGAAGACCAATAACAATGGCTGCACCCGCCATAAACCCGACTATGGCAGCATGAGAGAGAAAATCAACAAGAAAACCCAGCCTGTAAAATCATAAACGAGAAAAGGCTGAATGCTTCTGAAGTGTCGGTTCAATATAAAAAAGAAGAAGAAGAAGAAGAATCACCTAAACAATCCAAAAGCCGCCTGAAAAATACCCGCAAAAAAAGTCACAGTAAACACAATCCTTCTATAAGCAATTGGATTAGCCACAGGATCTTCCAATTTCTGGATCATCGACGACAAGAGCAGTGAAACCACGGCCACTGGACCGATTGCTATCTCTCTTGAACTCCCCATTAACGTGTAAATAAGTGGCGGAACAACACTTGTGTCTGTGTGATTTAATTTCAACAAGCCCATAAAATTAAATTCACAATGTTAAATAGATAGACATATTTTTCAAGTTAATATCAGCATAACAAACAATAATATAAGTCAAATTGAAAAAAAAAAAAACTTACAGAGGCCATACTGCGGATCAAGCTTAGCAAGTGTTGCATATCCAATACTCTACATAAAACATAATGCAAAATTTAGTAAATTGGTATATCACATGAAATAATAATAATAATAATACTTAATATGAATGTAAAAAAAAAAAAAAATTAATTAAAAAATTAATGTTTTTCACCTGAGGGATGCAGAGGCTTGCAAGAGTTAAACCAGCCAATAAATCCTTCTTAAATTTTGTTATTTTGTAGTCCTTGCCCCAAACAAGAATTGGAAATATGGCTTTTAAGATTGATGCCACATTTTTGGACATAGGCTGCTCCCTGAGAACTTGAAACTTTTTCCCAGTTTTTCCAATGGAATCCACAAGCTCACGCCATGGACCGGGCGGTACTGGGGCATTAAGAACCCAATGGGTCCTTTCGGCCACCTGGCTTTTCTCCGGATGGCTGGGAAAAACTTGGTCTATGGAAACCTCAGTGGTGGATGAAGCCATAGGTGTTTGAAGTGTTTGGGAGAACAAAGTTAGAGAGACCTCTCTCTTACTATCTTCTACTGAAGGATCCATGTTTTTTTTTGAAGTGTTTGGGAGAACTGAGCTCTCTCTCTCTCTCTCTCTCTTTTTCTGAGGGGTGGCGACCGTATATATAGTTAGAGAACAATTTTGATGACAAATTCATATGCATGGGGCCATTTGAAGACCTTGCAAGCAAAGGACTGCCGCAGAACTAAAGTCCTTTGAATCTTTCATTTTAGCATCATTTCTTCCATGAGTGGACATTCTTATAGAAAGCCGATTTCCAATTTCTCTTCCTTTTCTTTTTTATCCAATTCCTTTCGACAATTTTTCTACCTCTCAAAACTGAGTAGTTCGAGTTTGGCTCGACTCGGGTTGAGTTACTTAAATTGTAAATTGAATTAACTTCATCAGATTTTTAAACTCTCTTTAAAAATAGTTTTAAAATAAGTCGAATTCAAGCAATGTGTAGATTGGCTCCAATAAATTTTTGTATATAAATATTTATAGTTTTACTTTCAAAGAACTTTCCCAAAAGATGAACATACTTACTCTTAAATAAGCTTAAGAACACAAACACATATCTTTTTTTTATTATTATTATATAATAGATTTTTGGAACAAATAAACTTCTAGTATTTCATTTAACTGTTGATTATGCGGTTTTTTAATCTTCCTAAATATGAAGAGTTTAGGAAATGATATTTCAAAATTGTGAGTTGTGAAAAACTTAAAAATTATAAAAAAAATATTTTACCTTTATATAGAAAGGGAAAAAAAATAATTCCATTTGTTAGTTGATTTTTAACCTACTATGCTCCTCCTACTATGTATCAATTAAATGTTATTGAGCAATTACAACATAAATGAGAGACTTTAGATGGAAAAACTATAAAAAGTCTTTATCCTCCAACTATTGAAGTTATAAAATTAAATTTAAAAAATTCTGAAGAAATTGTTATGAATGCTTGCTATTCAAGAACAAACATTTCAGTGAGACAAAATAATTATACAAATGTATGTTTATAGCTTATAGGACAATATTTGACTAAAATTAAAAATTTATTAAAAGTCCAAAATAAAAATAAATCAGAAGCTACATCTTCTAAATCCTTAAAGATGGAAAAGGTAAATATAAAACCACCAGTGAATACTTCTTCTTTTAATTTTCATAATCAAGTTGAAGTTGAGTTCATAAATGCACTCAAAAATAAATTACAAGGTGTGTCATTAAATTTAATTTCTCAAACAACAAGTGTAGAGCAATCTGAAACTGAAATTCACCAATTTGACAATTTTTACACCAAATGCAGTCTGAAGAAATAAATAAAATAGGATTTTCTAAACCAAAAAATCAAACTAATACTTATTCACAAGCTCCTCCAATAAGAGCTTATTATTAAATAACAACACCTCAAGATATTTTGTGTGAAAAAAAAATTTATTGATCAACAAGGATATGATGCCTCTTCCATTTATGAATGGAATATTGATGACATGTATGAATATGTAATCTACCAAGTTTTACATATAATCTTAATGTATGCATCGATATGTCGAGCTAATCGTAATTTCGATCATATTACTACCAAATTAATAACAGCAAGTTTTACTGGTCAATTAAGAGGCTGCTGGAATAACTATTTAAGTCCAACCTAGCAACATGAAATTTTAAATACTGTAAAAATAATAACAGTCAAAGATGGAAGTATAACTACTCAAGAAGATGTTGTTTACACATTAATACAAACAATATTAAAACACTTTGTACGGACAAACTTATAGAGTACAGATAAGAGTAAAGAACTCTTAATGAATTTAAAGTGTCCTACCTTAACACATTTTAGGTGATATAAAGATGTATATTTGGCTAAAGTATTATTACGAACTGACGTTAATAATGAATTTTGAAAAGAAAAATTTATATCCTGGTTACCAAGTTTATTTGATGAAAAAATAAGAATAAGGTTAAGACAAAGACATGGATGATTTGAAATCCCTTATGAAAATTATACTTATGGCGAATTAATTTCTAAATGTGTTTCAGAAGGTTTAGCCATTTGTAATGATTTAAATCTTAAAGCCCAACTTAAGAGACAAAGACTAAATGGTTCTAAAGAACTTAGAGAATTTTATGATCAGTTTGTTTATCATTTAGATATACCTAAAGAAACATCTACGAAAAGAAAGTCTTATCCCAAGTCTTTCAAAAGAAAAAAGAGATTCCATAAAAAGAATTATGATAAGGATAAAAGCAAACCCACTTACTCCACTAAAAAGTCAAGAAGTCTATTTTTAAATGTTTTAAGTGTGAAAAAGAGAGTCATATTACATCTAAATGCTTATCTAAAAAACAAATTAATGAATTAATAACAGATGAGGATCTTAAAGAAAAAATTTAAAAATTTTCTTGAATTTAGAAAGTGAAGTTGATAAATCATCAGAAGACTCATCTTCTGAGGAAGAATATATTATTAATGAGATAAGAGATTCATCCTCGAATGAAGAAAATTTAGGACCAGATAAAGCTTATTCCACTTATTGTTAAGCAGAAGCTAATTATTATAAAGCTATTTCAGCTATGAATGGATTAAGTATACTTTGACTAAATGACAAACATTAATTATTGATCTTGATTCTAAAAGAAAAGAAATTGAACAATATTTGCAGATAAATCCAAAAGATAAGAGACTATCAATGTCTCAGCCTTATTCACTAAAAGAAGTCCTTAACAGGACAAAAAGCTTGATTGATAAACCACAAATAAATAAGATTTCTTCTACTTCCACTACGTTACAAGACTTACAAAGAGAAGTCCACCATATAAAAGGTGACATAAAAATCATAAAGTAAAGACTATTAACTTTAAAAAAAA
>CM042202.1:20557606-20571767 GCA_023539305.1 Ilex asprella
AGGAGCTCGGCTCGATTATTAGCCACCATTGACAATGAGCTAAATTAAAACTGCATAAAGCTAGGATTCGGTCAAGATTGTGCCACACCCAACAACCAAGACATTTGATGTAAAGGGACAAATTGCATCACTTTCATTTGTCATTAGTACTCCCTAATATGAAGAAGAAACCCAACCACCTTATGCCCTACTATTGTTATTATCATGACAACTCTCTTATTAAATGTCATTTTAAATAATGTAATGAGACAAGGATTGAAGCTTGAAATTGAACAAAAATATGAGTGGGGGACAATGGCTCAACCCTTTGGTCTAGAGCAACTCAACGCAATTTAAGGTTTAAAACCGAAATAATAAATAAGGTCATCTTTTATTTTTAATATTAATTTTTTTTATTTATTTTTATTTTTTTATGTAAGAGAGAGAAGAAGAAGGATGTACTAGTATTACCAAGAAAGATGTTTCAATTTTAATTTTTTTTATTAGAGAGAGAGTTTAATTTTTATTTATATTTATATATTTTTTTATTGGGGATAGGGAGAATTGGTGGGGTAAAAATGAGTTAACTTTTTAATACTTTTTTATTTTTTTTAACTTCTGATTTTTTAACTTTTAAATCTTATGGAATGAATCATGAACTTAAATTATTACAAAAAATAATTTTGATTAGACTTTTTTTGGGATTTTTTAAAGGGCTTAAAATTTATTTGATTTAAATTTTTTTGTAGGATAGTAATGAACTTAAAATTATGAGACCTTCTAAAAATTTGGAGCTTAAAACCCAAGCTTTATTTTCGATACAGTTGGGCCGGACTTACTTTGAACTTAGATTAAAAAAAATAGTTAATCGAAAAAAAGTAAGTGAAAAATAATATTATTTTTTATTTTTTAAAAAAACTAATTCTCAAACTCATACTGGCGATATATCTTTTACACGTATATGACACTTGTCATTGAGACATTGAACCCCATTAGACTAAGATGCTATCAATAATTCAAAAAGTTGTTACACATGTTTCAAGCTTCAGTCATGGTCACAATGCACTTGCTTAAAAGGACCACTAGTGCAACAATGTGCATGATAGAAGCATTTGTAGACCAATAGAGATTTGTTTCCCTCATTTTGTGGTTGAGAATTGAGATTTTTGATGATTTTAGGATAAGTACACGTAAAGATAGTATCATAAAGAAATTGATTTGTAGTTATACATCTTTGTTTGATTTATATGTAGTCATTGATTGTGAAAATTACAAAAAAAATAAAATTATACATATTATTTTTTATTGGATAAAATGTGGATATATGTTACAAAAAAATAACGGCCCAAAACTCTAATGTCGTACGATAGGAAATTTTTAAAAATATTAATAATATTGCTCTGGGTATTTTTTTTATCAGTTGATGTGTTAGAAAATATATTAAACTTGAATAAGAAAAATTAGTCACCATTTAACGCACTAGCAAAAATCTCGTGTCTTGAAGACATTCTGTAATAAAAAAAATTAACATTGATAGTGCAACATGGTGGATTAAAAGGTGGTAAGAGTTAGGAGACAGAAATGTATATGTGAATTAATGAGTTTGTTCGGTATGGAAGGAATATGTTGGTTGAGTAGTCTAACATTGAAGGTCGTGGAGAAAAGATGACGTTTTTACATGTGAACAAATTTGACGTGAAATTTGTCATATTGAATCAAAATATATGAGAATTGGATAATATTAGATAAATATTTGAATCATCAGATTGAGTTAGAAACCAATCTATTCATGAGTATATTCTCATTTCTTTCTTTTTATGTTTTTTATGATACCAAAACTAATACAAAAAATAAATAGAAAGATATCTCCACATCTTGTTTGTGGCAAGGCTCAATAACAAAGTCTAACCCAGTTGCACATCTAAACCTTAGGCAAAAGTGTACAAGTCGTCCACGTATGACCTCAGGCAAGGGTGATCAGGTTGTCCATATCATCTCACGAGGAAGTTCAATATTTTTAGCTTAGATTAAGAGTATAGATCGAACTCATTTATTTACGAGCGGTCCAAAAAAATAAGAGGTCATCTAAAACAATATGACCTCTCACAGAATTGGAAGATTACAGTGTATCCAAGTTCGGAGATAGGTCACAATATCACCTCAACATGTTTTAGAAGATCATGTCACACCTCAGAAATGTAACCTCTAATGACAAACATTCTCCTAATAAAATTTTAACAAACTTGAAGACCATGTGATGATGACTTGAGGATCACCCCACTTGTGAGTATAAATACAAGAGGTAATCTCTCGTATAGGGGGACGGCCAAAATCTCAACATTTGTGAACTTTATCTTCTTCTTCAAGCAATAGTAAATTCCCAAAGAATCAAGAGACTCAATTAGAATGGATTAGTCAAACTCTTCGGCTAGTGAACCACTGTATATTTTGTGTTCTTTATTACTTTCTAACTCGTACCTTTATTTTACGTTTCCTATAACATACTATAGTCTCTAGGCTTTGCCATTCACTATTTTTATTACAATCACTGTTCCATAGCATTAAGCTTCTCAGCTTAAGCACCTAGCTCAAGCCTTTGAGTTAAATATCATTAATTTTCTCTTTCATATCTCTTAAATGATTCTTTTTTACGCAATTCATATGCGACCCATTTATTGTTGCATAAAGTCAAACCATATAAAACTCGTATCTTGCATTAATTCTATATAAATTGTATTTAATAGATGTATATTGTATATAATCAAATTCATGTGAAATTGATTAAATGAGTCTAACAGTTCAATTGTTAATCATCCATGCTCATTAAAATTAAATTTAAAGTCAATAATTTTATATCAATTTTTTGCAAAATTTGTAGGTGAATGGAGAACTAATTGACCTACTCTCGATGCACAATCCCCATAATGTGTATGTTGTTTGAAATGGATTTATAAAGATTAAATTATAATATTTATGCATATTTTGAAACCTTAGAAAGAAAAAAAAAATTAATACTTCTACACATGAATCGCAAGTGTTCTAGTGTTATTATGGTGATTCACGAGTCACCGTCGCAAATTGCTTCGAGCACATTCTGGTGAGAATTGGGCCCACGGTCCAATGAAAGGTCCACAAATCAGCTACAGTGGATGAGTGCCGCGCGTAAGTGTAGGCCACACATGTCTCATACTCAACGTTCTCTCTCACATCGCTCGTGTCCACCACGAACGACTGCTTTTTGTGGACCTTACCCACACCTTGTACTGCTCTCTAGAAACATAGGTGGCTATTGTAGGAGTGGCAAGTGGTAACGTATTATTTCGGTACCATATCCATATTTATTATTTTTATGAATATTTTTATTAATATTATAGGTGTATTTTATATCGATATTTATCACTTATATTAATATTTATATTAATATTGTGGGTGCATTACAGTTTGGTATTATAATAATGATAAAAATATGTATAAAAATAATAATTTTTTAATACTGAAAAAATATAGTAACAATAATTACTGCAACAGCGATAAAATCATATACAAGAGTGAAAAATTTTTTGTCATAAAAATAATCATAAAAATTATAAAAATATCTACAAAAATAATAAATTTTAGAGGTACAATATCGGATATATTTTATCAAAAAGAATTTATTTGTTACCATAGTGAAGTGCTATATCAAAAGTCCCTAGTACATTCTCGTGCGACACATGACATTTCCGACTCGTTCTCCTTTAATACTCTTATTATTTAATAAGTTAAATAAAAATGTATAAAAAATTAGAATGACTTTTGATTTGAATTTGAATCTATTTAATATATTAACTTGAATTCGATTAAGTTTCTTTAAACGAATTTAAATTTAGATACATGTAAATTCAATAAAAAAAAATATGATCTAGTATATATATATAAATTTTGATTTGAATTTAGATCCATCACATAGTCTTCCTCTAAGAATCAAACAATTCTGAGTTAATCTACCATGTGATTCAGCCTGTGTAAGCAAACGGCATTGTAAGGCAGAATTATAGATGGACTGAATACACACCTTCGATGAGGTCATGGGTACCGTCCCAAAGCCCCAGAATCGTCCGGACCCCTCACGAAAATGGGTATGTTACATGGTTGAATGTGATTGGAGTAAAAGTTTCCTAAATTGATTCTCATAGTATATAGTTTGGATAGATGACATCAAATTATGATTCAAAAAAAATAAAAAAAATCTATTGAACCCAAATTAGGCATCAAGAGGGTCGGATTGGATAAACATGTTCATCCCATACTTATCCATCCGCAGAAAATAAAGCACATAAAATTATGCCTCTTATTATTTGTTTGGTTCAAGTATTCAAAAGTTGTGGCACACTCTTGTCCCTTACAACATTTTATTTGGATGTAGTATTTAGTGATAGTATAACTATTAAAACTACTAAGAATCTCTACTTAGTTTAATTCATACCCTTGTTTGGTATTTATATATGAGTTTATTAAGGATAAAAATTTATTTTGTATAAATAATCTCCAACCTCATTATTTTAACCCACCAAAAACGTATGTTTAGTTAAGAAGGTGTTCATGGTTATAAATGCACTATTTATCCGATCCTGAATTATTTATAGGTGATAATACAAAGTCCAAAATGTCTAACCAAACAAGAAAATAAATGGTATAAGGTGGGGTCAAACACTATTTTTTTTTCCAATCCTCTTTCTTAATGTCTGAAGTAAACACACCTTTAGGGTATAAAACAAAATTAATCCCTAATTTTTTAAGATTAATTATAGCTTAACCTAGTAAAATCGTACTCTTACTTATGAATAGTAATATTTTCATATCGTAGTCTTAACACTTCATATGCTAAATAAATAGATTTATAAAATTGTTATGAATCATGGGTAGAATTTGTCCTTGACAACCGACTTTTAAAAAGAAGAGTGTTCAAGAATTTATATACATATATCTAATCAAATTTTTAACTAATGTGAAATCGTAACATTCTATTATGTTTCCGTAGTCGACATCCATAATAATCCACTCTATCGACATTAACACAACGGTAGCCCTTTTCTCTTTGGAGCTCCACTTATCTATTGGTATTAAATGATATAACATTATATCCATACATAATATCAAGTCATCTTAATCCACTTTATAAGTTTAGTCTCTTCCGTGATTTGATTGCAAAGAGCTGTAATTTACACTACGTTTGATTCTACACTCGACGTGATGACTAATTCTAATACCAATTATTATAAATCTATTGGTAGAATTTATTTCTAAAAATTGACTTATAAAAAAATGTGTCTAAATTTTATATATACACATCTAATCTCATTTTCAACTAATGTAAGATCATAACACAAACTCATCAAATAAAAATAAATACATCAATTGATTAAATATGGCACAAACCTATCTGCAGACATTTGTATACGACACAAATTCAATAAAATTATGGAATAAAATTTGGTAGAATCTCAACCCCCATTCTTCACATATTTGCATGGCTAAGCTTCGCTTTATACGTACTGCCAATTATAATGAGACAACGACCCAAAAACAAAATTATAATGGGACAAAGTGGGGTCACACCACTAGCTCATCGCCACGTGTATTTCCCAAGCCTATACCTCCGCTATATATACAACCTCTCGGTTGCCAAGTGAGAGATCACACCACATCCTTGTAGTTATTGACGGAGAGAGATCCACTTGTTCTTCAGCTCTTTCTCTCTCCTCTCTCCTCTTGTCTGTGTGAGATCTGCATTTGCTGAGTGAAAGATGTTCATTGAGAGCTTTAAGGTTGACAGTCCCAATGTTAAGTACACAGAGAATGAGATTCACTCTGTGTACGACTATGAGACCACAGAGCTTGTTCATGAGAACAGAGATGGTACTTACCAGTGGATTGTCAAGCCCAAGACTGTCAAATACGAGTTCAAAACTGATACCCATGTCCCAAAGCTAGGGTTTGCCTCTAAACCCACCCTCTAATTTCAAATTAACTCAAACAATAAAGGGGGAACTCTACCTGTTTTGAAATATTTCTCTGGGTATTCTATGATGTGTTTATTTTTGTAATTTTTGAGTAATCCTATGATTTTGTGGTAGGGTTATGCTTGTTGGGTGGGGAGGGAACAACGGCTCTACACTGACTGGAGGTGTTATTGCTAATCGAGAGTGAGTTTCTCCCTTTCCTCTTAATAAATTGCACTTTTGATCCCATAAAATGACATTATGTGTTCTTTTGTTATGTTGGTTGGTAAGATTTGGTGACATGGTGTGAAAAGGTTGTTTAAATGTTTGTTTATTCAAGAAATAGTTCTAATGGAAATTTTTACAAAATTTGAGATATGGGTCTTTTGATTTGACAGAGTATTATCATTATGTGGACAGACAGTGTATGAAGATGCTATTTAGCATTTATTTATTAGATTTTTTTTTAATTTTTAAAAATTTTGAGATATGGGTCTGGAAATTTTGGCAGAGGAATCTCTTGGGCAACCAAAGACAAGGTGCAACAAGCCAACTATTTTGGCTCACTCACCCAGGCCTCTGCAATCCGAGTTGGGTCCTTCAATGGAGAGGAAATCTATGCTCCATTCAAGAGCTTGCTCCCCATGGTACAACCCCTCTACTATACATATACATATGTACATAGTGTTTTATATCTCTGTATAACATTGAATCTACAGTACCGAAAAGGTATGTTTTGTAACGTATTTAAAAATTCTTACGCAATAAAGAATGAGATTACAACTTAATTTACTGATGTCATGATAAGTGGACTTCATAGAATCAATCTCAATTCATAAGGATTGATCTTAATTTTTCAAAGGGTAACTTAACTTTTGGTTTTGTAACTTTCTGATCTTCATTTTGTAATAATTTTTTTATATAGTATCGAACAAGGTACTGTAGTCGTTCCTTTCCATGAATTTTGTTTCAACTTTTTAATTCTTCTGTATGATTAAACAGGTGCACCCAGATGACATTGTGTTTGGGGGTTGGGACATAAGCAACATGAACTTGGCAGATGCCATGGCCAGGGCTAGGGTATTTGATATTGATCTGCAGAAGCAGCTGAGGCCCTACATGGAATCCATGGTCCCACTCCCTGGAATCTATGACCCTGATTTCATTGCAGCCAACCAAGGGTCACGTGCCAACAACGTGATCAAAGGAACCAAGAAAGAGCAAGTCCAACAAGTCATTAAAGATATTAGGTAATTAATCATAGACTGAATCCTATATTTGTCTCTACCCATTAACGTTTTGTTCCTAATTTTTGCCTAGAAAAGGTGAAGACTGATTGTTTTGTTGTTTCAAATGTGTCTATGTGTTCTAAATAGGGAGTTTAAGGAGGCAAATAAGGTAGATAAGGTAGTGGTTCTGTGGACTGCTAACACAGAGAGATACAGTGATGTAATTGTCGGACTAAACGACACTGTGGAGAACCTCTTGGGTTCTTTGGAGAAGAACGAAGCTGAGATCTCTCCTTCCACCTTGTATGCCATAGCTTGTGTTCTTGAAAACGTGCCTTTTATCAATGGAAGCCCACAGAACACTTTTGTTCCAGGTTGTTAAAGCTTACTAATCGACTGATTGCTCGGTCAAAAACATGTTAAGACTTAAAAACCCATAAAGAAACTTTTGATTTTAACTTAATTTTTGTTTCTAATACATTCAGGGCTGATTGATTTGGCCATAAAGGGAAACAGTTTGATTGGTGGAGATGACTTTAAGAGTGGTCAGACCAAAATGAAATCTGTGCTTGTTGATTTTCTTGTGGGGGCTGGTATCAAGGTATTCAATTTCTTTGATTTTAATTTGTTTCTTCATTATTTACTTGGTGAATTGTGTGTGAAATGCTTGATAATTATGGGAATTGGACTTTCAATATGCAATGCGGCTCACGATAATAGCGTCACTACATACGGGATAAGGCTCCTAGATGGCGCAGTAGCATGAGCCTTGTGAATCGGGCCACTTTTTTGCTAAATAACATGGCTCTAGAGCCATGTTAGTCTAATAGAAATGAATAAAATTTTATAATAAGGGTTTGGAGCATTGAGATATATGAAATTGTTGTGGTTCATTTCTGAAAGATGATAACTAGAGGACTTTTGGGAGTGTTGTATAATACTGATGGGTTGTCATACGTGGCAGCCAACATCAATTGTGAGCTACAACCATCTTGGAAACAATGACGGAATGAATCTATCTGCTCCACAAACCTTCCGGTCCAAGGAGATCTCTAAAAGCAATGTGGTGGACGACATGGTCTCCAGCAATGGCATCCTCTATGAGCCTGGCGAGCACCCTGATCATGTGGTTGTTATCAAGGTATAATTCTATGTACACATGTTTGTACAAGTATGTACATACATAGACAATGTATGTGAAATGTTTCCATGGTATCAGTGCAAAAAAAAAGACGAGATGCTCATGATCAACTTGGGGTCAATTTGGATTAAAGTTGGTTTGAACTTGTTCATTTATATAACAAACTGACCTCGAACTCATCTTTAAAATTTGTTTAATAAACAAGTTGAGCCCAAGTTAGGCGATATACATAAAATGTATCAAGTTAAATGTATATGCTACATGTTTTACAAACATATATAGATTAATGTTGATCTTGAACATGGGTTTGTATTTGAGTTTAGACCTGAGCACCCTTAGTTCAACAAGCCAAACCGAGCTAGTTTTCTCTTTAAAAATGAACAAGTGAGCCTGAAAAGTCACCAGCCATGGCTCGGTTTGGTTATTTTGCACCATTAGTTTATGGTATGAATTTTTTTTACATTTGTCTCTTCCTAAGCTTGGTTGGTGTTTATGTGGTGCAGTATGTGCCATATGTGGCTGATAGCAAGAGGGCTATGGATGAGTACACATCAGAGATATTCATGGGTGGTAAAAGCACCATAGTTTTGCACAACACATGCGAGGACTCTCTTTTGGCTGCTCCAATCATCTTGGACTTGGTTCTCCTTGCTGAACTCAGCACTCGCATTCAACTTAAATCTGAGCAAGAGGT
Source organism: Ilex asprella (assembly GCA_023539305.1). Taxonomy (NCBI): domain Eukaryota; kingdom Viridiplantae; phylum Streptophyta; class Magnoliopsida; order Aquifoliales; family Aquifoliaceae; genus Ilex; species Ilex asprella. The sequence continues at coordinate 20,566,631 of CM042202.1, forward strand.
CTGTGTGGTTATGACTTCAACTTGTGCCCTGCAATTTTGTATGTGCTTTAATGTTCATGTTTTGGTTTTAACTTATTGTTCTTTATGGTCTAAATATTTTTGCAGGGTAAATTCCACTCTTTTCATCCTGTGGCTACAATCCTCAGCTACCTCACTAAGGCCCCTCTGGTTAGTTCTTTCCTTCGTTTGTAGCATAAGATTATGATACCAACTTCTTACTGAAAAATGAGAAAGTTGGGGTTCAATTGGTTCAAGGTACAACTCAATAGTGTTCATTAGAACGCAAATTGATCTGTTTTAGTCAATACTTGGTCCGATACAGCCGTAGTGTTTGATACGATATCAAAAAATTGCTTTCGATGTCTTACCCTTTGTAATTCATTATTAAGTTCAGGTCCTCTACATGAATACAAGTACAAAGTGAATTAAGGGCAGGAGACATCTCCCCCATTACATGAATTATTGGGGGGGAAATTGACCATACCATGTGAGAGAAGATAGAAAGAGGAACCTCCTCTTGGTTGATGCAACTTTATTTTATGGTCTCAATAATGATGCTCACATTCGTGGCCAGAAAACTATTGGTCTTGGGGTGACCTCAAAATGCTTGGGTATCTTTTTCTCTGGAATATACTCCAATCTAGTTCACAGGAACACAAATAGAAAAGGCCCAAGGCTTTAAGCCCCCCCCCCCAAAAAAAAATACAGAATGCCTTAAGGCCTATTGTTATTCTTCATTGTGTATGTTAATGTACAGTTTCCCCCTTCACCTTGCCTAGATCCGGAGTATTCACAGAAGTACACGATATAGAAACAACTAGTAGTCAGCTGCTGGTTAAGAAGCCTTGTTGTCTAACCATATCGTTATGATCAATTAATGGACATTGAGACTATTCTTAGTTAATAGACGAGTAATTGTTATTTAACTGTGTGTTTGCTGAAAAAATGCAGGTACCACCAGGCACCCCGGTGGTGAATGCGCTATCAAAGCAGCGGGCAATGCTCGAGAACATACTGAGGGCTTGTGTTGGATTGGCTCCGGAGAACAACATGATTTTGGAATACAAGTGAAGAATCATATCAAGCCACTTACGGAAGATTGGTTCCACCAAATATGGGAAGGACCCTTTCTCCTTTCCTTTTTCATCTGGTATAAACGTATGTGCTGATGTTTTTGAAGATGTAATATCTGTGGGGAATAGACTTAGTGAAAGTCTTGTTTCTGGTATCAGTTGTGTATTTTGTTTGGTTGTTTTGAAGGATTAAAGCCATTGTGTGGTTTTTTCCTTTTGACTTGTAAAGCTTTGCTTCTTGTAATTCTGTTGGTTAGAAATTAATAAATTTTCTGTGGTTGTAAAAAAAAAAAAAGACTTGGTGTAAGTCTATTGTTGATGTAATGGCTTTGTTTTTTCTTTTTCATTGGTTTCTTGGTTAGTGATTACCACTGTATTCCGGTTACTTTGGCTCATTTAGAGCAAATACCTTTTTTTTTTTTTTTTATGTAAAAGATAGATATCTATACTATTTATTTATAAATGTCAGTACATGTAAAAAAAAATTGATTTTCTTTATCCCTAAATATTATAATAAAGTCAATTATACTCACATATATATTTTTATCTAATTTTTGTTTTTTACAATTATCTGACTTTTAATTTGTTTTGTACTTTTTTTATAAGAATTTTTAAATTCTTTTAAACTCATTTATTATTCATATAGTTATATATAATTATCTATATTTATATGAAGAAGAAAATTATATATATGTTAAGTTATTATATACATGTAGTTATTAGGTTAAATTTTATAGTCAAATATATATTATATTTTATTCTTTAGTATGTAATAATATAATAATATTATAAGTGATCTAATTAATTTATTTAACAAAAAAAATTAATAATTCTTTAATTTAATTAGATGTGCAAAAGCCTATAAAGATTAGAGAGATACTTAAATAAATGACAAATAGGTACTTAAAAATTTATAAAATAAATTAATAATTAAATTTAACAATAATTGATGATTATTTGTTTAATTTAATTATTATTATTAATTTTTTTTGAGGAGAGGAGAGGGGGAGGGGGATTATTTAATTTAACCCGTGTTCAATTCGATGGACTTAACACGAATATTATCCGAGTTTAATTCGGGTTATTTATCGGTTTAATTCAGATAGACTTGGATTGAATTTAGATTTTTAATTTCGAACTGATTTCGTATTACTTACGGGTTTAATTCGGGTTAACATAAAAACCAGATTGAGAAGGGATGAGAGTTAGAAACAGATTGAGTTGAAGCCTGAGCATGGAGAAGAAGGAGCAGAGAGAATGTGAGAAATTGATTTGTGCCTGCTGAGTTAACAGAAATCGATTTACAAAAGGAAGAACAGAAGTCGATTTACTTACAGTCTACAGAATCGAAAGAAACCGGGCTTCTTCCTGTGCTTCTTCCTTCTTCCTTCTTCTGAGCTCCAACGGCTATTTTTTTTCTTCTTGTGCTCTCTCTCTCTCTCTCTCACACACACACACACGGGCTTGTTATTGCTTCTGGCCTCTAGCTCTGCTCCAAGGTGACGATGGAGTCCAGCTTGTGCTTCTTCCTTCTTCGTCTTTGTGCTTGGAGAAGGAGGACTAAGAAAGTGAGAAGTGAGATTTGAGAATAAGGGGAGAGGAGACGTGAGTGGAGCTTCATAGTTCACAGAAGACTAAACCGATTTAGGGCAAATAAATTAGGGAGACAGATCTGAGAGAGAGTGAGAGAGACTGAAAGTGGGCGCAGCTTCAGATTAACCGTAGGACAAAAATCTAAAATTGTATTTATATAGATATTAATTTTTTTTTTTTGGTCAAGATATAGATATTAATTCAGTTTGAACCCAATTGAGCCCAATTTTAATATTCAGGTTAAACCTGTGAACCGATGTCTCAACCTGATGTCCACTCAAATTGAATTCGGATTAAGATTTTTTCACTCAAACCTAACTCAAATATTAAAAAACCTAATCCAAGTCATAAATTTTTCAGATTGGGCTCGGGTTAGTCCGCCCAAATTGCAACCCTATTAGCTATCCTACCATTGCAAACCTCATTTAGGCTGTTGAAGTTGGAAAATGGGTATATTTTTTTTGATCAAAGAACGACTAAAAACATAAAATTACATAAAAAATTTAAATTACACTCATATAAAATAGAAGTCTTAAGTTCGGGAAGGGAGAAGAAATGGGTATATAAAATACCATATTTCGCATATGAAAATGACAGTGATTATTTTCTTTCTATTTTTAAATTACTTTTTTTTACAAATTAAGTATTAATTTTTTTATTGATAAATACAATAGATGCATTGATAAGACCAAGTGTTTACATTTTTACATCCTTATTAATTACATTTCATTCAAAAGATGATATACTCCTATGCATGCATTCAGAAAAACATCAAGTACTCTTTAGAGCATCTTCAACAATAAAATGTATTTTTGTTATTCAAAAAGTAACATTTTTTATTTTAACTACTCCCTTTGTAATATACACTCCAACAAATTTTATATATTTTTAACTACTCCTTTTAAATATTAATTCTCATGACTTTTGTATTTTTTTTTTGGAAAAAGTGAAAGGGAGAAAGAGAGAGAATGGAAAAAAAGGAAAGGAAGTGAGAGAAAAATATTATAAAAAAGTTTTACATATCGCTATAGAGCATCACTGTAGCAAAAATCTATTTTACAGTATATGAAGATAATCTGTTGGAGTGTCATTTTTGGCTTTAATTAGTTAAAATTTACCTATTTTGACCATTTGAAACATCTGTTGAAGATCATCTTACAATAAATGAAAGAGACAATGCCAACAAAATCCCTTACTCTCATCAAACTATAAAATGTCAATAAAAGTTAACATCCTAACCGAAAAACCTGTACAAATGAAAAAAAAAATCAGTACAAAATATAGACTATTTTACAGTCTTCAACGGCATTCACGTTATATTCTGCCATTTATTGAAGTAAAACCTAAAAACCAAAAACAAAAACCAAATTGTTTTTCGAACATAATTAGTACAAACATGCCAAAGAAGCCTAATTGAGAGTATAAAAAAAATGCCTAAATTAGACACCTTTTCATGTTTTATTATAACATCCATTGAAATAAAACCACAAGACCAAACAAAATTCCAATTTTTTTAGGAGAAATTTGTAATTGATATAAATATATCATAGAACTCAAATCAATACTCGTTTGTATTCAATTATAATGTCTATTGAAATAAAATTAAATAATTAAATAAAAATCACATTTTTTTCAAAAAGAAAAAACCCAACACTATACAAATATTGGCCTGTTTGCGAATTCTAATGACATCATCAAATTCTAGTGGTTATAGAACTGACACTAACAACAGGGGTCTAGTGTTATATGTGCACAAACTTTAGAGATCTAAATATAATATCTCAAATATAAGGAAACTGAGTGATTAAGTGACAAACTTCAAGGAAACATAGTGCAATTAGCCCAATATCTTCTACTTTTATTTGGGGCATTTTGGCCACTTAATTAGTTATGTTAGCTCCTTTATTTAATTGTCACTAACAACGGTTCTGAGTGTAATATTTTAAACTTGAGGGATCTATGTGATTAAGTGAAAATTTCAGGGAATTCAGGTGTAATTTACTCCATTTCTAACTAAAAATAATATTATGCTATAAATTGTAAAAATTACAGAAATAGTATATCACATATTAAGTGTATCGAATACCAAAGGCATTTCAAAAATATTAAACATGTTCATAATGCACCTTAGACAAAGGTAAATTTAAATTATTTCGGTCATATTAATGGGTGCACACACGATGATAAATTGCTCATTTCTAAAACATTTTGAAGTTGAAAAAAATAATATTTCTCTGTCTTTGCAGTGTTAAACATAAAGATCGATCAATGCCTAGATTGTGACACATCGAAATAGGAATTCAACATAGAGTCTACATGTTGAAACTGCTCATCTTCAAAATCCGAAAATGAATCAGAGACAGAACAGAATCACTTGGTTTCCTTTCATTTTGTGTGGGGGGTATTGGAATAATGCATTAAATATATGTGATTCGTGTTTGTTGTCCATTGCTTTTGGAGTTTGACATCTA
>CM042202.1:20571867-20582053 GCA_023539305.1 Ilex asprella
TTATTTTTTTCAACAAACACCTCGTACCACCACACCACCACACACAAATAAAACAGATTCAATACTAGCTGCAACCCTTGAATATATCAAATTATCAATCCAAACCCAAGAAATTCAAAGGAGAGAGAGAGAGTACCTGTACATGAAGATGTCACGACCAGGTCCCAAACGGCGGTTGCAGAGACCACAGGCCCTCAAGAAATGAGCAGTCTCTGTGGAGTAATCACCTGAACCCTTTCTATGGTATCTGGGTGACAACAGTGCCATCGACCGGTGATTATACTCACTTGGCCCCACCATAGTACGCTCATGATCTGGTCCGTCCAACTTCTTCTTCACATCACCGATGATCATATCCCGATGATCCAAAGGTGGTGGTCCCTCCACATCAGGCATATCAACTGTGATCCCAGTCATGCTAGTTGTCCTCCTTATCATCGGAGGCCTTTGACGCTTGCCCAGCATCACCAGGAGAGCGAGAGAGATTACGTTTACCTATACAGATGAGCGGAGAGAGTGTGAGTGAAATATCTATATGCATGTATATGTAGATATGTTATTGGTTATATCAGTTGGTGTGTGTGTGTGTGAGAGAGAGAGAGAGAGAGAGAACTGTGGGTGCGTGGGTGGGTGAGTGGGAGGAAGAGAATGTTGAGAGAGAGATGAGTGGAGAGGAGGTGTGAAAATGGCCGGTGGAGAGTGAAGTTAAACAGAAAGGGCAGGAGCTGAGAGTGAATCGAAGACGTTGATTTAATGCACAGACATGGGACGACTACGTCAGACAATACCTTTAAGCCGATATTTTAACTCCACGTAGCATTCCTCCTATTAAACTCATACTCGGCCATACAAAGAAATTAATAACAATAATCGATCAAGTTTCAAGATTATATTTTAAATTTATCTAACACTACTTTTTTTTTTATCACTTTTTTTATTATTTAATTTTTAGATTAATTGCACTAATAATTCCTTAAATTTACCTCTTATTAACCTTTTGCTCCTAAAGTCCCAATTTAATATATTTAGTTGATAAAAAACTTTGGATTTTTAACTAAATTGTCCTTTTCCTTATCTACTATCCAAATCTCTCACGAAAAAAAACTCGTGTTCAACACATGTAAAAGATAGAATGGTATCATTGTCTTTTCTCCTTATTTTCCCGCATATCCAACTATCGGGTCACATGCAATGAACACTGTGAAACATTAAATCTTCACTTCAGATGAGACAAGAAAGACCAATTTCATGTTGGCATGAGTTGTCAATCAAGAATTAAAACAGAGAGATTATAGGAATCGGTCAAGTATGATTCTAGACCAAATTGATGTATAGCCAAAAATTGAGTCTCAAATCTATCTATATATGTACACAATGCCTCTGTAAATATTTTTTTATGTGGAATAAAAAGTAAAGAAACTTTGACATGGTATCAGAGCTTCTCAGGACCTGATTCCCTGTTCATGCCCATTCCTAGTCCTGATCTTCCTTCCACCCACCATTTGCTTCTATGGCAGACACCGACACCGACACTGAAACCCCAACCCAGACATAACCCATCGACCAGAATACCCTCTTATCTGAACTATTCATTGCTACGATGGCCAAAGCTCTGTCCAAAGCCTAGGCCCCTACGGCGACCTCTGAACCTACAACTTTATCGATTGGCATTAAGTTGGACGATTCCAACTATGCCTTATGCAAAAGAGTACACTCAAACCTATGGAGTAGATTATCAAGAAACCTTTTCACCAATGTCTAAACTCAATACAGTTAGGGTTCTGCTATCTCCAGTAGCCAACCTGGATTGGCCATTGCATCAGTTAGATGTAAATAATGTTTTTCTCCACGGTGACCTTGAAGAGGAAGTCTACATGGAAAACCCTCCAGGCTACACGGCATCCTCACAAACTGAAGTTGTGTGTAAATTGCAGCGTGCGCTATATGGACTGAAACAATCACCTCGAGCATGGTTTGGGCGGTTTAGTCAAGTAATGAAGAAGTATGGCTTCTACCAAAGCAATTTAGATCACACATTATTTCTAAAGCATAAACGGGGCAAGGTAACCGCTTTAATTATGTATGTCGATGATATGATCATCACAGCGGATGATACAGAGGAAATTGCTAAGCTTCAAAAACAACTAGCCACCGAGTTTGAGACAAAGAATCTAGGGGGACTTAAATATTTCTTGGGAATAGAGGTTGCTAGATCAAAACATGTATATTTTTTTCCTAGCAAAAATATATATTGGATTTACTATGTGAAGTTGGAATGTTGGATTGTAAACCAGCAGACACTCCAATTGTTCAAAATCATAAGCTCGGAGATCATCCAAGCAAAGTGTCAGCAGACAAAGGAAGATGCTAAAGGTTAGTTGGGAAACCCATTTATCTCTCACATACTCGTCCTGATATTGCTTATGCAGTGACTGTAGTAAGTCAATTTATGCACCAACCAAGTAAGGATCATATGGAAGCAGTGGTCAGAATTTTGCGATACCTAAAATCCTCCACAGGAAAAAGACTTATGTTTTCTAAAAATAACCATCTCAGAGTTAATGGTTATACCGACGCAAATTGGGTGGGAGATACCACAGACAGAAGATCCACCTCTGGCTACTTCATGTTTGTGGGGAAAATTTGGTTACTTGGAGAAGTATGAAGCAAAAGATGGTGGCATTGTCAAGTGCTGAAGCAGAATTCCGTGGAATGGCTAAAGGACTTTATGAGCTTCAATGGCTCAGAAGACTCCTTATAGAAATTGGATTTGCCCTACCTTCGAGATGGATCTTTTTTGCGATAATAAGGCAGCAATTGTTATTGCCCACAATCCTATCCAGCATGATCGCACTAAACACGTGGAGATTGGCAGACACTTTATTAAAGAAAATCTAGTTGCTAAAATAATTCGATTTCCATTTGTGAAATCTAAAGACCAATTGACGGATGTTCTTACAAAGGTTGTATCAAGCAAGGAATTCTACAACTCATTGGACAAGTTGCGCATACAAAATTTGGATGCTTCCACTTGAGGGGGAGTGTTGGCATGAGTTGTCAATCAAGAATTAAAACAGAGAGATTATAGGAATCGGTCAAGTATGATTCTCTATAGCCAAAAATTGAGTCTCAAATCTATCTATATATGTACACAATGCCTCTGTAAATATTTTTTTATGTGGAATAAAAAGTAAAGAAACTTTGACATTTCATTCTTTTTAGGGTTCTAAATGAAATTGGGAAAACTGGAGAAATTAGGGTTTGCGGTCAGGTCAAAGGGAAGATCAACCACACTGGAATTAGAGTACTCATAAGGGATAAATTCTTCATAACTTTGTCTCAAAAAATTGATAAGATTTGAACGCAAAACGTTTGAATTTATAATTCGTCTCAATTACCATTTAAACTAGTATATTTTTAATGAATAGTATTAATAGTTTGATTTTAGTCGATACATTATCATGTGGTAAGACGCTTCCTCTACAACTGTCAGGTCGTGGGTTCGAGTCACCCAAGGGGGGAGGTGAAAAACCATTGTTAATCCTCATAAAAGAGAAGAAGGTAAAAAAAAAAAAAAAAAAAAATTTAACTTTTGTTAGATTGGGACCATTGGGTAATTAAATCGAATTAGTTGGTCGTAGTATATTTATTATATTCCAATGCGTGTTCACTTTTGGCTGGTTGGAACTGTAAGAGTTTTGCATGTAGTACCCACATATTTTCGACAAATTACTCTGTATCACCAAGAGAATGTTGTGTAATGAAAAGTCATACAAAATTAATTTTTTAGTTTATTCTAGATTAATCGAGGTGCACGTAAGTTTGTTCGAACATCTCTAACCGTCGAATTAGAAAAAAAAAAATAAATATATATATATATATATATATATATTCACAAAAAATAATAAAAATTCAAAACCTTCCCAGACAAACACAATTCTGTATGTCACCATTTCCTACTCAACACAATGACTCAATTATTGTGTCCATGTCGTCCACGACCACGGCCATAGTGCCTTGCCTTCTGACATAATACAATTCTCAAAAAAGAATTGGAAGCATTAACTATATGTTTGATTACATAAGCATCATCTAGTGGACTCTGGTCCCCCTTCAGTTGCAAAAATATATTAAAATATCTCAAAATAATTTAAAATATTATGAAAATACTTCAAAACATTTCAAAGTATTAAAATTTTAATTTAATTAATGATTTGTTTCGATCGACTTAAAAACAGAAACGTTTTGATTATTTCGAAACAACATTTTGATTCTTAATTGCATCTATATACATTACTCTAAAAACATATAGGGAAGAGCTAACGACTTAGTGGACCCACCAGCACTATGAACATTGCTCCCATCTCCAAGTGGAAACTTCTCATCCGATGCCGGTTTTTTTAACTTTTCAACTTTTTTCCTTTTCCAATTATTTTATTAATTAATGATGTTCTCACCACTTCGTTAAATCATTAAAGACAATGCGGCATGGTTTTGCCCACTGGATTAACCCTATCTAGTCTTATCACTTCGGTTATAAGCCCAACCCACTCCACTGCCGACCCTTAACATCATATACTTTGTACAACAACATAGATTGCAGGCCCAAATTACAAATGACTATTCTCTCTCTCACCCTGTAAAATGGAAGTCTCCAGGTCATGCCCAAAAAAGCCCATGTCATTATGATTGCTTGATCGGACTGGGTAAATGACCATGTAACATGGGTTGACCCGAAAGCACAAACTGATAGCACTCATTCCTGTAATTTCTTTTGTATCACTCAAATGAACTTTAATTATGATGTATCATTAGTATTACAACGCCAAAGTAGTTTTCCGCAATTTAATGCTCTTTGATGAATATATTTTTTTTATTTGAGTCAGTTCTTAAAAAATTGAACTCCAACAATTTATTTATTTATTTGAATAAGGTTAAAAAAAATAGAGTACAAAATTCTTCTTTTTATATTTAGAGAGTTAAACTCACTCTTTATACTATCATGGTCGAATTAAAAAAATGAGATGTACTTTCCCATTGAACCCAATTTATCATAATTGAATTATCTATTCTAATAATAATAAAAAAATAGCTTTTATAGTCAAAAACATTTATATAATTGTATCATTACAAAAATAATATATACAATATAAATCGACATGATAAAAATTTAGTTTTTCATAAATGTTAATTAATTAAGCATTAGAGTAATAAAATTTATCACAAAACAATTTAAATAATGTTATTCAAAATCAAAAATATAATCATAGATCGATAATTTTTATTTTTTTTATCAAATTCTAACCACCGAACGTTGGCAGTTGGTTGAATGTTACCGCAATTTGAATCCAACAATGTCACCGCACCGCAGTATTAAATATTTAGTCACCGACAGCGTGAGATGTTGTTGTGGAGTTGTAACCGCGTAAAATGATAGCATCGGGGGGGCCCACCGACCGAAATCAACGAAAAGGAATTCCGCAAGACACGCCCCTAGTTTCCTTATTTAATACACGGGGTATCATGCAACCACTGCTGTGCTGTTTGCCACTTTCCCCTTCTCTCTCTCTCTCTCTCTCTCTCTCTCTAACACACAAATTTATCTTTTACAGTTCCTCTACTTTCAAACCCTAGTAAATGGCGAGATTAATCTTGCTCTTTGCTCTCTGTGTTCTACCGGCGATTGTAAGTGCTCGCTTTGAGGCCAACCCTTTCCTCGTCCGAGGCAAAGTCTACTGTGATACTTGCCGCTGTGGCTTCGAGACCCCTGCCACCAAGTACCTCGCTGGTATTCTTACACCCTCTCTCTCTCTCTCTCTCACACACACACACACACATTAGTAACTTGGTTTGGCTTTTATTAATGGTTTTTGTTTAAATTGAAATTCAACCCCGCAATTTTTGTTTATTAAAGCAGTTTGTAGTCATCCTAAATACCAAGTTTTTACTGGATAAGCAAAATGTGTTGTGGATTAGTTTTTACCATGAAGAAGTCGCAAGTTTGATTCCTGCATTCTTGATATAGAGGGTCAGTCTGAAACACATTTATTATATGATTATGTGTATAGGTACATTGCGATATTGTTATGAGTCCAAATACCCTTTTTTTGCTATCAAAACTAAATATTTGGTCTGGATTTGATAGTAAGATTGCTCAACCCTGAAATGGGTATCAGGGTTTTAGTCACAAAAATAGTTTCTCTGCACATTGAGTATCCCCATATTCCGCAATAGCTAGGCTGTCACCCCATATTCCGCAATAGCTAGGGTATCAGGGTTTTATTTGATGGACTATTTCTCAGCACTTTTATACATTCTGATCTCATAATTTGGTTGGAAGTTGTGAATTTAATTGCTACGACTACTACTACTTTTGTTTAAATGGACAAAGACCTGGTCATTCAACGTGGATCGAGGATCTAAATGGTCCGGGCTACTATTATTGATTGTGTCCTACGAGATTATGGCTTAGCAGTTCATTCTGCAATACATTTTTTTAGATTTGTAAAGGTTGCCATATGGTCTTGTATTTCTCTGTCAGTTTGAGCACAAGTAAAATTGATTCTGAGAACCTAAAATTAGAATGTAGTACCCAGAAATCCTTGACTGAATAAGGTAGCCTGCTAGTCTAATTTATCACTAATGCCATGGTATTAGCAAAAATATCAATACCCACATAATCATATAGGGAACCTTCCTTTGTTAGAATTATCTTCCTGTAAAGTTTTTTTCTGAGATAGTTGGAACCAAAGAGCAAAAGTAATTTGTGGTAACTGGCGAGTTAATTTCCCATTGATTTCTTCTGATCAAGCTACAAATTCTATTGCATATTCTGAATGTTACCTCGTCATTGTTCTTGATATGCTAGTAATGTCGGTGTCCTTCCATTTTTTTCCTTGCAATTGCTTCTTTGTCGTGCTTTTTTGATCAAAACGATGTCATGGGACCATGCTGCTTGAATAATTACTGTTTTATGATTGTGCTCTGTGTTAGGTGCAAGGGTGAAAATGGAGTGTAGAGACAGGGCCACCCAGGCAATCAAATATAGCATTGAGGGTGTGACTGACTCAACAGGAACATACAAAATTATGGTGAATGCTGACTGCGGCGATGACATTGCTGAAGCGATGCTCGTTAGCAGCCCAGATTCTGAGTGTGCTACACCGGACAAAGGACGTGACCGTGCCCGCGTTTTCCTCACCAGATACAATGGCATGAACTCCGACACCCGCTTTGCTAATGCCATGGGATTTCTTAAGAATGAGCCTTTGGCTAGTTGCACCCAAGTCCTCCAGAAATACCAGGAAACTGATGAATAGAAAATAATGGGTACTAGCCTTTTTCATATATTATTATGTGTTACTAATGCTGGGTGGTGGTACTACGACTTTGGGCTCTTTGGTTTGATGAGTAATGTATGTTCCATTGTGGAGTTCCTTAATTGTGGCCTCAAATTTGCTTGTTGCTTGCTAGTCTAGCTGGAGGTGCTTGGTTTATTGTTATGAAACTGATTTTTCACCTTTCATTGAGTTCAAACTGGATGGTAAATTAAGATCTCTCTTGATTTCTACTGCAAAATGGTACCTTTTATCCTTGCTATAAACGGTCGTACTGCTGTGACTTTCCTCCAGAATTTCAGCATCTGAGGCTGGTGTTGATTTGATTTAGAACATCTACCTTTGAAGGCAATCCTTCGGAAGAAACATTTTCAAAAGCATTTCCCTACCATTTCGCATGAAAGGAGACCAATGTAAAGCAGAGTTGTTCACTCGGATATTTCGATTCATAAATGTAGATCTCAAATCTATGAATGAGGAAATTTCTGAAACTCACAAAAAAAAAAAAATTATGTTAGACAAAAAGAAAAGCAACTTGGACCAAAAAAAAAAGAAAAAAAGAAAAAAAGAGATGACTTCTACAAAAAGAGATGCAGTGGCTTAGACAAAAAAAAAAATTGGTCGATAGCCTTAATCGAATGTTGATTAATACGTAGTAGATCAAACACTACTTGACCAGAAACGAAAGGCTCCTGGAAAGAACCTCATCAGGAACTGATCTTGACCAAAATCTGAACACTAATGCTATCTAACCTAAATTTGAGATCTTAAATCAATAAGAATTATTAAATTTATGGGTTTGATTTAAAAAATTTGATGAGACTCACTCATTCAATGGTCCTCATTCACTTGAATAGAATGACATTCGGGATGCAAATTTAGATTGCATAAGTATTTTTCAAATCCGAATCAGTCCAATTTAAAAGTTTCAATTTTTATTACATTTCGGGTCAAGTTGTCAAATTTCAAATCCGAATTCATTTACAGCATAACCCACATACACAGTCTAGCATGGGGAGTGAACTTTGTATCGTGACTTAAGATGTCTCGGGTTCAATTTTTGTGGTAATTTATGTGATTTGTGGGTAATGGTAGATATCAGTTTTACTGTGCATGTAGAAGCTTAATCTGACCTAGCTGAAATGAGAGGCTTCGCTTGACTCATGACACTTGGTTCAAGATAACTCGTTGTGATGAGATTGGAGAGGCTGAAATCAATGCATTTACTCATCAGGAGGGTTATAAACCCAATTACAGTGTAATGGCAGAAATTATATTGAAATTACCTCTAAAAAGTCACGGAGGAGAAAGAATTATTAAATCAAATTTCGGATTAATACATATTTATTGACTACCTCCATTATGGTGTTGCTAGTAAATATCTCTATTTTTGTTTTGAATCTTCTAAATTATTCTCCCAAGAAATTCGAACCCTTTTTTTTTTTTTTATGATCTTTCAATAAAAAGATTCATTTTCTTCATAAAAAATAGGACATAGAACCCAATTTTGTTCTTAGATCACCAAGCTTATACTCATTTTCGATAGTTTTCTGTTAATTTTATATTTGAATTACAAATCGTATTAAAAATAAGGGCAAGACTCTTCTCACATCTTAAATGTCTTTTTTCACCCCATTTAACTCTTTTATTTCAAATTATTAAACCCACTTAATTTATATCTATCTCATTAATGACTAAATTTACCCCGTCTAAAATAAAAAACATATTTAGTAAAGAGTTAAAATAAAGAGTAAATTTTTATACACCATTCATATAGAACTCTTTATTCTTACCGGTTTTACATTTTATGCTTCATCTTTTTTGAGAATAAATTTAGTTTCCCTCCATTTTATTAATCCTGTCATTTATTGTCCATCTCGTTTGACACTTCAACAAAATTTGTATAATCCATTGATCAAAACTATTAATTTAATCTTCCTCGCTAATCAAATTGCACCTAGTTTGTGAGTTACTGTACATGAAACTAAATGTAAGGGGATCGAACTATTTTTAAGGGGAATTTGGAAGCCGGTACAATTTTTTAAACTTATTTAGGGTAAAATACAACACAAAAATTTTTTTAGGGTAAAGTGCATATTTTATGAAAATACCAGTATTGCCATTCTATACACAATGAAAAACGTATAAACCGTTTTTCATTCCTCCGTATATTGTGGGCATAATCGTGTAATGAGCGGTTTTTCAAAGGAATGATTTTTCAAAAAACTGAATATTCGACATCCTAAATCTTCGGCATCCTCATTATTCCGAATCATCATTCTTCCTAAATCCCCTCACTTTCTAAAACTGAATATTCAACGAACAAAGAGTTTCGGACTCTTCATCTTCGCTCAATTCGTACAGAAGCAGTTCATCGTCTTCCGCAACTTCTTCAGCAAAAAATTGTTGTGACATTCTTTTTCTCTCTTTTTTTTTTTTTGGTTTTTCATTGATTGATTAGTTAGTTTTTTTTTTTTGTTCATAAACTGTGTAAGTTTACTCAAATAAATTACAAAATCGCAAAATCCTAATTTTGTGAAATTATATTACGAATTTGCACATTTATTTCAGCATATTTACATGAAATTTTATCAAAATTGTTATGTAACTGTGTTGAATAACTATTTGAGATGCAAATGTAGACAGTTAAAATTCAACAGTTTAATGGGTATAACTATGTTGCGCAACTAAGCACTCGATTTTAAAGATTGAATTCTTACAAGTCTGTCATTATCAAAAATTTATATATACTTGTTTTGTTTAAACTGAAACAGTTATGTAACTGATTAGAGTAACTTTTTGAATTTCAAATATATATGATGTTCTAAATCAAAATTTAATGGGGTTGA
>CM042202.1:20598054-20628971 GCA_023539305.1 Ilex asprella
TCCTTCTTTGCATCGTCATTGAACGTCGGTATATCACGAGTACTTGAAGTTATACTAGTTTCATGCATAATGCGTTTGATTCATTGTCACAAAATTCCCACTTTCAGCATAATCAGACATATTACTCTTTTGAATCAGTATGTCGCTCACTTTTATTGTCATCGTTTCTTTCTTTTAACAATCTCGTTCTCTTTCGTCGACGATTGTTAAGAGCTATTGATACACCAGATAAAGACATACTACAAATTATTAGAATGATGCATAGTATTTACAAAATTTATATAGGATTATATCACCCAACACATCCATCATGATTGTGAACAAAACTCATCCATTGAGACTGAATGTGACAACACAGCCTATATGTACATGGGGTAACATGTGACTACACAGCCCACGTCTTCCAGACACCGACTTTGACAACACAACCTACTCAGTACTAATTATTCAACGTATTTACCGATGGATCAGCTTTAAGTGTTTGTCCATGGACATGAGCATTCAATTGTCAGTGTACTAAACGCTTCAAGTAAAACTACAGACAATGAATGTTGGGTCAACACTAATAACATCACGTTGTCATTATGATGTGATACTCCATTTCTATACCAATGGGAAAGGCTATGAATTTTAATTTATGAATTTTAATTTAATGTTAATTTTATGAATTTTACATTAAATTGAATTTATCATATACAAAAATTAACATTTTATCAAATTACATGTCAATTTAATGTAAAAAAATGGCATTGGGATAGATCCTAAATAACCATGATCGATCCTAATTAAGTAGTGGAATCGCAAAAAAAAAATAAAATAAAAATTGACATTGGGATCGATCTTAATTAATCATGATCGATCATAATTGAATAGTGGAATCGTAAAAAAAAAAATGGCATTGAGATCGATCTTAATTAGTCATGATCAATCATAACTATTAAGTTACAAGTGATAAAGGTAAAATTACCACCTAGATAGGAGATGAGGTTACTACATTTTAAGGAAAATTTACCATCGTTTTCAACCGCCTTTTTCAGCCGTTTTTTTTGACTGCTAAGTTACAAGTGATAAAGACAAAATTACCACTTACATGAGAAATGAGGTTATTACATTTGAAGGGAAATTTACTACCATTTTTCAGCCCTTTTTTTTTTACTCCCCATGGTCCACCACAAAAACTGCCTTGACCACCCCAAAACCGCTTCGGTATGATACCGAAAATAACTTTTTGGTACCATAGCCTTTCCCAGTTGAAACTAGTGAGTGTAAAATTTAGAGGTCAACCAAATAAAGATTCCTTGCTATCAAAAACTAGTAGACTTATTCCATTTTATAAAAAACACACATAACTCGTTGCATAAGACAATACACACTCACTTTACATACGCTATATGATCTCCAATACTCCCATCTGAAAAACCAAAATAAAGATACAAAACAATCACACACACATTAGCGCATGACAAATACACCACAAATTAAGCTTTGTCTCTACAAAGCTGTTTATCCTTATTTTTTCCAATTATACCTGATGGGCACAAGACAAAGGGGTGTTTTCTTCGACGAAATAATACCATTTTTTTCTTCTTCCATGCTAATATCTTCTGTTTTCATACCACTAGGCAATTTCCAATTGAAACAGTAAAAAAGATTAGCCAGCGTGAACTCTATAGTAGCAATGGCCATGTTTAATCCAGGACACATTCTTCGACCAGACCCAAATGGCAATAGCTCAAAATGTTGCCCTCTAAAATCGATGTCATTACTTTCAAACCTCTCAGGATAGAATTCATCTGGGTTCTTCCAACTATTTGGATCTCTACCTATAGCCCAAGCATTAATTAAAACCCTTGTTCCGGGGTAAATATCGTACCCATTGCTACCACCAATCTTACAATGGCGCATACTCGTGTGTGGGATCAATAAGGGGGCACCTGGGTGCATCCTTAGGCTTTCCTTCACCACCATCTTTAAGTATTTTAGCTTATCAAGATCGGCTGCTTCAACTTTTTGTTTCCTTCCAACGCAGCCTCTAACTTCGGCTTGCAGCTTTTGCATTACCCGAGGGTTCTTGACAATTTCGGACATTGCCCACACCATTGTGACCGCACTCGTATTAGTTCCTCCAACAAATGCGTCCTAAAATTTGATCAAATATTTTGAGAATAGTAGAATATGAACGACATAACATAAATGTAGAAGTAATGATACCCAATAGCAAAAAAGAAATAAATTAATTAATGAAGGCTAACTAGTGTGCTAAATCAATGCATACACAGTTAGAAGAACCTGGTAGGAGTTTTACCATGAGAATTGCTTTGATGTGGTTGTTTGTCAGGCAGAAAGCACCAGTTTTATCTTTTGATAATCTAACCAGTGAAGTAACGAGGTCTTCACAATCGGATTTTGGCATGTCTTGATAAAGAAGCTCTTCAAGCACCATTTGAAAGTAATCATCAAGCTTATTGAAACACTTATCTAGCCTTGCTTGGTACCCAGTTATGATATCTATGATCCGTCCAATCCATGGAAAGAAGTCCTCGGCCGAGACACTACTCAACATCTTCAGGGTTTCAACAAGAACATCTTCCAAAGTTTGACCCTTAAATTGGTTTCCTCTATAGCTTTTACCCAAAGCAGCTGAGCAAAGGATTCCATCCACCAAAGCAAAGAATTTTTGGTCAAGATTCACAGGACTAGGTGAGGCTAGCAATAGAGAGCTTATCAGATTATCAATTTCGACTTCTCTTGCACGCCAAAATAATTTAGCGCGATTAGAATTAAAAAACTCAGAAACAAAAAGTTTGTTCGTATATTGCCATTGATCACCATACGGCGTGAAAATCACATCTAAGAAATTGTAAGTAAGTCTCTTTGTACCAGGTGAGGATGGTCGACTGCAAAAGTGAATATCGTGTGTTTTCAAGACTTCTTTGGCCATGTTCGCCGATGAGATGACTATGGTTGGGGTGTTACCAAGTTTTAATAGCATGACTGGACCATAATTTCGAGAGAGTTGCATCAGGGATTGGTGAGGCAATTTGCCTAGCTGGTGCAAGTTGCCTATGAATGGAAGACTTGGAGGGCCTGGTGGGAGATTGGCTAGTTTGACTGTCTTCATTCGATAAAGAAGACAGAGAGAAAGCAAGGGCAGGGAGAGGAGTGCAAGTAGAGGAAGCCATGATAGAATAATTGGGATAATAGCCATGGCTTTTTTTAGTTGTGTTCTATATGCATGGCCACCAGGTACCTCCTTTTAAAGGAATGAGTCGTAAGAATCATGCCTACTTGACTTAATTTATTAATTTAATTTGTTAATTTAATTAATCATTATTATTGAATCAACAATAAATCTTAAAAATACTTGGAACTCGATATCAATTACAAAAATTATATTAATAAATTAAGTACAACTAGTATTATTGATCGATTATTGCAATTATGGTGGATCTAAATAATGACACTGATGAATCCAATTACAGTAATGGATAATCCTTAATAAGGTACAATTAGCATAATTGAAGAATTATTATTCGGGTGCAACTATAATATGATACTTTATCCAACATTCTTTATCCAACAAAGGCAACTAAACACTACTCAAATTTTTTAAACTTATCTTATACACATACAAACACGACAACGACACACGATATTTTAATTTGGCATGACACGATTGCGTGTGTGATTTGCTCTTCATTTTGCCATGCAAAAAATGATGGCACCCTGTCATTGTCATTGTCATTGTCATTGCCATTGCCAACATATGAAAATATTTTAGAGTAAATTGTATTTTGCATTTTGGAAAATTTAAAAATTTTCATTTTGTATCCTTAAATATCATATTTTCTACATTGCATTATTAATATATTAAAAGTGTTGTAATATGATTCTTCTGTTAGTTTCCATTACTCATTTCATCAACGTTAATAGGGTGGCTTTTGACAGAATAGGAAACGGTAACTAACGAAAAAGCGTATTGCACCACTTTTAAAACATTGAGGGCATAATATGAAAATTTTGATATTTAAAGGAGTACAAAGTGAGAATATTTTAATACAACTATAAACTAAAATTCATTTTAATTTTTAAGCACTTACTGAAAAGTGTGTTTGGGCATAAGACCAGTGTCATTGTAATACCATTCTTTTATCATACTAAACGTGTTTCATGGAGAACATTTTTAATACAAGTATACCTTCCACCAATGGCCACTACAAGAAAAAGGGGTTTTTACGGCCGTAAAATGCTGTCATAAAAGATCTATTTGTCGTTACAAATACCTTTTGTGGTGGCGTTGTGGCGGCATTGTCTCGCCATAATAAGTGTGGTCTCAAAAAATTTTTACGGAAGCAACAGTCTGTCTCAAATAGTATTTACGACAGCAAGACTCTGTCGTAAATAAGTTGTCACAAAAAACTGACACTTTTGTTTTTATTACGGCGGCAAAAGTGCTGCCTCAAATACCATATTTGGTTGTCGTAATAAATAGAAGATATATTTATGACGGCAACGATGCCGCCACAAAAAAAATAATTTTTTTTAATTATTATGGACGGTTAGTAACCAATGTTATATACTCTGTGCATATATACACTCAATACAATTTTTTTTTTTGGGTGGGGGAGGGGGGAAGGAGACTTGAACCCTTGACCTCAAGAAGACAAAGCTCCCACAATGTAAGGAATACCATTAGACCAAAGACTCATTGGTATCCATACAACTACCCAATTTAATATATAAATAAATACAAAAGTAAATATAATTAACATTTCCAAAAACATAGAAATATATTCATACAAAAAAAAAATCCCCACGAGTTAAACAAAATATAAAGGGTAAATTACACTCACACCCTTGACATTTGGATTTATTACACAGACACCCCCTCACTTTTCAAAAATTATACTAAGACCCCTTGACATTTGAAACTTATAACAATCACACCCCCTCTAACTAACAGACGTTAGAATGACTAACAGTCAAAACTGATGTCATTGATATTAATTCCTAAAATACCAAAAATACCCTCCAAAGTCTCAAAAAATTATTTCATCTCTCATTTATCATTTCTCTATTTTATATTTCATATATAAACTAAAATTTTCTCAATTAAATGTTATATTTCACATTTAAATGTAAATTAAAATTAAATGTTGAATTAATCACTCACCGTCGCCTCTACACCACAGAACCACCACCATATTTTCCTAAAAATCAGCATCACCTACCCTGCTCCTCCTCCTCCTCCGTCTCTCTCTCTCTCTCTCATACACAGAGCACCACCACTACTAACAGAGTAACCTATCATCGGTCCACCACCTCCATCTTCATTTTCATCTCCACAAACACACAACACCACAACAAGAACTTGGTTAATCCGCAGCTCCAAAACAATAGTTTGAATGCGTTAATCTAAAGAGACCAATACACTAGTGGTCAATGGAAGCTCATACCCTATTCATCTCAAAAACATCAACAAAAAATAAACCCAGATCTACACTGAAAGCCACCACCGACCACCACCGACATTCACCGGTGTAATAGATCACCCCCACACACAGAGTTTTATCAAGAATGAACATGTACAGAGCCCTAATGCGTGATTTTGGATGGTTTATTTCATTGAGACAAAAAAGATTTGAAGTAAATATTGCAAACCCTAATAGGTGATTTTGGATGGTTGAGGTAGTGATATTGATGGTTTTCTCTATCTTTGGTGGGATTCCAGTCGATGGATGTGTTAACGGTGGACTTCATTGTTGCGATTAGGTCTCCGGCAATGGTGCTAATGATGGGTACTAATGACTCTATTATTGCAATTAGGGGTCTGTTATATCGCCAAAGAGACAGAAGGGGAGAGAGAGATATAGAGGGCTGGGTGGGGATGGCGTGGTTGTGTCACTGGGTATTGGGTGGTGTCTGTGTGTATGTATATATGTATGTATATTATATACACACACACAGAGATGGGCTGAGGGGGAAAGAGAGAGAAGACTGATGAACAAAGGGGCCAAATAGTCTTTTTATTAAGATAGTTAACTCCATCTAACTATTGGGGTCGCAGTGTAATTTTTGAAAAGTGAGGGAGTGTCCATGTAATAAAGTCAAATGTCAGGGGGTGAGAGTGTAATTTATCCAAATATAAAATATGCACTTTTATAAAACATAACGGTCCATGAGTACAAGAAATTAATGCAAAAAGTTAAACATATTTCCAGAACCATCTACTCTCCTAGTGACATTTGAAAAATAAAATAAAACTATTGTTACTATACTAACATAATATTTATATACATATATACAATAAAAAACTAAAAGAAGTTAAAATATACATCAGCAGAGGGTCACACAATATTTCTCTGAACGACTTGTCAAATTATGTAAATGACATTTAAACGAGTCATATCGTATACATTTCTTCTAATTTGTTTCACCAATACCTAATTCGTTTATAATCGTATCGTGATGGGTCCACTGGTTTACTAAACATATGGTTTAAAGAAAACTCAAACCCACTAATTTTATGTCATGTTAACAGGTCATGTCATATATTGACACCCCTAATTTTAATATAAGAACTTGACTTTGTAGAGTTAATTTTTTTTTAAAACTAGAAATTGTCTTTTTATGTTAAACTACTTAATTTTATAAAATATTATTTGTAACATGAAAAATAGTTGTTGCCCATATAATTTTTTTTAGTGTTTTTCTTCGTTAAACTATTTTTTAATCTAAAACAACATTTTAATGTTTTATGAAATATTATATACGACGGAAAAAAATAGTTGCAATAAATATAAAAATTCTTTTGAATTTATAAAATATTATTTGAGGCAGGAAAAACAACTGTCTCAAATACAAAAATTTCTTTTGAGTTTATGACACTATTTCGGCAGAAAAAATAACTGTCACAAATATTAACACAAACACGTTTTTTGTGATGGCAAACACAACCATCACAAAGAATTGTCTCAAATATGTCTTTTGTGACGGCAAACAGATCCGCCGTAAAAAATTTATTACAAAATGCCCTTTTCCTTGTAGTGGGCCCATCAAGAACATCTTTTTTTCTTTTTTTTTTTGCTATTTAAAAAAAGGGATAGGGGATAAAAGAGAACTCTTCCGATAGACCTACACTAGTGAGATTATGAGGCATTTGATTGCGTCCATTACTCTTATTGGGAACGAACTAAATTAGATTAGCATATCAGTCAATCACCGAACCACAATGTGGAGTCTAAGACTCAAACCTCAAACTTCATAATAAGAAGTTCGACCGGTACCTTCATTGAAATCTAATTTATTGACTTATTTTGTTGACCTAATTTACTATACCATTCTTCTATTTTAATAAACATGTTTCATGGAGAATATTTTTAATACTAGTATATTTAAGCATTTATATTCTTTCAAATAGAAATGCTATTGAGATATAATTTATTATGATATTTTAATTGAGTGTGAATCTTATTAAATCTTAAGATTTAATGATATTAATAAAATTACATCATTAAATTAATAAATTAAGTCAATTCTTTAAATCCCAATAGTATTACTCTGCTTCAAAATCTGACTCTTAAATTGCTTTCCTCTACAGTTTGCATGCAACGCAACAACTCATTACTTATCCGCTTAAAACATTTAAGTAGTATTACTTTCAAACATTGGCTGTTGGATCACAGAGCCCCTTTCTCCCCATAAGTGGTATTTACATATTTTTTTAAGGATTATTTGACGGTCGGTACACCTAATTAGATTTAATCGTAAAAAAATATATAAAATAAAATATTTTAGAAAAAAAAACATAGATGAGATACAAAGACGTAAATGTCTATTTTATAAAAAAAAAATTCTTAAAAATTTTAACAAAGCATTTATTAAATGCTGAAATTTAAGGTCATTTAATTTAAAATTTCTTATTTTTAATGCACCAGTATTTTTTTTTTTGAAAGTAGTTTTATTTTAAATTATATTTATGCATTAAATATTTATTATTTTATAGGAGAATTTTTATTAGTCAGCAAAAAAAAAAGGTGATTTAGAAGCCGATACAATGTTTTAGACTTATTTAGGCAAAAGTACAAATCAAAAACTTATTTTGGATAAAGTGTATTTTTTTAAAAAATGCCATTATTGTCATTGGTAAACAGCATATGGATGGAAACCCTTTTGTATTCTTTCCCTTTTTTTTTGGCTACTATCAAGTAATGAGAGGTAAAATAGGGGCATATTTTTTCCAACAATTTTTTTTTCTCTCTCTCTCCCTATTTTCTCTTACTCTATTTATATTAATATTACAACAACACAATTATATTAATCAGTTACATCAATCAGTTACAATTGTCATATAATACACCAAACAGTTATTCATGCATTCTAATAAACCAAACAGTTACACAAAATTATGACATCAACTCAATTTGTTATTCAGTTGTTTACATAAATTAAATAGTTGCACCATTTAGTATCGTTACACCATTATGTCTTACCAATTGCATGAGACTGTGATTGTTACACCGATTGAAAAAATAGTTACACCCATTAAAAAAAAGTTACACTCATTAAAAAAATAGTAACACCCATTAAAAAAAACAGTTACACCCATTAAAAAATAGTTACACTTATTAAAAAAAAATTACACCCATTAAAAAAAAAATTACACCCATTAAAAAACAACAATTACACCCATTAAAAAAAAGTTCTTTTTTTTTTCTACATCTCAACAACTACCAATACATAATATCTAACAAAACATCTTGATCGATTCTATTTTTTTTTTTTGAAAAAAAATCAGGGTTTGATCAATCATCATAGTAAAAGACTTTTTTTTTTTTTTTGGTCAAATGATGTGGAAGCAAGGTTGGTGGCATGGGACGACATATATAAAAGAAACTATATATATATAGTGTTAATCTTTACATATTTGTTTCCTCAAATAACTGTCAATAATGACTGCATAAATTAAGGAAGGATGTTTAGGTTAAAAAAAAATTAATTCATTTGAATTTTGTACCTAAACACAAATTTTTTTATAAAAATTGTACTTAATGGAATAAATAATTTATCTATACACTTTTGTCTAAATAAGTCTAAAAAATTCTACCTAGACTTAAATAAACCCTTAAAAAAAAAGCGCCACAGGCCCAAGGGGCACAATTCGACCCAATCCACATTAAGTCACATAAGAAAGCGCCACAGGCCCAAGGGCCGATGACCACAACAACGTGAACAGACGACGTCGTCTCCAACCGCTAGTTTTGGCGGACGCCCTGCCAAAGTTCGTCGTCATCGTTGATGAGATCTCTCACCTGCAGGTTCCAAAAAAAAAATCTCTCACCTGTAAAACCAGACAGAGTTCGAAAGTTGAAGCTCCGAGGATTTATCTCACCAACTGTGACCCTGAACGGCCTGTTAGATCAATTTCTACGTCGAAGTTTCTCGTAAATCTCCGATTCAGCATTTCTTTCTAGCTCCGTTTGATCTGTTTCTCTCTCATTTTTAGCCTTGAAAGGTAAAATTTCTTCACTCTTTTGCTTCAGACTCTTTTGGGTATTTTTTTTATCTTGATGCTTCAACTAAGTTTGACCCCCTTCAATACTGTGTGGTTTGTTTTAGATTCTTTTTATGTGTTTTCAGTTTTTTATCAATGTATATATTTTTATATATGCGACAATCACAGATTTTTAAGGTTGATACTAGTAAGAATAAATCCTCGGACGTATTTCCATTTAATTGAATTTTCGTATGATAAGTGTGTGTGTGTGGTCAATTGATCATGATCTTATTTGTAAAGTATTTTTCCTGCTAGAAGGAAATGATCGTTTACTATTTAACTTGAAATTTATTTCATGGAAGTCGTAGTGTCTTTCACCTTTGCACTATATCGAAGAATTGAAGGGCGTGTACGTGTACTCATGTTTGTTTTCCGGGACAATGGAATTTTGGTTATGATGTATTTGATTGGTTATCAGAATGGCTGCTGCTGCTGCTTTTAACCAAGCTAATGGAACCAATCTTGTCCTACAATTTTGCAATGGCTTTGCGTCTCATGAGAAATCTGAGATAATTTCAGTTGGTTTTGCGAAAGATGTTGCATTGTTAAGAAAAGGGATTTCTGGCTCTAACCAACAAAAATCGTGTTTAATTTGTGCATCGACTTCTCATTCATCAGCCCTCAACCCAATTCTATATAATCCTGAAAATTCTGCAAGTAAGTTGAATTCTTTCTTTGCATTCTTGGTTTCTCTAATAGAGTTATGAATCGTATTGAATGATATATCATGGTTGTTCTCTGAATTTTAAATCTTAAGGCAACACTTACCTTCAGATGAATCTTCTTTAATTTTGGTTCGACATGGAGAGTCTATGTGGAATGAGAAGAATCTATTCACTGGTTGTGTTGATGTGCCACTGACCAAGAGAGGTGTAGGAGAAGCAATTGAAGCTGGTAACAGAATTAGCAATATACCTATTGATATTATATATACATCATCATTGATACGTTCTCAGATGACCGCTATGCTTGCCCTGACCCAACACCGCTGCAAGCAGGTACTTCTGCTTAGGTGTTTTTGCAATTTACACTGATTTAAATGGAGACTTGCCTCTACTCACAAAAAATCTAGGGACTTCACATATATAACACTAAATGGCTAAAGGAATTTTCTTCCCATGTTTTTAGTAATTTTTTCTACATTTTACTTTCTTGTAGCAATAGTGTAGTTTGGATGTTTTCACCTGTTTAGCTAGCTGTTTAAAATTATGTACGAAGAGCTGATGTTGTTGCGATTGGTGCCTGCCGATATTATGATTTTTATTACACAAAGCAAGTTTCCACCCCCATTGGAAATCCTTTCCAGCCAATAACCGAAATTTTCTTTCTTTCTTTTTTTTTTTGGAGGGGGGGGGGAGTCCAATCATCGAACTTATTTTGAAGAAACTCATCTTCACCTTCTAACTGTTTAACCATATTCCCAAGAAAAACACACATGCATTTAACATTTGAAGGTCATGTGGCTCAGATAATCTTGATTTGCATCTTGTAGATTTCAAAGAGAGATACATCCACCCCTTAATTTGTTGCTGTAAATTGTTTGTCTTCTCATATTGAATAGAAGTGGTAATCATGAATAAAACCATTTGTCGGGTTTGATACTGAACCCAATGCATTGGTTTTTAACCCATTTAAGCTTTTTAGGTGCCTGTAATCATGCATAATGAGAGTGAACAAGCCAGAATATGGAGTCAAATTTATAGTGAAGACACCAAGAGGCAAACCATTCCAGTTGTTAAAGCATGGCAGCTGAACGAAAGAATGTAATGTTGAGTCTAGTTTTGTTCTCCCCGTTACACCTTATACTAATGTTTAATTTCTTGCATTAAGGAAATTAAGATAATTTCTGCGACAGGTATGGAGACCTACAGGGTCTTAACAAGCAGGAAACAGCAGAAAGATTTGGGAAGGAGCAAGTCCATAGGTGGCGTCGAAGTTATGATGTTCGTCCACCCAATGGCGAGAGCTTGGAAATGTGCTTGGGAAGAGCCGTTGCCTTCTTTAAAGAGAACGTAAGCATATTTATATGCTCCTTATTTAGAAAGTGTGATTGCAATATGATGCTTACATCAAAGATATAAGAAAGCATCTATAGGATGTTCTCCGTTAACAGAATTAAACTTGTTTTGTAAGCATCTGAATACTGAGAAGTATTATTTTACAGATTGAACCCCAACTACTGACTGGAAAGCATGTCATGGTTGTTGCCCATGCAAATTCGCTGAGGTCAATAATTATGTATCTTGACAAATTAACTTCTCAGGAGGTAAAAAATGGTAATTTTTGGTAGGATTGCTAGTCATGCAAAATTTTCTGCTGTTTCTGTTTTTTTCAGCTGGGTAATTTTTTATTTCTTTCTAACAGGTTATTAACTTAGAACTGTCTACTGGGGTGCCAATGCTCTACATATATAAAGAGGGGAATTTCATCAGGAGGGGAAGTCCAGTAGGACCTACAGAGGCTGATGTTTATGCTTATACCATGGTACAAATTTTACTCTGTAATCCCTAATGTTCCTGGTTTACTTTCATTTTTCTAAATTTTCAGCCAGTGTGACATTCTGTGTATAACTCTGTCCAATTCAAGGACAATCATAGTATAAAGTAAGAAAGTAATGTTGACATGAGGTTTAGGTCTTGTCTGCAACGCATTATTGAACCAATATCTCTATTCAAATATTCATAGCCCCGGGTTTGGTTACCTAAAGGTTCTTAGGGAAGCATTATATTGGCTTGAAAATCCTTACACGTCAGCAGAATTTTGACTATTGCACCTCTCTGGAGTAGTGCCCTGAATTATCCCTTTAACTCTCTAATCATGTGAATTGATGTCAAGTATGGTGCCTTGATTTTGATTCAGTTTCTAGTGTTCATAATTTGAAGGCAGCGTCGCTTGATCTAAAATGAGTGAGAATCTAATATGAGCATTTAGATGCAAGGAAACAAAATCAGCATTGAATTTAAAATTTTAAATTACTTTGCACAGATCAAGGGAAACTTAACTGCTTGGAAAAAAAAAATCATGCAAAATTGGATATATGTTCTAACCAAGTTCCACCATTACACCTGTTACTTTGAGTAATTTACTTTCCCTATATCTTTTTTATTCTTAGTAGGAACAGGTTGCAGCCTATGCTGATAAAAACGGAATGATTCATTTCTTCTGGACTATGGGCAGTCGCATTTACTTGTCTAGATTTTATATTTTAGGAGTTTTAAAGGGAAAGAACAGGCCAAAAATCGCACGGTATCTTTTTATATATCAAAGGTATGGCATAAAAATATATATGCAAGAAGGGAAGTAAGGGATAAATCTACCCTACCCATGAAACAAGGAAAACTGCAAGTTTGTAGAATATCAGTTTTGTCTTTCAATAGGTGTGTTAGCAAATAAATGTTGACTTCCTTGCTCCTTTTGTAGGTTATACCTTGGACACATATCCTAATTATGCTATTATTTTCTTTCATGTGAATTGTTCTATAATGAGAACATGAGGAGTGGCATTAAAATAAGCATAATATCATCACTCGTATATATAGTACTGGTGCTCATTTTAATGATTCGCATGCAAAACTGTATCATATCTGTTCTGGGGAGTTTTGTCAAGTTATTGTGCAGTGGCATCTAGACCTAAGGTCTACAAAACTTCAACAGAATTTTATTGTGTTTTTTGACAACCCACGTAAATGAGCACAAAGCTTTCCGAGAAGGCGAGTAGGGGGTCCCAACTGGGTGAGTCACATCTTGATGGAATTATTGTATGTACAATACTACTGGTTGAAAGTAACTTGAGAAATCTAAGGCATTTTTTAGGTGGGCAGCAATGACAAATTACCAATGTAATGCTCCAGTGGAATGAATGTTCTACCCTCTTTACCGGCATGACCTTTTCAATGTTCCATCCACAAAAGTCGTTTACTCCAAATTTTTCTTTCAGCAATAACGACCAGTGGACTCGTGATGTATTTTAATTACTGTGTGATATCATACCTTTGTGCAAATTTATCTGGTGTTCTAATTGAATCCTCCAAAACTTTAAGCAGTGGAAGCAGTTCCTACCTCTTTAATATTCTTCTATACTGTCTTTTCCACCTTATTTTCAAAGTTTTATGTATTTCTTTTTTTCATCCTAGTTAGAAATCTGATGACATCTTGGCCGCTATCCAAATATATTTTTTTTTTTGCAGAGTTTGGCCCTTTATAGACAAAAATTAGATGAAATCCCACACTAAAGTATTTGGAAAGAGGTATGCTCTGTTTACTATTTTGGCTGTTTGCTACCGAGTACATCTTGGCTTGTCAGAATTATGTATCAGAATATGATGTTTAGTATTTTGATTTGGTGTATACTTGTTTGCACTCGTATGCATGAGAGTCAAATGAATAACTCACTAGAAACAGCGGATTCATGCCCTTATCAAATGGGGATTAAGGCTTGTTGAGTTCACTATATATGAGAATTCATTACATAACATTTAATTAATGGTCTGAAATTGATCAGAACTTAGTATTTTCATTGAGAAAAATCTGTATCATGGCGAATGGCTTGTTATGACCGTCAATCTAGTCTCTCCCCTCTAATCTTTTGCAGGGATTCGCTATTACTGACAGGTTTTATCCATGTTTGTTCCTTCTTTGGGACTATAAAGTAAAGATGAAACTCTTACTCTGAAGCAAGTTCCTGCAACACCAGAAGGCATAGTCTACACTGGTGAAACAGCAAAGCCTGGTCCATCTTCACTGTGCTTCATGAGAATTGATCAACAAAATTTTTGGGTGATCACTGCTCAATGCTAAGTTTTGTTACCCCGGAATCGATTACATGTAAATGTCATAGCAAATACAATCACCTTCTCATACTTGATGGTCCAATGTTGAAGATTAAATTGTTTCAGTTATATGGGATGTTGGATTCACTTTTTTAGAATTAAGATGCCACTATGACATATGTATGAAGAGCATTTCAATGAATCAGAGAATATAAATTGTTTGGAGTACTCTATTTTGAGTGGATAGTTATCTCCCCTTCACAATGCATAAGCCTTTCTTTTTATTTATGTATATGGTTGGTTCGAACTTGTAACCTTAAACTGAGGAGAGAGACGATGAAATTCAAACTCACGACCTTTAAGTCTAATAGTGAGTGCGACAACCATTAGGCCCAACACGAACCTCCTCTCTCGAATAACTAGAAGGCTTAAGATTTTGATTATTTACAACTTTTCTCCATTTTTGAGGCTATTTTGGCTACTGTGCACATGGAGAGATTCTTATCCTTTATTTTATTTATGAACTCCAATATGATGTATCTTGTTTCTGCTTTATGTAAATTTCCAATCGTTGCATCTCAAAAAAAATAATTTCTAATTTCGCTTTTTCAATTGTAACCAATAGTGTGATTCCCATGTTTTTATTTTGAAAAGAAAGACATACCGACAATAGAAAATTCATTACAACATAATTCTTTTAAAATTTATAATGATGTCAAACAGATAATACCAACCCAGCAAAAAAAACAGATAATACCAAGATCATATACGCATATATCCAAAAAAGTAGAAAAAAAAAACATATAAACATATCGAACGCTTCAAATAGGGTTTTATATTCCATTTAATATCCCTTTTCCTTAATTTTTTTTGAAGCGTAACTCGTCTACTTTTTAATTATGAGTACATAATGAATCATACTCGATTTTATAATAAATGATCTATCATTAAAAATTTGATGAAAAATATATTAAAAAGAATATGGATCCCCTCAAATGGTACGGTTTTGTGGGTCTATCATGACCCTATCTAACTATGTATAAAAAAAATTAATTTCATAGCAAGAGGGATTAATAACATTTTCCCTCTATATTTTCTATTATTTTAGAATTTTTAATAATTAAATTAGAGATGAAATATTTCATACACACATTTTCCATTTGTCCCGAATAAACACTTCTTGAGCCCCTCACTAACTAAGCAATATTTATTTAAATTTAATTTAAATAAATTTATTTTATCTATAATTTTTTTTGGCAGATCATTCACCTCAACAAGTAAAAAACTCACTAATATATAATGGTCTCACTTGAAATTGTGATAGATGATCTGTCAAAAAAAAATTGAAGAAAAAATTTATTCCCCTGCAATCGGCACGGGTGGATAGACTAATGTCTCTTATGCCATTCTTCCAGCTAGATACATGTGGGTGAAGAGCTGTGCTACATGGAGCAAAAAATTAGGCTTAATTACACTGAAGATCTCTAAAGTATAGAATTAATCTCATTTTGATTATTAATATTTTTTTTGGTCAGACCATTCAGTAATCGAAAGCTACATTGGGCATCGACTAGTCCGGATTCGAGTCGGGTAGGACCACAAGGGCGGTAAAGCTCTCCCTACCGAACGCAGCTGCGTTCCCAAGACTCGAACTCAAGACCTTGGTTAAGCTAGAATAATCCTTCACCAACTGATCTAACTTTCGGTGGTGATTCTCAATATTTCAATTACATTATTTTGGTTCTTGAAATATTAAATATATTTTTATGTGATCCCTTAAACAGACAACATCTAAATTACTAACGATTTTTTATCATAAATTCGTCACGTAATATCTAAATATAGGAAAAAAAATAATTTAGGTAGGTCTTAATTAAAAATGTGTAATATGGATAGCTCTTGATCAAAATTTGGATAGTTAATGATCAAAATCGTGTAATTTAGGTAGCTCTTTGACTAAAATTGGGTGCAAATTTGGTCTAGAGTTATCTATTTTTTTTCTCATATTTAAATATTACATGAAAAGTTTATAATAAAATATCGTTAGCAATCTGGACGTTGTTTACTTGAGAGACCACATAGACATAGAGATATACTCAATAATTCAAGAACTAAAATAATATAATTAAAATATTGAGGATTAAAATGAGGCAAATCTTATATTTTAGAGATCTTCCGTGCAATTAACCCAAAAAATTATGAAATTTGTATTAACTGTTTAAACCTTGACTTGCTAAGTACTTCTCCGCATATGTTGGCGGTAAAATCTGATCTTATTCAACAGAACACATACATAACAAAAAAATAAGAATAAAAAAAAAACAAATACAAAAGAAAATTAAAAAAAGGCCCAAGAACAAATATTATATGCAAAACTAACAGGACTTTCTTGCTCTTCTGTGTTGAGGTTACACCATTAATTAATGAATGTTGTCACGGGGCGGCGTTCCGACTCCGATGATCCAATCGGTATGACCAAGGCCATCAACACCGCCACCAGCAGCCCCACCACCTCTGAAAACTCAGTCAAGAACGATAAGAAAAAGAAGGTATTTATTAATTTGTTATTATTTTCTTATCAAAGTCTATTCCTTATCATTATTATTATTACCTGCATGGCCTAAATATTTATATTTATGATTCATTTTTAATATTATGGAATCTCGAAGTCTATCATTCCAAAGATTTTTTGTTCCAAGAGAAGAGAAAGTTTAGAAGAGGATTTGTGTCAACCTGATGGAGTTGAACAAGGTTTGTTCATCATCCCTCCTGTTCATATAAAAATTAAAAAAATATATACAACTTAAATTACCATTATATTTTCTTGATCATTTTCTATGATTTTATTGCATTGTCTGGGGACACCGAGACAGATTTGGATAGGAATATTATAACAAGGACGAAAGATTTTTTCGAATCGTCTCCCGTCATCCGGAAAAGTTTCCCAGGTATTAATGGATCTTATGTATACATGTGTATATATAACATCATAGAATTGTGTTTGATTCATTTTTTATGCTCCATGGCATTGTTCATGTGCATGGTAGTGTATATTCTATAATATCTTGTGTATTTTTTAGCTATATATATTTGGTGAGTCAGCTATGTTAATTGAATCTGTGTATGAATTAACATGATATCAGCTTGGCTTGTGTGTAATGTGAGCAAGCCACGTTACCGATGAAACCCGAAGACTTCATCTTCCTTATCTGTTTGGCTTGTGTGTTTTTGGTAGCTTACCTAACACATGAAGACTAAGTTGTATTTTGATTATTGCTAAGAGATTCATAGTATAATGCAGTAATACATTGAAAGGGTAGTTGTTTTTTTCTAATATTGATGTTGACCTTTATGGTCTTGACATTGGAAAAACATATATATTATGAGACTTAGGCCATTGAAAATCAAACCCTGGTATTAATTTCTTACTACTCTCAGAAAGGCACAGCAGCTCGGGGATTGAAGGGTTAAATCTATTGAGCTTTGATCAGTCTATGGCTCCAGCTACTATAATTCAAGACATCCGGTAAGGAATACTGTTGTTATATAAGTCAGATTGAAAAGTTTCTCGATTCGATTTATTTGGGTCGTGTCATTTTGTATTAACCAACGATGCCCTGGGTGGTTGCAGTATCTTTGTTGCAACATGGAATGTGGGAGGGAAGACTCCAAACCCTGGACTCGACCTGGAGGATTTCTTGCAGGTGGAGGGCTCGTCAGACTTATATGTCTTAGGGTAAATGATACACAGCTTCTACCATTTAAACTTTTTACTAAAGACCCTCTCACCAACCTAATCTCTTGACTTTGCTTCTGCAAAAAATCGGAAGAGAACTTCAGTCGAACAGTTCACTTTTAATCATCCCGGCGATTATCTATTTATATTGGGCCGGCGATGAAAAGTCTTATAGTTGTAAAAAGCATGGAGCCATTTGAACTAGTGGTGATTATGCATGCAAGTTGAACTAGAGACAACTCGAACATTAAGAAGAGATTCGCAAAACAAATTGCATGAACTTATTGAAGCGTTAAAGGGCTGCTTTCATATTAGCTACATCGCATTTGATTGTAAGATGAAAAAACATTTAAGGTTGAAATGAGTACACCTCGGAAATGGCTTTTCGTTTGAGAATTAGCATTCTAAAGCTGCGAATCAAACAGGTTATCGTTGCAATGACACCCTTATAATCGATGTTTGTCATCTCATAGTCCGCAGCCATGTTCTTTCCATAGATCCTAGCCTAAAAAAAAGAGTTTCAAACGGACTGTTCAATTGTTAATTTGTAATTTGCAGTGAAAACAAAATGAAGTAATCCTCTTGAATCTTTCAGGTTTCAAGAAATTGTTCCGTTAAGCGCCGGAAATATTCTGGTGATTGAAGACAATGAACCAGCATCAAGATGGCTAGCCCTCATAAGCCAGGCACTCAACAAACCACACCATGATTCTTCCAACCACTCTTCTGATTCAGGCTCAGTTTCAAAACACTCAAACAATTCAACTGACTCGAAATCCAACTTCTTCCACAAGCCCTCTCTCAAAGTCCTCAGCAAAAATCTGAGGGGAGAAACTTCCCTTCTCAAGGCCTGCAACTGCCCTCTCGACTCCCCAGACACGATCAGGCACGGGAGACCAAGAAAACTGATGAGTGAATCCTTCAGTTCTTCTCCGATGGAGCGTCATGGTTCTAATATAGACGATCACTTTCTTTCAATTGCAGAGATTGATGATCCATCACCTAACCAGTTGAGTTATAGACTCATAGAAAGTAAACAAATGGTGGGGATTTTCCTTTCTGTTTGGGCTAGAAAAGAACTTGCTCAACATATTGGACATCTCAGAATTTCATCTCTTGGAAGAGGAATCATGGGCTGTCTTGGCAACAAGGTCAGCTGAAAAAGTTACTATGTGCTTATGCTCTTTAATTGAACCACTTACATATTAATGATGGAGGGTGCTATTAAATTCCCCGCCCCACTCACCCACCATCATAAAAGTGAAATCGCTATAAATTCTGTTAAAAATAAAATTCTATAGTTAAAATTCAATAATTTTTAATATAATACCATTTGAAAATGGTTTGTACACCTTTGTACTACATATTATATTGTTATTTTTCCTCCCTCTACAATAATTCAGTTTCTCTCTCTTATTTTCTCTTAGTGTAAGAGTTATGTAAGTTTTTAAAGTTTGTGGAAGTAGTGGCATTAGGTCAAACTACAGGAAATAAATCATTATCGATGACTTGGAGCATTATTTTGAAATTGGATTTTGTCTTGTCAACCAATTTTTGTATATGCATTTTGAGAGGGCTTAATATTGCAGGGTTGTATAGCTATAAGCTTGTCATTGCACCAAACAAGCTTTTGCTTCGTTTGCAGTCACCTAGCTTCTGGGGAGAAGGAAGGAGATGAGCTGAAAAGGAATGCTGATGTTGCTGAGATCCTCAAGAGCACACAGTTTCCCAGGATCTGCAAGAACCCTAATCGACAAATGCCAGAAAGAATCATTGATCATGAGTAAGTTTTTTGTCCCTACAATTCTCACTTGGGAACAATAGGCTATGCAGTTTTATATCATACCACAAATTAAGACTGAACAGTTGTAGAATCAAATTACGTTTCAAAAAAATCAATTACAAAACAACTGAAGTCAAAGTTACAACTTAGAAAATTTGAGATAAATCCTAAAATTTTAATATTGATCCTAATAGTTTAGAATTGAACCGAAATGACTCCATTTTTGCAATTAATTCATAATCTCATCCGAGTTTTGGTATGATCCTGATAAACAACCCTTTAGTACCATAGTCTTTCTCAACTCGATAATACTATATATTGACCTACTTCCCCCTCTCCCAAACCCCCACCAGTTTTCATATCTTTGTTGTTGACTTCATCAGTGTATGTTTAAACTTGTAATTAATCCCAATATTGCAGCCGAATAATTTGGCTAGGAGACTTGAATTACCGGGTGTCTTTGAGCTATGAGGAAACTAGGCTTCTGTTGGAGGATAATGACTGGGACTCCCTCCTAGAAAAGGATCAGGTTTGTATATTCTGCTAAAAGAAAACTTAGTTTATGAATTGAGAGTGCAGATCCTTTAAACTTAACATTAATTGAAGTTTTTACTTCCAAAGGTTCACTTGAAAATCCCTTTGATCTTGAAGAAATTATTTTTGTTAATTTTATCCTCAAACTTTTGTCATGTTATAAACTCAATTCAATCAATAAAGATTATTAGTTTTTTTATGAGTGATAAAAGGTAATTTATCATCAAATTTTTGAAGGAATAAAAGGTAATTTATCCAAATTGAAACTTCTCGAAACATTGGCAAAAAAAAGCTTTAAAGAACAAAGTAGGAAGCAGAGTAAACTTTGGGGATTGAAAGTGTAATCGATCTTAACTTTATTTCAATTCAAATACCAACAATACTTAGCTGATTAGGTCAACCAAGTGTTCATTCTTTTAGATTATGTATTATTCCTTATTCAAATTCTTGAATATTTTGTCTTGGCTATTTATTTTAGTAGGTAAGACAATTCTTCATATTATAAAGTTATACAAAAATTTGCTGGCGGCAATCATTCCTCCATACAAAAAAATTAAAATAATTGATTTAGTACACAGGATTCATGTCACCATTTCTATTACTTAAATATGTTTCATATAAGTTATTGTAAAATAATCTTATCGCTCTCGTGTTGTTCAAAGTTATGTGGAGTAATAGTGAAATTTAGGGTTGTCTATTAGTTATTAACTAACAGGATTTGAATTATTGAGCACAGTTGAATATGGAGAGGGAAGCAGGAAGAGTGTTTAGTGGATGGAGTGAAGGAAGAATCTTCTTTGCCCCAACTTACAAGTACACCCACAACTCAGACTCCTATGCCGGAGAGACAGTCAAATCCAAGAAGAAAAGGCGAACTCCTGCATGGTCTCTCTCTCTCTCTCTCTCTCTCTCTCTCTCTCTCTCTCTCTCTCACACACACACACACACATCTTGATTATTTAGGCCACACTTATTTCACCAACTTTGTTTTTTATTTTTCTAATTGTGATACTTTAGTCCCTACATTTTAACTTATATCTAAGAGGTCATAATGATTATGGACATTTAAATATAAAAAAGAACGACGCACATCCTTTAACTAAGTATACTTTCGATCCGAAAAATATCTAAAAATATAAGTTCAATCTCTATATTATGAATTTTATTAATATATTCTAAAAGGACGTATGTTGTTTTCTATGGATCAAATTAAGTAAATCAAGGATGTGTAGCTCATAAGATTCGACTTAAAGCGATATTTCACGTATACTATAAAGACTAAAAGTGGTACATGATATTTTCAGTTACTAATTTAAACGGCAATTATTCTTTGGAACATTTAGATATGAACTGAAAATTTTAAAAATTAAAATGACATAATTGAAACGATAAACATTCAAGTGAGATCGGAAGGTATACTTTAGACTCCATTCCTATAGTTTACAGAATATTATGGTGTGGCAATGTCATTGAACGTATATTTGAGAAACTATTACTATATTTTGCCCTTATTTTTTGTTATCGAATAATTTTCAGGTGTGACAGGATATTATGGCGTGGCAGTGGCATTGAACAACTATCTTACATACGAGGAGAATCAAGATTTTCAGATCACAGACCAGTGTGTGGAGTGTTTGCAGTGGAGGTGGAGACGAAGAACAAAGCCACCAGGTTTAGGAAGGGTTTCTCTTGCGCCGCCACAACAATGGACTACGAAAATTTCATACCACAAAGGCATAGCTTTTATGAGTTTTGATTACATCCTCAGAAATCTTGAGAGGAAAAAAAAAAGTGCCTCTTGTATCATCTCTCAACAATAATCTTTCACTCTCTTATTTTTTTCTTTTTTCTTTTTTGTCTTTTTTCATAAATGATGCTCAATATATTATAAATATATAACCAATTATTGGAAACAGAGTGTCAATTGAGTCCCAATTGTGTCATGTTTAGGTTACGTCATTTTCGGTTTGTATGATGCATGTTTGAGTCGTATTATTTTGGGCCGTAATTATGTTTGTCTAATTTGCCAGTGGGTCTGTCTTTCTATCGGCCATTCCACCACACAATTTTTCCAAAGAAATAAAATTTTATTAGAGTAATTTAATTTCATAGTAATGCAAATAATACAAGATCAAGATTTAGAGAAATTAAAATAAAAGACAGTATGTTTTATGCTTACAATAAGATATAAAGGAGTCTATCGTGACAAAATTGGGTTTTTCATTTTGACATTGTCCCTGCCAAATAATCATTCACATCAACAATTATTCGCAAATGAGTTATCACTGTATTCACTTGTTATTGTTGAATTATTATTGAACAGTAATATCACGTGTAAATGGCGATGTGGAGTAACCATTGCAATAAATATTTCTCCTCATTACGGACCACCACAATAAGCAACAAAATTTGTATTAACCAGTCCCATTACGGTCGTTATGATTGGTAACTTTTTGGGTATAAAAATATAAATACATTTTTTAAAAAAATAATTTCTACTACAAAACGTTTCAAAATTGAAAAATGGCAATTGTCACTCTATTTTAGCTTACTTTATAAATAAGCTAAGTTGCAACTTCAGCTAGTGATCTAGTGGTAAATCCTACACATTTAGAGTCGTCTTTGACTCTCATATGGATATCAAGCAGAATTCGCTATTTGATTTTGGTGGTGTTGTGGTAACGGCTACCCTTCTGGGTTAGCTATGACTTAAACCGGACATTTTACAATGAGAAACTCTTATGGTCACACTTAGAGAGGGTTACCTCTACTATGAAATGTCTAATTTGAGTTATAACTATTAACCTGAAAGGACAGTTCGTCATCATAGCACCAAAGTTAAATAACAAATCACATTACTCCTATAAATCAAATTCAGTTTGATAACCATAAAAGAGTCAATGACACTTGTAAACGTGTACGACTTAGTATTAAACCATCTGCTCATGTGGTATGACCATAGGCGGAGGGAGGCAGAGGCAGGGTGGGCACGTAACCCCCTTCAAAAAATTGTTAGGTATATGTATTATATATTTATACATATATATTATGCGTGTCCTCTCATTTATATTAGACCCACATTATTTACCCAAAATAATTTATAAATTAAGTCCATTTAAAACAAAAAAAAAATTGAGCTCACTATTATCTACTCAAACTTATAAAAAAATCAAATATTTGACCTACCATACAAACTTATTATCTACTCAAACTTGAGCTCACTATTATCTACTCAAACTTATAAAAAAAATCAAATATTTCACACAAATTTATTAAAAAAACAAAACTTTTGGCCCACTTGACTAAAAACAAAAAGTTTTGTAACCCAAAAATATTTCAAATTATTTTGAATAGAAAATTTCTCTATAAAATTGATAATGATCTCAACTAAATTTTATAACTAAATAAAGAATACTTTTATTACGTACTTGTGATTGTGCTCATTGAGGGAAAATTAGTGAAAATTAATTTACATTTAATTCATATACAAAATTTTAGAGATTTTAAAAAAATTATATTTTTATTGTAACATATAATTTGGTTAAAATGTACTAAAAAAATATTTTGTGTCTTCTTGTTAAGATTTTGTTTCTGCTAAATAAAAATTAAATTTACTATTTCACAATAATTTAGTGTTGATTCTTATTTTTTTTAATTCTTGAACTGCATTTTTTTTGTATAAATTTCGCCTAAATATTTTTTTATATCAATTATATTTTGCCTCCATCATAGATATTCATGGCTCCGCCCTTGGTCACATACATTTTTTTTTGGAATTTTTTATATTAAATGGACTTCATATATCAAATATAATATAATAAATATAAATATATTATATAATGTGATTGATTAGAAAGAAAAAAATTAGAATGCATAATTAAAGTGTCCATCTTAAATAAAATTTCTAACTCCGGCCGTGTGTATGACAGAATATATTAGGTGAAGTGAAATTGTCATGATCTGCCTACCATTAGAAAATAGAAAATAAAGTGTCCAGCGTAGTGTAAGTAGCATCAGTGTGGCCACTCATGACTCAACTACTAAATTGGTACCTTAGCATTCTTTTAGCGAAATGAGTCGAAGTCTCACCGTGTAAAAGGAACCTAATAAATGTGACCTTGGTGTTCTGTCAGTATCGACAATTGTTATGCCATTATGAGAGTGAGTGCCCGAAGCTTCTTCCACACTCTGGATTTTGGGGGAGGATTAACGTAGCCCACGAAACTTCCATTACTACAGGGTTTAAGCCCGGTCACCGCCATGCATGAAACTTCAACCCTCTTGTTTATTCTAGAGTTTGAAGTGGGTCATGTTTATATAGCTTTTATCTTTGGGTACGATTTATTTTTTCTGTGACTTGAATCCATTGACGTAAGTAAGGCATAACATTAACTTGGAGTCTGAGAACATGTAACTGTATAACCCAACACGTTTAACACTCTCTAGATATACGTGTCCCTCCATGTTTTTAACAAACGCTTTATTTTGTTAGATTATATTTTGAAATTCAACCAAAATTGTTAGTTTCATTTAATAAAATTAAGCCGAAATTGTTAGTTTCATTTTCAACATGTTTTTTTTTTCTTTTTTTTTTGTGTTGAAATTGTTACTTTCATATTGAAATTGAGTTAGAATGTAACTGTATTCGAATGGTTTTGTGTTAAATCTTGAACTGAATTTTTTTTATTGTTTTGATAAATAGTTCTGAAATGTTTTATATTTATTTTGACAGGTTCAAATCAGCTTTATAGATTTCAAAAAAAAAAAATTAACTGGATTATAAATTTCATTGAAAGTTGACAAAATACAACTGATTGTGTGAAAGTTAATTTTCATATGTCCTACCTAATTTAAAATTTAATATTAATAATGGCTTATAAAATAACAGTATTTAAAAAAATTCTGATGTCATCCTAATTTGATCCCTTTTAAGGTAAAATCTGGTTCATTCTTTCGTCTACACACAAACTACAATGGAATAATTTATTTTATTTTTTTTCAACGGTCAAAGGTATTCGGATCAGTTTACGTACACTTCGACTCTCCTCTGTGGTTCAGTCAAAGACAAGTCATCAATGCCAGAACTATGATATTCATGAAAAATAAATTTTTTACAGTCTAGCCCCGAGGGAATAATCTTACGTATCCAATATAAAATACCGATCACTGGTATTTGAACCAGTTTAAGTGTATTTCGAATGATTTTTTCCTCGGTCCAGTTAAAAGTAAATCATCTACACTGAAATTAGGATATTCATAAGAGAATAAATCTTTCATAACTAGTCTCAAGAGATCACCAAGATTCGAATTTAGGAAGCTTAGGTTTATAATTGTTCCTGGCATTACTTGAACTAGTCTTTCAGATTAAGGGTACATAAATTTATGCATTGGTTAGGCTAGTTTCAATTATCAATGAAATCTTTCCACACTGCATATTGCAGATATCAAATAGAAACCACTAAAAATGTGTCATGTGGCTGCCACTGACACTTGCCTCCCAATAGTCCCAACAATCCAGACCAACCTCAAGCATCTAATGCTGAAAGATAATTATTAAAGATTTTCTTCTATAGTAAGTTTGACTTTATCTAAATCACTGCAATTCCACTAACATGTTTGACATAAACGAGAGTCGTCAGTTTCTTCTTTTTCCCCTTTTGAGAGAGAAATAAAATGCTTTGACACCCATTAGAAGGTTTCTAAAGAAAAGATAGTGGACACATTTAATAAATAAATTCATGAGATCGAACTCAACTAAACACGACATAAATTTACTACACAGAGCCTAAAATCAAACATAATCATATCGATACATAATTATAAATAGATCAAGTGTATCTTTAATTATCATTCATCATCTAGCATTGATGAATGCTGAAAGATTTTTTTATTGTAAGTACGACTTTATCAAAGTCACTAAGATGTTTGACATCATGAGAATTGTCGGTTTCTTCTTTTTCCCTCTTTGAAAGAGCAAAGATGCATTGACACCCATTAGTAGGTCAAGCCAGTAATGTTTTCAATACAAAAGATTGGGTGGGAAAAAACAATCCCTTCGAATATATTTTTTTCTCTATTATTGCCTTCACTAACTCACTCACCATGTATTAGTAAAGGATTTACTTATATACAAACGGACTCACTTGAATTTGCTATAGAAAATCTACCAATAAGAAAAAATAGAAAAAAAGAAAGAAAAATGTATCAAGGGGAATATCGGAAAAAAAACACTGGAGTTCCAAAAGAAGAGTACGGTTGACATTCAAGCCCCTTAGCATATATTCTCTTATACTTGGAACATTAATGTCACTATTCCCCCACTCCTCCAGTGAAGTACATCTTCTTAGATTGAGACCGAGGTTGACAATGACACACTCTCCTCTAGCAGGCTAGACATATTGAGAAATCAATCCAGGTTCAATTCATTCCAATAACTTCAACTCAAGTTTTATTCATGTTTAAATTTCTAAACTCGGGTCGAAGTCACATTACACAAGTCAAGTTGAAAATTAGTTGAAATTGGGTTTCATTGTCAAGTTATATAACTCGAGCTGAAATTTGAGTTTTTTTTTCGGTATTAAAACTGACTTTGATTCTTGAACTTAAATTTAAATTGAATTTAGCTTTAACTAGGGTTATCTCCAAATTCATTAATTTGGGTTGGGTTTGGACAGGTTCTGAGAACCAGAAATTTTTGTAAAGTGGAGATTTGTTTCCACTAAGATGTTTGAATCAACGAGAGACGTCAGTTTCTTCCTTTAATTTTTTTCCTTTTTGGGAGAGAAATATGCTTTGACACCCATTAGCTGCTCAGCCAGGAATGTCTTCAAAAGAAAAAGATTGGTAGGGATAAAAAACACTGGAGTTTCAAAAGGAGAGTACAGTTGTCAAGCCATTTAGCATATGTTCTCTTATTCTTGGAACGTTAACGTCATTATCCCCTCACTCTTCCTCCAAAGTAAATATTCTCATATTGAGATTGACGCCTGCAAATCCACCTTTATAAAATATTCAGATTCAAATTAAGTTATAAAATATTCACAACCCAAGTTCAACACGAATTCTAATAATGGATGAGATGTGAATTTGCATGTTTTGAGATCGAGTTCCGGCCCCCTAGCACAAGAAAACTCGGATTTAAGATGTGAGATTTGCATTACAACTATAAGTTTTAAAATACGTGTGGTTGAAACAATTCCTTATTATTGAAATGATATTCTTAGATTGAGATTGAGAAAGACAAGCCCAACTTGTGCCTATAAAATGCTGTCACAAGGTCTCCAATTTTGTATCACACTTGTGTGCAAGCTTTGAAAAGTTTCTCCAGATATGGCCAGTTCTTCTCAAGCCTATGGGAATTATGGAGTGGATTGCCAGTATCTCAATTCATATTTCTCTGGTAATTGTTCTCTCTTTTTTAACTTTTTGATATTATCTAGCTGCAAAGATAAAACTTCTACTACTTTTAACCCTTTTTATCAAAAACTTAGTCATTGTAC
The DNA here is from genome assembly GCA_023539305.1 of Ilex asprella. Lineage (NCBI taxonomy): Eukaryota > Viridiplantae > Streptophyta > Magnoliopsida > Aquifoliales > Aquifoliaceae > Ilex > Ilex asprella. Next base: position 20,625,932 of record CM042202.1, read on the forward strand.
CTTTGGTTTCAACTTGTTTCCCAATCTACCGCAGTAGTTTTTTAAATCATGGTTTTGAACCAGCTTTTCTAAGTAAAAGCATCAATCTTGTTGGAAAAAAATTGGTAGAAACGTATTTTGAATCCTCATTTTCCCATTGAAAAACACGATAGTTTAGAAAATAAGTTGAAAACTACTGTAAAACGATAAATAAAGTGGCAAAATCACCATACTTGGAAAGTTGATTCTGAAGAGTAATTAAGCTGCATATTTACTGCAGGCAACGGTACCATGAACAAACAAAAGCTTGTAGAGCTTCTCTCCGTGAGGAACCAGCAAGAACTAAAGCTTATTCGCCAAACTTATAATGCTCTCTATAACCAAGATATCCTTCATGCTCTGTCTAACATTCGAAGTAACGATGCTTTTGCTGTAAGCATGTTAATTAATCCTGATCAAATTGAATCTCTCTTTTGCATGACTCGGTTGGGTTGGGTGGATTAACCAGGCTAGATATAAGTTATGAAACCTTCGACTCAAATTCAACCCATACCCGACCCCATGTTAAGATTTTTGAACTCTTTGTTGGTTGAGCGCGAGTTACATAATTAATGTGAATGTGTTCGAATTAATTTACAGAATGTGGTATATCTTCGCATGAGCGAACCACAAGACCGTGATGCTGAGATAGTTAGAGAAGCCCTGTTTGGAGGGAGGGTTAACCTCAACGTTCTCATTGAGGTGGTGTGCACTCGTTCTTCTTCACAACTCCATTCAATCAAACAAGGCTACCGTGTGCACTATAATTCTCAGATTGAGCAGGATATAGCCCAGAAAATCACTGGTAGCTTCAAAGAGGTATAAATTAATTCGTGTCTAGCACTAACAAGTCTCATTTGTGGAAACGATAACACAAAGTTTTTTCCCTTCTTTTTTTGTATTCTCAGATTCTCCTTGCAGCTGTTAGATCAAGCCAGAAGTATGCTGGTAGGGTTGATATGAGCATGGCTATGTGTGATGCCAAGACATTGTATGAAGCAATGGAAAGTGGGAGTTCTGTAGATTGGAAGACCATCATGTCCCTTGTAGGTGAAAGAAACAATGAACAAATCAAAGCCATACTTTTCTCCTACAAAGAGCTATATGGCCATGAATTCTCCAAGTTCCTCAAGTGCACCAAATGTGGAAGGTTTGGAAAGGACCTTCGAATCGTAATCAGAGGGATACAGTCCCCGGAAAAGTTCCTGGCGAAGCAATTGAGAGCGGCGCTACAGAGTGCTGTTGATGCCCGGGAAGTCCTGACTCGAATAATAGTTACACGAGTGGAAGTTGACATCAGAGACACCAGCGATGTCTTTGCTGCTAAAACTGGATGGTCTGTGGGGAACCTTGTGAGAAGGGAATTCAAATCTACAGGTGGTAGAAACACTAGTTCTAATATGGCTTATGATCAGTTGGTGGGAGAATTCTTGTTGGGACTTCTTAAACATTGTTAAACCCAAATATTCACAGTATGCAATGATTTTGAAAACTTGTTTGAGCCTAATTATCTCATTCCTAAGTCAAGCATCCAGTTGTGAGGATGCCTAATACCATGCATGCACTTTATTGTGAATTCCTCCTGCATAATAGTTCAAAAAATGACATAGTTAAAAGAAACAAATTAGATCTAGCCTAGTTGGTCATCCTTGCTTCTCTGACCGAGGAGTTCAAGGAATCAATCCTCACAGTTGGCAACGACTTATGTCTCATGTTTTCCCTGCTTTTCAGAGTTTTATTGTACCCTTCTTTCAGGTTTCTCTTCACTCATGTGGGTGTTATCTTCTCTGCTATCTCTTATAATACTTTCTATTCAAAAAAAATAAATTGTAATACGTGATTATTCATTGTAAGATTGATCTACCGATGATGAGTAATGCTACACTGACCAAATTTTGGGACCAAATTTAGAGCCCAAATGACATGGCAACATATTATTTAGAGTCTTCATTGGGGCCCAAATGATATGACACCAAAAAAAGAAGTCCAAGTCAGCTGTCATGTCATTTAGGCTCTAAATTTAGTCCCAAAATTTGGTCAGTATAGCATTATTGACTGACGATATATAATCCAAAAAACCTGTTGAACCAGTAATTTTTGGACGTTGGAGTGTGAGCTAATCTATTATTAGATTTTTCCAATTCTTTAACAAGTTGAGTTTTGGTAGTGTTTGAATGGGAGTTACTCTGCTATTAGATTTATTCATTTCTATCTCATGGAAGAAAAGTGACTATAAGAGGAATGATCAAAATTTTGTTTCGGTCATTTAAAAAATAAAATTATTTTAAAAATGTATCATAAATATTTTAGAAAACAGAATGAAATTGATAAAAAATTGAGTACTTATTTTTGGAATATTTCAAAACATTGATCAAAATAAATGAAAATTTCTTGAAATACATAAAATATTTGTGGAAATACCTTGAAACATGTCGAAGTATCGAAATTTTGAGTCAATTACAAATTTATTTCTATCTTTTCAGAAACACAAATATTTTGTTAGTTTTCAAAACGAAATTTTGAATCTTGCATCATACTGAGATCCTATTGTTCGGTAATGGAGAGAATTGGGGGGTGGGCGCCATTGAGGTTGGCGGGAAAAAGGCAATTGTTGGAACTCAAAGTTAGACCGTAGTATCGAAAGAGAAGAAGTGAATTTAATTCTACTTTGAAAAAGCAAATCCCACATTTAGAAAGTTATAAAATTTTCAAAGACTTCATAGACAATTGGGCTCTGGTAACGTAAAAGGTGAACCATCAAAGACATTAAGGTAATTCTTTTAGGAATTATATCCTTTTTAATATACTTCTTTTTATTTTTTTCTCGACAAATCATCTATTGTGCATTTAAGTATAACTCATCAAGTATATTCCCCACCCGTCAACCATGGACGGTGAGATTGTAGATCCATTCTTATGGGGTTAGCTAAAGATGAAGGAAAAGAAATTACTTTGGGGTCCTTTCAACTGGGGAAGGACATGATTAAAGTTCAAACAGTAATTCTTGATTAGTGTGCCTTCT
>CM042202.1:20633971-20648217 GCA_023539305.1 Ilex asprella
GACGTTCTCAACTCTATATATATATATATATATATATATATATATATTATCATCCTATCCTGATTTTAACTTATTTCATAATTTGTTGTTCGTATAAATGTTGTGTATTCATCTTACACTTTAATATGATAAATTGAAAATAAGTGAAAAATCAGGATATATAGAATAAAAAATAAAGATCTAAAATAGAAATATAATAGTCAAAAAATCTAATATATGGAAAGGACAGTCTACAACTGATTCTGAATTGCCATTAACAATTCCAAAGAAACATTATCAAAATTTAGATCTCAACCCCAAACCTACCATGGTACAAATCTCAACTCATCCGATGGGATTAACTGCTCAAATATCTATTTCTCTCTTTTTTTCATTAATATATATTAGCTAATTTATTATTATTATATATATATATATACTAGTTATTGGTTGTGTCTGTAGGCATAGTATAATAAAAAATTATAAACAATAAACATATGTGTATTCATATCCAAAATCAAATCACAAACATTAAGAAGAAATAAAATGAATTTAAATATCGTTTTGTAGTGAGGGTGAGAAGTGGTGAGCGGTAGTGATGGTGGTAGGAGACGATGATGGTTATGGTGGGTGACAATGACCGTGGTGGCTATGGTGTGGAGGTGGTGACGGCGACAGTGGTGGTGGTGGCGACAGTGCTGGTGAACAATGGTTGTGATGATGGTGGCAACGACGGTAACGATGAGGGTGGCAGTGGTGGTGACGACGATATTGTTAGCGGTGGTGGTTGCAGGGTGGCGATGACGATGATGGTGACAGTAGCGGCAGGGGTGGGGGTAGTTGTAGGGCGGTTCAAATACTATTATTTTTTAAAAAATAATTATGAGAAATAATTTCTATAAGTATTTTTAAAAAATACTCAAAACACACTTTTAGGATCTATTTTTCCTATTAAATTTAGGGTGTTAATATTAGAAGTTACATTAACTTTAAAGTAAAATTTAAAACGATCTCAACCGCGAATAGCAAAAGTCATTTTGTTTATCTTTTGAGATTTGAATTATAAATTATTTTATTGTGTAAATATATTAAGGGGTGCAAAGATATTTTACCAATTGAATCCGATTTGACCCCATCAAAACCCCCTTTGGGTTTGTTGAAGCCAATGTTCATGGGTTTAAGCATCCGGGCCAAGTATGGGTTGGGACCGCAGTCCAAGGCTTCAAAATTACATCCAAACATGAGTTTTGTTGGTCTATTGAACTATTTTCTCTATTTTACTCATCTATCAAACCCCCTTTTAATCATCGTAATATTTTCTCTCTATTTTGATAACTCAATTGGTATCTCAGTTTTCGTTTGATAAAATTGAAAGCTGAATACTGAAAATTGAACGTTAAATTTTAAGTGTTGAAAAATGAATTGGAGTTAATAAACACACTTTTAGTGATAGACTAAATTTAATACGAAATTACTAAAGTAAAACTATATTGCAAAATTATATTTTAAAATTAATTTAGAAAGCTTCGCTTAATTCCCCAATCTTATTAGTGTGTTATCATTTCATATGTGCTATGGATTCTCTCGACTATTAAAGTGCGTTCAATCCCCTCAATTTCATATCATTCTTCGTAGTGGGGACTCACTTGAGTGAACATGGATCCCACATAAATTTGTGGGTTGTATAATTTAATAGGAAGAGAATGGAAGGAATCTTTCTATAATTAGAGAAACTAACTCCCTAAATATTAATACCAAAGTGTATTCCGACTTGGCAAAGAGTTGTAAAGCCATATTCCTCCATTTTTGAACAAATTGTAGGGCTAACCATTTTTTATCTAATTTGTTAATCTAAGTATAATGTTTGAGTAATTTGGGTCATAAACGGGGTTATCATATCCGTTTTATAAATAAACAATACAAATTCAATAAATAATTTGTACTGAAATTTTTGAAATTGTGTTTTGTGTATTTTTGGATTGCGAGTCTGCTAAAATTCGATTTGACTTAAAATCTAAACAAGTATAATCATACCTACTCGAATCGACGTGAGATTCTAAAATTGTGACGATTCAGACAATTATAGCGAGACATAAAACTATCTCTGAGTTTTTTTTTTATGTTTTATGATTCAAAAAAATTAAATAAATTCTCAAAAACAGAAGTGTGATGGATTATACCCTACAGAGAACAACAAAAATGAAAAGTATCAAGTAGACTGAATTTGAAGACGAAACAATTACTGAACTTAACATTAAACGAAAACAGTAAAAGATCACCAGAGTAATAATTACAAAAAAAAATAAAATTGCTCAAGAGTAAAAAATAAGTATATGGTAGCCTGTCGTTGTGAAGAGTTTGTGTATTTGATCGTGGATCCCTTTCAGTTGCCCAACATGTTCTATTTTATAGAGATGACCTTCAATCGTCGATCCATCTTTTCTAATTATTAGTGTGATCATGGTTTTATCCCTTGAGATGCGTGGACGTGCGATGAACCTTCTCCAATTGGTGGCTTATGATGTCACGTTTTCTCATTTTATGAGATTCTAAGTGTCTTAATCTTCAAATTGTTTTGTCAATCATAAACTCTCATAGATTTTTTTATAACTGTTAGTTTTTTTTCACCTGTCATCCTTTAATATGATTATTTTTTGGTGTAAACAAATTGTGATACCACAAAAACAAAATACTCCACTACCGCAAAGAAAGTCTTGTGCATTAATTCCCAATCTAATTATTGTGTGATCATTTCATATTTACTATGGATGCTCTGAAGTGCTAATTCCCATTCAATCCCCTCAATTTCATATTATTCTTTGTAGTGGGGACTCACTTGAGTGAACATGGGACCCACATAAATTTGTGGGGGTGTATAATTCAATATGCAGAGAGTGGTAGAAATCTTACTATAATTAGAGAAACTAACTCCTTCAATATTAATTCCAAAGTGTATGCCGACTTGGCAAAGAGTTGTAAAGCCATATTCCTCCATTTTTAAACAAATTGTAGGGCTAACCATTTTTAATCTGATATGAAATCAACACAAAATTACTTTATATAAGTATAATTTTTGATTAATTTTTATCATAAACAAGGTTACTAATCAGCCCCGTTTTATAAATAAATCATACAAATTTAATAAATAAATTGTTCATAAATTTTTGAAATTGTGATACCTCAAAAACATGACACTACACCATCCATTACCAGCCTTAACCAACCATCTCACTGGCTTTGCTCAATGAACAAATTAATTTATTTTAGGGAAAGGAATATTCAACCATGTGTTCATCAAAATAAAAGTTGGGGCCACACATGCAGTGAGATTCTACTCTAACAAGAACCCCACTCCCCCCCCCCTTTTTTTTATTTTCAATTATTTGGTGTTTATCGGTCAATTTATGCACATTTCGATTAAATTTTTTTCAATTCGGTCAAAAATAAACCATTCATCTCCAAATTAGTATATTCATAAGTGATAAAAATATAATCTAAAAAAATTACTAAATTTTAAATTCAAGACATTTATATTTATAATTTCGCTTCGAATCCCATCTACGACTTAGCTGTTTGGCACACTAAATCACAGAGTACCCTGGCACCCACTACTCAGAATTTTCTCGGGAAAAAAAACAGAGAGAAAAGGAAAGAAAAGCCTTTCTCCCAAAAACCGTAATCAAAGGAGCCGTTAGGCCATCCCACGAGAAAAGCTAGGGGCGGTTTTGTCGTCTGCACTTTTTCCCATAAAAACACAAATTCTTCAATTCTATCTGACTATATTGCAATGCCCACTTATTACGCTGTATCAAAACGAAGGTTTTTTCTTCGGTTTAATTCTTATGAACCAAGAGAAGTCACAAAATAATTATAACAAAAAAATCTGGAGAGAGAATGTTGTGTACTTTTAGAGAGAGAAAATGCAATGGTGGTGAGTCTGATGAGTCATGTAGTTGTCATTTATGGTGTTTTTGGTTTGTTTTGAAGTCATTAAAACTGGAATGATAGTAGAGAATCGCCCAGCACACCCAAGGCTTTTTGCTGGTAGCATATCACCTGTAACAGATTCCTCTCTCTCTGTCTCTCAATTAATATCTGCAGGGTTTCTTCCCTTTTTAATCATTTCAGTTTTGCCCTCATGGTCTCTCTGCAAAATTTCTGCTTTCAGACCCAGAAAAGTTGATTGAATCTTTTATTAATTTTTCCAATCTATTCAGGGTTCCGTTTGTGTGGCTAAAAGATTTTATGATTCACTCAACTACTCCTCTGTCCACTGCACTTTCTGTGCTGTCACCTTCTTAGCGACGATGAAAAAACAGAGAAGGGGCTTATGTTTTTCGCCTCTGAGCAAAGCTTGAACTCAAGCGTTCCAAAACCAAAAATCTCAACGATTTCTGGCTTTGTTTTCTTCTGATTCTTTTCTCATTTCTCAAAACAAAGGTGTGGCCAAGTGGGTTTTTGTTTTCTTGAAGAACCCAACTCGTTTGCTTCTAAGAAGGGTTGCTTCGATTTTGTTCTGTTTTCGTCTCCAAAGTTAGGGTTTGAAGAAAAACTTGTATCCGAAGTGGGTTTTGGGTGATTTCGTGAGAAAATGTTGTTAATTTCGTGAACTGGGTTGTCCTATTTTGGGTGAAAACATGGGTGTTACAAGTTCAAAAGCGGAGGGGAGTGAAGCCCTGAGACTTTGCAGAGAGAGAAAGAGATATATCAAAGCCGCCATTGATTCAAGGTGCGCTTTAGCGGCTGCTCATTTTGCTTATGTTCAATCTCTTAGAAACATTGGCGTTGCTCTTCGTCGATTTGCTGAGGCTGAAGTGTTGATAGAGTCTTCCCTCTCCACTTCCGCCACTGAAATTGACAAAACCCCTTCACACTCTTCTTATCCATCACCGTCCCCGCCGCACATTGCCGGCGTTCCGGACTCGCCGGTGCTCAATGGAAGCCCCCTTTCCCCATCTATGACTAGATTGAGCTACATGAGGTCAGGAGGGACTAGTGCTGTGACTTTTAGTGTTAAGCCAAGTAGAAATGTTTATGTGGATGACATTGATTCCATGGCATTTCCAATGCCGCCACCACCCCCACCTCCTGAGTCGGGGCCCTCTTGGGATTTCTTCTTTGACCCCACTGATGATTCTGAGAGCTTTAGGTTTGTGGGAAATCCTAATGGTTTCAATATGGGTTTTGATGATGTGACAATGTATAGACAATTTAGTGAAAAACAAGGTGATTTAGATGGAACTAATGAGCATCAAGACGAATTTAGAACACCAGAATCCGAGAAAAAGGTGCATAAAATGTCCGGCAATTCGGTGCCTCGAGGTGATGGGGGAGATACATTGGTAGCACACAATGCACATTCAGTTAAACCTCATGGGATTGAATGCAGTACACAGCAAGCAGATGATAGTGAAAGGAAAGGTGTAAACAAACAAGGAAGTGCAACTGCGTTGGTTGGAACTTCGACGGGCAAAGCTGCTTTGGAACAAGCTAGTTCAAAGACAGATAAGTCTGTGGTGGAGAAAGATATATGTGCAGAAAGAGAGGATCCTTCAGAGTTCATAACCCATAGGGCTAAAGATTTTCTCTCTAGCATAAAGGACATTGAGCACCGTTTCTTTAGAGCATCTGAATCTGGTAAGGAGGTCTCCAGAATGCTTGAGTCAAACAAAATCCGAGTTGGATATATTGAGGCAAAAGGTAGTCTTTCCTGCTTAACATGGGAATATTTGTTTCACCAATCTAACATGATGAATTACATGTTTTATTTTTCATTTTATCTTATAAGATATGAATACAAATGGCATTTATAGGCAAAAGATTTTATAATCCTAAATTTCCCACTTGGAAACTTATTGAACAACTATTATGTAGGGAGATCAGTGTCAGCTTTTTCAGCAGCATGCCACCTTGTTTGTTGCCAAGGAAAAACTGGACTTGTTTCTCATGGTAAGTCTATATCTTCTATATGAGTGCAGCTAGTCACCAATTAACACCCCTATGTGGTCCTGGCAGGCTTTTGGGTTTATATTTACATCCTACCTGTTGCAAAGGTTGTCATGTTATGTGCCTATAATCACCTATCGGACAATTTCTTGTGTTACTTATTGCCGTGAACACGAAATCTTGACTGCATTGCCATTTTTTCGAGCAAAGGAAAAAAGAGCATAATTCCTTTCAGATATAAGTATGTGTTTAACGAGAATTAATTTGGTCCTGGGGCTAATTCTTTAGATGTTACTTGTTTGATCTATCACTGCATGACACAATGCAAACCAAGGGGAGGGTCCCTTTCAACTATCAGTACCTTTGTTAGTACTTGTCATTGTGGACAACTTTATCCACGGGTTGATTGGGCAAGGTGTTCCGTCTTTGTTTAGGATTTTCTAATTCTCATAATTTGTGCAGAACCTCCAGAAAACGGGACAAAGGTTATCACTTGGAAGCGGTCAGCATCTTCACGGTCATCATCATCAAGGAATCCTCTCGCTACAGCATCAAAAGATGACAATGATGACAGTGGAAGTGATTTTGTTGAAGCGTTTTGCATGATTGCCGGAAGCCACTCCTCCAGCCTGGACAGATTGTATGCGTGGGAGAGGAAACTCTATGATGAAGTGAAGGTACTTCGTTGAACCCTGTTGTGACCATAAAATTTGAATGTCTTGTTCATTCTCTTCATTACCTGTGATCATAAGGCACATGTACTGTGGGGGATGCTCTTTGGGCTGATCTATAATTTGCAATTCCCATCATTTGGGGGATACACATACTTTCCTATTTAATCCAGGCTCATCTTAGTAGTACAAGTCATCCAGGACTCTCAGTATTTTTCATTACAAATCTCATCATTTGGAACATCATCACTTCATTTCCATTTAGAGTTTATTATGGAAATGTTTGTTCATAGTATACTGGTTTCCCTTATAGTATACGATGAACGATGTTCTACATTTACTGATACTACTTATCTAGTCTTTGAATTTAGAGGACATATAAATCCATAGGAGACTTAATTGGATGGTATTTTCAGAAGGAACATTATTGTTATGTTGCATGTTCTTGTTTTGGTTATGTGGTGCAAAAGGCGTGGCACTTGGCTGTTTTACAGAGTCTCATCAATTAAGAAGGCTCAAGCTAGATTTGATTTTTAGCATTGACTTAGTATGCAATGTATATTTTAGAGCAATTAAGTAAATGAAACTAAGTACAATCACAATAATTAAAAGGTCAAGTACAAATTGTTAAGAAACTATAAATGTTGAAAAAAGAGACTTGGTAATAAACTTGACTGGTTTCTACCCAATCATTTTGACTTTAACTAGCCAAGGAAATACTAAGTTTTCCCCTTACTAAAGTCATAGTTTGCTTAGAAGCCTCATCCTTCTTTGATCAAACCATCAGATTGGACAACTTTAGGAAATATGTCAGGGAATATGTCAGGGCTTCCAACCCTTACCTGAAAAGCAATATGTGCATTGTTCCTCCTGTAAGTCAACCTTGCATAAAAACATGAGTTGTTATTTAAGTAACCCCTCCCCCTCCGGGTGAGTTAGTAACATGGGCAGGCCTACCCAGGAATTTTTTATTTTTTTTATTTCATATATTTTTGATTTTTTTTAGGTCTATTGAATTGGGGCTCAGTGCAAAAAATAAAAATCAGGCCAATGTTAAACATATGAAGCCTTGAGCTAGAGCCAAACAAATAAGGCCGATGTCTTAACAAATGGTGATCTTGTTCAAAAAATGGTTGAGACCGAAAAAGATGTGGTATATCCACTAATTCACTTACAAGGGACTTTGACGTTGATATTATCAATTGCAATTATCATTGTCGAGTGAACATTTTCACGAATGAAGATTGTGAAAATTAGGTTGCTTAATTAAAAGAGTGATCAAGGGATGATAGATAACTCGGTTGATTTGATTGCTTATATAAAGAAATATATTTTTCAATGGCATTGATGATGAATTTATCATGCAACATTTTCAAAGTATGAAAACTCGCCGGGGTCAATTGTAAATGGTTATAATTAGTCCTATTTTTTGTAAAGAGTTATAATTAACCCCTTTTTTGTTGCTTTTTTTTTTTTGCATAAACTATGTGTACTCATTTTTGGCCTTTTTGTATTCAATGAATTTTTATCCAAAAATGATGTTAAAAATTCTTTTTATTTATTTATTGGAGGAAAAAAAAAAGTAAATCTTGCTAGACAGAGTTAGAGTGTGCATGTCACGCCCCACCCCGGTCTCCCAAAGATAAGACGTGACTAGGTTTTTTATACACCTGTTTACATATATATAATTTAAATTAATAAAATACTAATTAACCTCACAGGTGCTACAATACCACCTATCACCTTAGTTAATAAGCATGATGGTGAACCTGTCTCATAACTTTTACTATATATAATACTTGTACCAATTATTTGTTTTTGAGGTTATAGACATATACAAAAATCTCACACCCACATAGCATACATCACAAAGTAAACAAATATATATACTATTAACCGACTATAATAATCTCTCATTTAACATAATATACAACTCAACCATTATTTATACAGTCCCTCAACTTGTATCATTTACTCATTTAAAACTAAAGACATAACGAACAGAATATGATATTAACATTGTACAAACTCAACGGATTTGACAGTGAAAAGGAGAAGTTATAGGGGTGTGAGTTAAACCACGCACTAAGTGAGTATATATGCCATATATGAAATAAAAATGATAATAATACACAGAAGTAGGTAAATGCTATGCAAATACACATATCAAATAACAACATCAATGCAATTCCAAGAATTCACAAGTCATAACACATTCATACTATCCCTTGTCGGGTAATCGATCTCACATGGATCCGTGTCTTCCGAACTTCCTGGGAACACCATAGTGTTAGCACACCACTGCACGTTTAGTGATCAGGCATCGACGTTCCTGTCTCAAACAGTGCGCCACATTCCACAATATACGATACAAAATATCATCCAATCATATAAGCACATAGCACATAATTCTAGAGAAATACTATTAAATTCTATCATTTACCATTATATTATAATAGCATTTTCAAAACATATAAAGATATACACTCACCTCAAGTGTACAGAGCTGCGAGGAGCCTTCGGACCTACCGATGAATTCCTTCGGTGTTTCCGTATTTGTTTCAATAACTATTCCACCTGTTCCACTTAACACATTTGTATTTACAATATCAACATATTTATCACATTGAATAATTGATCATGCATTAATGCATGCAAATGATTCAACCCAAAGTGTCCTGATAACCCTAGTTACCGCACAGTTCATTCACATACTGGAACATTAGATTTAGGGATCATATTGTCTCCCTAAATCTTCAAAATCACTCGCATTAATCACAATTAGGATTAAGTAGATCAAACAGATTGACCAAGGGTCCATTTCCACACATTTTGATCCTGAATCCTAAAAGTCGCACTTCCGGCATTTTGTATATTTCGCACCAGATATTATATTCATTTGCATTCGAAATTTATATTATCACCTCAAGCATCAATTAAAAGTGATACATGCAAAATTTCAGGTCATTTAGATTAAAATCCACACGTGTGATAATAATATTTAGAAATCAGGGTTTCGACATTTTCGGCACCCATCTCCAATTTTTATTATACTTTCTTTTAAAACAATTTTACCTAAACTCACATACTCTCTAACTCATGCAAATCAGTCCATTAATTGAAACCTTAGACCCCCAATTTAACTCCCAACATTTTGGTTTCAACCTAGCCCACGAAATGCATCTTGAACATCTCAAAGAGTCATTTTTCAGACTTTTCTCGCATTTAGTTTAATACCCATTTGGAACCTATCTTTAACAGCTTGTTAATTATGCTAAATACACTTAATTTAAACCCACAGGAATATGTTTTGAAATTAAACTAAAACAGTCCATACATAAAATTAACTAAAACAATCCATGAAATTAAATTAAAACAGTCCCTAGTTCTAAATAAAACAACCAACATAATTACGTACATACTAAAATTAATTACTCACACATGCTTAATGTTTATCTCACATACCACACTGTAAAATGAACACACACATCATTACCTTCTTCTTATTTCCTTCTTATTTTTTGTTTGGCATGGAGTCCCCCAAATTCCTCTTTCTTTCTTTCTTCTTTTTTTTTTTTCCCCTTTCTTCTTCCTCTCCTTTACTCTCCCTCACTTACGGTTTCATATCACCAGAACACACACACACACACTTGTTTGTATTTTAAATACATTCACTTTACTACATATTAAAGTACACACACACATTGTTCCATGCATTACACACACACACTTTACTACACTTAGTCAAACACGCACACACACACCCACACCCACACCCACATGCATACTTCTAAAATAACACACCATCTTTTATTTGACACATGGATAAAGATATTTCCATGCACTTAATAATTCTAGTTGCTTTCCCACAAATTCTTAAATGATTCCAAAACCAACCCAATATTATTTTCATACACAAAATTCTATCAAATATATAATTTCACATAATTGTAATTAGTCCACATAATTATGTTAGTATGTATGCAATGCATGATCGGGTTTCACAATGCACAGCCTAAAAAAAATCCTGACTCTGCTGTTGGTTAGTAATCCGTATAGAATTTCAACAATGAATACCTCTTCTTTTGTTCAAGTTATAGTCTGGTGGTAGTGAAAGCTGGGCTCCCTACCATACCTAGGGCATATTTATTCTACACTATGTGCATCATCACATTACAAGGTAATATGAGCGTAGGCTCTTCCTCTTGGTGGTGGGACAAGTCAGATAATAGGACATGTGCCTTAAGAATCTAACATGCCAAGACTTTCCAAGGCCGAGGACCAAGATGGATGAGGTTGCAAAAGTGAGGTTGAAGTGCCAGATTCATGTACTTGTTTCAAATCGTAAAGAGAGCAAAGCTTGTTTGGTAAACTTGCCTTAACCATCAAGACACTTTTAAAAGTCAAGGTAGGCTAAGCGTTCAGCGTACAATATATTAATAGTGGAGTCCGGATACCACATTAATGTTCCACTTGATTGCAGACTAGAGGGGGTGAGGGAAAAGGACAAAATGTCCCCATTTTCTGGTTTCCTCAATCTACTAAGAAGAAAGAAATACAAGGGATATTCTCCTGTCTTCTTTGAAACTACATGGACCTCAAGTAAATATATTTCCTGATATGAGGTGGTCCTTTCCAAAATCGATTAGCTAGTGCTTATTTGCACCTGATGACCAAATGTTTCTCTATCAATTTTTATGATCTATTAATCTACAATAAATACAAAAAAAAACAAAATAGAAAAACCAAAGTGAGGCGACCTTATTTGTCAGTACAAGTCTGAGTTAACCTCTTACTTAGGCATTCAAGGATGGTTAGCTCCCTTGTTGGGACAATTTGTCTTGGTCCTGGTGGAGTGTATTCTTACCATTCACTGATATAATATCTGCCTCATTTTGTTATGCTCAACTTTTGATCTTTTGTAGGCTAGTGAGTCTATCAGGAAGGAATATGATCGGAAGTGTGACCAGCTTAGACACCAATTTGCAAAGGATCTTAGTGCCCAAGTCATTGATAAAACTCGGGCAGTGGTGAAAGATCTGCATTCTCGGATTAGAGTGGCGCTCCATTCTGTTGATTCAATATCGAAGAGGATTGAGAAAATGAGAGATGAAGAGTTGCTGCCACAACTTCTAGAACTCATTAATGGGTGAGATTAATTTTCTATCTTACATTTATTTTAGAAGACATTTTGATCTTCACATTTTATTCTCATTTGATGAATCATAAATCCATGACCAACGGGTTGGATGCAGATTGATTAGGATGTGGAAGGCGATGCTTGAATGCCATCATGCCCAGTACATAACCATCTCCTTAGCATACCATGCAAAAAGCTCGGGAGGAACACTCCAGGAAGATACACAGAGGCAGATTATGGCTCAGCTCCAGGATGAGATAGAATGTTTTGGTTTGAGTTTTGCAGATTGGATCAACAGCCATACATCGTATGTGGAAGCCCTCAACAGTTGGCTACAGAACTGCATCCAGCAACCACGGGAGCGATCCAAGGGCAGAAGGGCATTCTCCCCTCGTCGTGTCATTGCCCCTCAAATTTTTGTTCTCTGTCGTGATTGGTCAGCGGGGATCAAAGCTTTGCCATCTGAGGAGCTTAGTGATGCCATCAAAGCTTTCTTGTCTGATCTGCGCCATTCAATTGAGCAACAAACAGAGGAACAGCAGAAGAAACACAGGACACGTAATTCAGGCGACCATGAAGATTTAGATGGTAAAGATGAAGAGAAGAATGATGATGGGCCTTCGAACATGAGCTGCATACATACAAGTTTGACAAAGGTTCTTGACAGACTGACCAAGTTCTCCGAGGCTTCGCTGAAAATGTATTTAGATATTCAGCAGAAAAGTGAAACTGCTCGAAGTGCATATTGCAACTACAAGCCACCTAGACCCTTCAGTATATGAGATCGTCAATGTAGTATAATTCCTGATGGTACTGGTTGGAAGTAGATGTTTGTTAACTTTATAATTTTTGCAAGGTTCTATTGTGAAGAAGATATAGAGAAGTTGAGATTAGTTTTCAGTCTTGGTGGTGATTACTTTTGCAAATATGTGTGAGATGAATCTGTTAGAGTGTCGCGGAACGTTATCGAGTGAAATGCATGTGACGTGAGACGTAATAAGAAGTCCGATTTACAGAACAGAATATAGGCACATCGTTTAACACAATTACAGATGGAGTAGATACAGACATTGAATAAGACGAAAGATTTAAGCCATGATACAAGTGTTATATTGGATTAGTGCAAATTCGATAAAAACTTTGATCTGAAATCTGACTTGGTGATGTGTCTAGCTTATGGTGGCATTTTTCAACAACACGAAGCAAACCACACAAACTCAACATAAATTGGCAGGTTATATTTTGATTATATTCTTATACAAACTTGAAAAATGATATGATTTGTTAATATGAATAAGTAAATAATATTATATGTGCGGGTGATTTCTTGCACAATGATGAGGTAGCAACACTTTGGGTGGCACTCGATAGTCTCTCTGGTTTGGGGACAATCAAAATCTAACAACCACAAAGAAAGGTTAGAAGAGAAGTCGCAGATGTTTTCGACAATTCACCTCTAATTCTAAAATCAGATTCTGAGGAGTCAAGAAGATGCAATGCTAAGTATTGGGTTCTGAGGGCCTATCTCTCGTCTAAGACTATTATTTATACTTTCCTGATAATTGAATGTGTCTATAAAAAACATTCGTACAATCTCCTTTAGCATGAAGGCCCTGATTGGCTCACCCTTGAGACACTAGAGATGTTTCTTTGACCTCATCAGGTAGCTAGGCATCAAGTCAAGTGCTATTTTGACCTCGATTTTTGGTCCATTGCATACATGTCCATTTGATACATGTTGATGACATTAATCCCTCGCCCTTCGGATCCTCACCAATCATTAGCACTGAGCATTCATTGCAAGACTTGACGTTTGATAAGGTGCTCTGCTAGAATAATTGCTCGGCATCACGTCTTATACCAAGAGATTAATATTATATCTTTCTGCCCCTCGAGCATTTAACGTTCCTTAATCACTCATTACATGCCTACGAGGAGCATTTATTGCATTCTCAAGAGCCCTTCCTATAATTGGTTGTCTTGTACTATTCTGTTGAACTTAAATGTCCGGGATAAAGGACTCACGTCAATTGGCTAACAGGCAGACACGATTTCTGATAAAACATTCATTCATTTGTTCCCACCAATGTAGAGCCATCTAATGACAGTTGTCTTTCATTACGGCAACTGACGTGGTCGGCGTGTAAGGTTAATCATCTCTTAGGCCCCTCGACTAGATCAACATTGGTGTTTTGATTTTCTTAGAGTCGACGTTCTTTGGTCTAAATCACGAAAATCCTTTGTCGGTGTGTATGACAAATACCAAGAAGACCCTAATGTTCTTTGATTAACATGACGATGCCGGTGGAATTACTTTCCCTGAGATCGAGCATTATCACCTATACACTTGTTGATAAGGTATGTCATGTGTACGCTTTTAATTGGTTTGATAGGCCACGTCCTGCCATTATACATGAATAACTATATTCTAACAACAAATATATTTATCGGGTATTGTGTGATGAAAAATATATTTTTATTTTATATTATAAGACTAGTTATTGCATGTG
>CM042202.1:20679393-20699275 GCA_023539305.1 Ilex asprella
TTGGGTTGGAAGCAGTAGGGACAAGTGAACTGCTTTGTGGACATAAAAGTGGAGAGCTTCCTTTTGCACATGGATTGTGTAAAAATTGTTATTATGATGTAACTTCTTACTTCCCTCTTTGAATCATTCTGTTTAGCAATTTAACTCTTGGAATCATTGTAGTGCTTGTATGGGTTATTGCAGTTCATTAAAATTTCAGGAGGGCTCGAGGGAGGATCAGAACCTCCAGCTTTCCAGCGTGCTGAGAAGGAAAGAACAATGAGAAAAGAAGACGTTTCTCAGAATGCTGATGATTCGAGTTTTGTTACCTCTGCCTGCCAAAACAACAGTAAACATTTAAATGTACCGACTGATGGCAATTTTAACTTTTTTCTTTTCACGTAGTATCGTTGGAATTATTAGATATTGAAGTATTTCCTTTTCCTATGTTTTTATTTTGCATTTTGTTCTGACGTCCTACATTGTTTATCATAATGTTTAGAAATACGTTTAAGAACTAGCCTTTTACCCCAAATTTGGGTTCAAATTATCTTGTATTTGTGTAATCTTTAGATTTTTTGCATATGATATCATGTATTATGAGTCATCCTTGAGTTTTATTAATGGGCTTTATTTGGTTGAGGGTGTAACAAGAATCACATTCAACAATTTTCATGTGGAAGTTGAATAAAGAAATTGACATATGGAATTTGGTTCATATGTGAATTGGGGAATACTGTTGTGCAATTTTATGGATTTCTGAAAGGGTCTCGTTCATGTATGTGGATGTGTTTATTTTTTTGGATAAATTTATAAATATTTGGATAATCAGGGAAAACGTTTATATCAAACATTAGAGTGGACCCTGCGATGCACAAGATCTGTAAACTCTTTACCGGAAAATTCTTTCACTGTGATTTGGGAATTCAAAGAATTATGGAAAGTTATTGGAGATTAAAGCTAAGTTTTAAAACAGATTTAAATGAGTAGTGGTTAGTTTATAAAAGAGTGGAAAGGAGAAGGGGAGGCTTCTCAAGCCCCTCTCCCCTTAATTTGATTGTTGTAGTTATATAGATAGATTAGTATTGTGTGTGGATGTGTCTATGTTTGAACTTGTATTGAGAACCTATATTGTTTCTGATGTGGATAGCTGTGGGGTTGTACATTTGCAGCATGCGACTTTCATTAATTATGAATTCATTGGAGAAAGCATTACTTGTTTCTGTTTAATACTTTTCTTTTTGCCATATCATGGTCTTTATTAATGCTGCGGTTGAAGTTCTAGAGATGTTGGGATACAAATGCTAAGATCTCAATCGGTGTCATTAGAGGGCTCTACAGATGTTGCGTCAATTAATCATTGGCCCATCTCACTATTCCTTCCTACCCCAACCCCCCCTTTTTTTGGGGGGGGGGGGCGAGGGGAAGTGGTGTGGTAATTTCATGGTATTTCGTGATTAATTTCAATGTCATTTATAAAAAGAGTCATATGGACATCAAGGTTCCAGTTCTTATATATGAATAGGGAAACCATTAAAACTGTGATTTCAGTCAGAACTTGTGGAACTTCCATATAGTTTTTGAGTTTTTAGCATGAAGAAATACTCATCTAACATAACTACACACCTTTATCAATTTCGACATTCACCTGCCTGATTATTGATTGTAGCTTTAACAGTCTGTTGTATTGTGAATTTTAGTTCTTCAATATAGTCATAAAAGGTTCGTAACAGATTTGGTCCCTGTTAATCAGCGATTCTGGGAGGTTTGGACTGGTTACAAACTTAACCTTTGACATTATTTGAATTCTTCAATGTCCATTCAAAGAAATAATTATATAGTTTGGTGCCTTTGGCAGAGATACTTGAAGGGAGTGGAATGGGGACGTTGTTTGCACAATGTGGTAGCCTGCATTCTTGAACCTGCAAACTCATGAAAAACTTAATGCGTCTTTTATTGTTGATCGGATTGGTGTTGAGATGCTTAGGGAATATTACATTGGCATATTATTCTCTACACTTGCTGTATTCTGTCAGTGGCAAACATTTAACTTGTTCATGTATATATTTACATGCTAGACAATCCCCTAACTTCATATTTTAATAGCTGTTTTATACTTTTCATTTTTTTCTTTTCAAGCGTTTGTTCAGTTCCACTGTTTCTTTGAATTTGTTAGTTTGAGAAAGAAGCGAACATTCCAAAGGTGAGCAGAAATGAAAACTCGCAGCAAACAGATAATGCCAAATTACATGGAGTTGATGATACAAGTCCTAAAGTTTGTGATGAATCAGAGAGCTTTTCCGATATTGATGATGTTGAGGTACTGATCATTTTTAATGGTTTTAGTTTGTCATAGTACTGCACTTCTCTAGTTACCAGTTATGACTATTTTTCTGCCTTATTTAATTAAAAAAAAAAAGGAAAGAAAGAAAAGCAGGGTGTGGTCTGCTAGGAAGTGAGGATATGTGGTGAGTAAAAGGGACCAAACCTGAATAGGTCTTTGACACTCCCCGCTTAAATCTACACCAATTTTAAGATCTATCTACCACAATTACGCATTAACCAATTAGTTAGTCAAAATAAGCTTAATGAACCCTTTTTTTCAACTAACCCTCAATGAATATTGGATGCAAGATATATGAAATCAACAATATAGTCCACCATCCTTATCCCTCCAACAATTCCAACCATCGATTTGCAAATCAAATTGATGAAGACATAAAATAGGACAATCTATGAATCAATTCATCAAACACATGGTGTTTGTGTGTGCTTGCTATTGCAAGTTTTTGTGTGCTAAAATAAAGCAATAAACAACAATTCACAACTCGAATAATTTTATACTTTGTTGAAGACCCTCTTCAATAGATTAAGTTTCTGAAGTAGATGGTTGTTTAACATGGTATTATAGCTGGAAGACATGTGTTTGAATTTCGCCGCCACCTAATTATTAAATTTTTTTTTATGTGTTACGCCTAAAATCGAGCTTGCATATGAGGGGGATTGTTGAAGTATACATACTTAAAGTTACACCCTCTCTAATAACTTAAACTTTTGGAGTAGATGATTGTTTAACCGACTCTAACCAATACACAATCTAACCCTTCGGATTACCCCACCATGTGGTCTTGAGGAATAGCTTCAATGGGACAAGTCAAATGCGATGTTGAGTCCAAATCTCGAGTAATTTTCTAGAACTCCTTCCCAAGATTCTCGGTATGCACACAATTCGATGTGGGTTTGGTTGTTCTTCACTAGTCTTCTTGATTTGAACGTTGAAGATTAAAGTAGAATGACTTTTGCATCTTAGGGATCTAGGGATTTTTCTTGGCTCTTTCTATATGATGTAAGAGGCACAATTTCTCCTCTGGAGAGTTACCATAAGTGAAAGAGGCATGTCCTATTTATAATCCAATTAGAGTAGTCTTGGTGTCCAAAATGTTTGAGGACGGTTGTCATTAGAATGAGAAAGTGAATCAAGCCAAATGTCTCTACATGAGCTTGCTACTTGCATTAATAGTGGTGATGTACAAGGGAAGAGGACCGTGACTGCAATTTGAAAGTCGTCAAATTCTAACCAGCCTGAATGGGTCCAGTTGGTTTTTTGTCCCTTTATTGTCTTCTCTTGCTATTTGAACTCATGTTTGCTATAACATTCTAAACCCGACCTTAATAGCTTGGCACTTTCTAGTTGATAATGACTTCAAGATGGCAAATCCTTTGTCTGTTTTTGCTTTTGTACTCTTCTTACTTGACTATGAGATTTGACTTGATGGGTAAATCAACTGGTCTAGCACCAATTGTTGAATCCAATGCATGTGAGTCACACTAGTGTGTTCATAGTCGTTATTCCTAGCAGTGGCTGCTTAGTTATATATGCTAATTAAAGATTTTGTCTATAAGCACTGGATAAGATCATATATTTCTAAGCCTGTACAGTTTCTAGCTAGTCAGCAATCTGCAGGTAATATGTTGCTGTCAAACTTAGTTATATGTTACCAGGCATATCCGAGATAAATTACATTCTTCCTTTTGGTTCGCTGACTTATAATGGTTGTTATTTGTCACTCAAAAGAAGCAATTTTTGCATAGGTTGACGAGTACCTTCACAACGAAGAGGAGAAGCAGTACAAGAAGATTATTTGGGAGGAAATGAACAAGGAATATCTTGAGGTGATCTGATTTATATCCTTTTTTGTTCAGCATTGTCTAGGGAGATTCTACTGATATAAATTGCATGGAAAGTAATAATAGAATCATGACTTGTGGGCTGCAGCGCACAAGTTAATATCTATCTATGGAAGGCATAAAGAGGACATTTGGAATGATACATATATGCTGTTGTATAATTTTTTTAAAGATATTTTTGCTTTGCTGTGTATTTGAAATCAAATTATATTGTATTCTACATTCAAATATTTTTATCGTATTCTAGTGGATGTTTGGGGCTGTCCAATAGTCTATCTGCCCTAGTCAAAATTGTAATGTTTTGTGCTCTTGTTTGTTCAAAATGTGTCATGGAAATTGGCTCATTTGCACACTGAGTGCTTTTGGAAAATTAATGATTTGATTGGTTATAAGATGTTACCCTTTTCATTCATGACGTACTTATAGCCTGTAGTTACTCCATGTATCTCTTTTATGATGTCAATAAATTGCAGGAACAAGCGGCAAAGGAAGCAGCTGCAGCAGCTGCAAAGGAAGCTTGTGAGGCTAATTTCCATAACTGCTCGGAAGGCATGCAAGCTGCACAGGAGCTTGCTGCTGCTGCCGCAGCAGCTGTGGCAAAATCAAGGAAGGTGATTCCTTGCTCACATTACAAACTAATTGCAACTCTTTTCATGGCAATGCCATAACTCTTGAATGGTTTCAAGTTGAAAATAATTGCTTTGATGTTTAATATATTTTGCTCATTGAACGGGAATACTAAACTGTTCTACTGATATCATTTTTGTTGAATGATCAATCAATCTCCCCTTGATACTGTTAGACTTGTATGTAAACAAGTAGTTCTGAATCTTAAAGAGTAGTCCAACTTAGGTTTTCATCTTCTACATGTCTCTTCATGCGGGGCTTGGTGCACCATGAATTGGATGGGCATATTAACACGTTTCAAATATCATTAGTGTAATGTGGAGATTCAGAACTTCCTACTTCAGTAGCTTGTTAATAAATGCGTATGCTTAAGGTGGTAAAATTTAGTCATTTATCTCCGGCAGTAGTTATTCTGTGATTTGTATTAGATTGTTTAACCAGATGCTAGAGTTTAGTTACTTAACTGATAGAGACATCTGCATGTCTTTTGGTGGAAAAAAACTGTTGGAAAAGTACTCGCTTTCTGGAACGGGCAGATGGTATCTGATAGTGTAACCCAAAGCATCAAGCATGTGTTGTTGAAATTCTGTTGCCTTGTGCCACTGCCTACTGGCGGTGACCCAGTCTAATAGTTACTGCCACTTTAAATTGATTCTCAATTTCCTTATGTATAAAAGATGCAGAGCTCAAGCTTTTCACACTTCCTTGCCTTCTCTTCGATTTTTGTTGATGCAAGTGTTTTCAAGGGGAGTATAAATGAGAAAACCGTTATGCTAGTTACATTGCTTGTCAACTTGGACATGTCCCTGTGCTTTATCTATATTATATGTATATAATATGTTGTCACTGTATTTTTTTCAGGAAAGGCAACAGAAGCGAGCTGCAGAGGCAAGTAATTCCTCTCCGCCTCAAACTGCTGCTGAAGCCACCCGGCAAATGTTAACTAAAAAGGTACTGATGTTAAACAGAATATTAAAAAACAAATTTCCTAAACTTCACTTTATTTTTGAACTTGGAATTTTTGTGGTATAGGGAACTTAGTAACCAAGCTTTAGAATTATAGCTGCATTGCTGGATTTAAAGTAGGAGCTAACTGAAGAAAGAACTAGGAGCTGTAGCTATTGATCTTATTCATCAAATTGAGATCCAAAAAAAAATGTGATTCAAATTGTGAATTAAATTTTTTTTCTCCGCATCAAGGTTGAATCACATCAGGAATAGTAAGGTTTGATAGTATGAAGCAAATATATATATATATATTCGAAATGGAAAATTGATGTAGGACCCTATGTAAAATCAAAACAGGGGTTGTTTTGGGGCTATGAACAGTAAAATTGGCTGTTAACAGTAATGAACAGTAAAATAAGCCAGGAATTACATATAGAGTTCCTTAGGCATCACATCTCTGATCTCTCTATCCTTTATTAAAAAGATCATTAATTATATGTAAAGTTGTGATTACTAATCCTAAAATATTAGGATTCCAAAGTCTCTCGGACTCCAAAAACTCTAGATCACTAAAAATTAGAAAACTAAAACAACTTAGAATTAGGATTCTAAATTCTAGAATATTCAACCCGAATTTGACCCAAAATACGACCCACAGGTTGGACTATGACCCATTCCTGATATTCTAGAAATTAAAAAAATACCCTCAAGTCTAAAAACTATTAAAATGACATAAATACTAATACTAGCAAATTGACTCAAAATAACTTAAAATACAATAATAAAAGGTTCCATATGGATCTTTGTCTTGATGGAAAGCCAATTTCATTGTTTTTTACATCTTCGAAATTGTATTTCTTTGAGCATCTTATGGATTGCATAAAAGATACTATAGTAGTATACAATGATTTTGCATTATTATTTAAGATGTGACCATGAATGACTTTTCTTAGCGGCATTAACATATTATGTACTTCCAAAAATTTGATCTAATTTTTTATTTTATTTTTAAATGAGATAATCCCATGAGGAGAAGGGAGTTCATGCCTTCAGTGTACCAATTTATGAATTTCATCATTGTAGCAAACTACTCATTATGTGCGATTTACCAATTATTTCATAATACCATGAGACACCAGATTGCATGGTTCAAAGTTCTTATAGTGTATTGGCACAGCAGCCAAACAAGTTGTTAGTAGTGTATTGTCTAGATGTTTGATAAAATAGCGACTAGTGTTATTTAAGGTATAAGACGAACTGTGTCGTTGAGGGTCTCTTGGGCCAAAGCAAGAGGCGAGATGCGAAGTGAGGGCTTTATCAAAGAGATGTGAACATTTTATATAACAGGCAAATATTTTATCATTGACTAATCTTTCAAGCAAGGCACAAAAATTACGAGTCTCAAATAATCATCCAAAAATTATGAAGCATCAAATTTCCAACTTTTTAAATACCAAATAATACAAGTAGGGCAAACAATTAGAATCAATTTCACAATGAAGTTTTAGTGCATAAAACCTAACATATAAACCATTACATACAATCACATTTCAGAAAGTAAAAGGGCTTTGAGAGAAGTAATAGAATGTAGAAATGCTCTTGTGTACTAAAAAAGAAACATAAAGCAGAAAAGGGACAACAAAGGGGTTGGCAGAATGATGGAAAATGAGGCCTGTCTTGGTTGTTCGACAAACATTGGGTTTGAGGCTATAGTTCACCAGTTATTAAAAAATAATGCCAATGATACGAAACAATATCAGGACAAGAGGAAAGAAGGGTATCAAGCATACTTGGTAGCATGTGATAGATGAACAAGGAGGAAAAAGAGTCACAAAGAGAGAAGATAGTAGATAATGCAACCCAAGTTTTAGAATGGGTGTAGAACTTTTGGAATCAAAATGTCTACCAAACAACTAGCAGTAAAACACAAATACAGTAAGTAAATGTAAAGAAAGCTATCAAATGCAATCATCATGGGGCTAAACCAAGTTTATGTTATGGTGAAGAAATAATGTCTCAAAATGGCCCATAGACAACAATAAGCAGTAAGGGATGGCTAAAGGTGTCAAGTTCTGTGGTCTTTTGATTCAGCTCTAGGTAAGGAATGAATTTTTTGAAGGTTTAAGCAAAAATCTCCAGCCACCTTGAATATCAGGTGATGTTGGTAAATGGATGGGATAGGCTTTGGAAATAAGGAAGAAACCTTACATGGAGAGCCATAGGAACTGTTAAAACCTAGAAATCTATAATCAGCTGTGCAGAGAAGCTTGTAACCATCAGCTAAGTAAGCTGACGGCAGCCCACATCAAAATCTTTCCCAAAAATCTGAACCCTTGGGAGTTAGGCTAATTATAAGAGGGAGAACTCTGTATCCCAACCCTTCATTTCCCTTCAAGCTTAGGTGTCTCTATCTTATATAATTTAACTTTCACCTCATTTAACAACATGTGGACATCCCCCACATCATAGGGAAAAAATAAGCTACATTTGCTCTCCCCGGGTGGGATGAACTCGACTCTGGCAAGAAAGCCTTTGAAACAAGTCCTTGCATTGGCATCTCAAATCCTTTTTGTCAATCCACGAGGAATAGGTCAATGGCTGATATCTCCATCGGTCAAATTTAGCTATTTTTTTTTTGTTGGGTCTTTTGCCTTGTATCCTTTTGCATATAATGTCATGTATGATTGAACCAAATCATGGGTTCATTTAAGTTTTGCATGGTGGTGTGCACTTATGTGTGTGTGTGTGTGTGTATTATTTTATAACCTATTGTATCCTACTGTTAGATTTTTGAACGATTTCTGTATTCACCCTTTAGTTATATGCGTTGTTATGTTTCTTTGCAGAGGCTTATGTCTAAAGTCAACTACGATGTATTGGAGAAACTTTTTGATGAATCTGTATGTACATCTTCTATTCGCAGTTTCAATTTCTTAGCATTGTTGCTGCGTTGTTAGTTTAGTAATAGCAGTTGTTTTTCTTGTTTTTTTTCCATGCATGCAACTCAAGGCGACCTAACAAAGCCTTGTCACAATTACTTAAAGATTGCTACATGAACGTTCTTCCGCCAGTACACTTTGTCAATTATCTTATCTTCTATTAATGCACATGCTACCATATTCTTTCTACTTACCATTCAAGATTAATTTTGGTTTAACCATACCCTACTTGTTATCGTCAATTGCGATCACATCATTCTTCGTCATTAATATAGGAGTAGGTCTTGTATAATTATTTCCAACGACTCCAAATCATTGAAATTAATTATCTCTCAATTCATCTTCGCTACTTACACTCGAGGTTTTTAAAATTAGGATCCTACCTTGGATCATTTTTTCTTGTGGTTTTTGTATTTTTTTTTGGGGGTTGGGGGGAGGGGAGGAAGGAGGGCTGAAAGATCAGGATCGTAGTATCAAAACGGAAATCGTAAGATCTTATGAGCTGAAAAAATAGACCGAAAAATATATAACAATGCAAAATATTTAAAAACAAATTTAATACATAATGCAAAAATATAGAAATGTCAATGACAAACATTTAGAACTTAGAGCTATAACAACATTGAAAATAAAAAATGGTTTGTTTATCTTGTGGGGATTTTTCAAAGAGTAATAAGAGAATTGAAGTAGGTTAATTTTAACTTTTAGATAAAGATAGAGGCAGAGGAAAGAATGAAAAAGTTGAGAAATTGTCGAATAAACAACTTTGATTGTTCAACTCCCAAAAAAATGAAAAACGAGAATGAAAATGGAAGACTAATTTGGCTATGATCATTTGTTGACAAAGAAGAGAACAATATAAATTGTATTCAACTTTCAAATGAGAAACGAATGAATAAAAAAGAGTTTTCGATAACGAAGAGAATTTTCTATAGCCTTTTTTTATCAGTCAAAATTCCCAATAAACTTATTAGTGGACTAGTAGATGCTCATATGCGTTGCACATAAAATATTTTAGTTTGTAATACTAATTTATATTTTAATTTTTTGGGCACATTAGAGAGGCGAATCATAATGGTTATTCACAAAATAGTAAAGGTTACAATGGTCATAATTCTAGTAAAAACCTGAAACCTCTTGAAGTATCCCACTTTAAAGTGTTGAAGCAAACAATTCAAAAAAAAATTTAAATTGTAATTGAACAATAGTCAACAAGAAAAAAGGGTGATGACCAAGCCTTTTGTAAACATCTCTGGTAACTTTAACTTTGACAAGTTGCAATTTTGTTTTCTTCTCATAACCATTGTTCCAACACAGTAACAGTTTACCTAAAAATGTTAAGTTATTGAAAATAATTTGCACAACATTTTTATTGTCACAATACATCTTCATAACCAAGTCTTCAGGCATCCGATCACTTAGAAAGACGATTTTACCCAAATTATCACAGAAATTATTTGTTATGCAGTTGCATACTCAAAAGTTGGCACCATTTGAAGCAAAGAAATAATCACATATGGAATTCAGTCACATAAACTTCTCCCGCTAAGTATGAAGGTTTTAAATGTCACTTAACTGATATCCATCAGGCTCACCAAATGCTCCCTTAGGCCACCACAAAATATGGCAGATGATATAACCTCTAAATAAAACAGATACAGGTTCTACACAATCCCTAAACCTTGTAAATTTTATGATTTTATTCAAATCTCATTGCCAATATTTCAAAGTAATATTGCACTGGACATGATAAGTGTACACATCGCATCAAACTGATGTTACTTGGAATGCAAATTGCTCCGATATGTGGCATAGCAATGGGCGCAATAAGAATGATGACCACTACTAAATAGTGATAAGATGATATGAACACGAGAGTGAACCACTTTGTGAGGATTACTTTGGGGAAGTTTTGTTGTCCATATTTTTGAGAAGTAGAGGAGGTATTGGTTATACGACATGACGCATATCCTTCTAGTGGCAATGAGAACCACGTCCTGCTAAACAAGAACTACTTGATATGGTGTTCTGTTTGAAGCCATACAAGGAAAAAAGAATACACAGCTAAATAACCAAACGAAATGCTTATACAGGATTCAGGTCATCCTAATTCATCTTTTGTTGTCTCTCTGAATCAATAGCAGAGAAAGAAAATGGAACATTGTGCTTTGTTTCCAAATTATGTGTAGGTGTCTACAAATGACCTTCTTGATGAGGTCTTTGTGAATTTGCATCACAACGAAATTTGAAGACATGTTCTTAATCAGTTAAGAAACTCAAGAGGCCTATAAAACCAAAACTTAGAAAAATAAATTTAAGGCGCACTTTACTTTCCAAAAATAATTTAAGGACGCTAACTTTTGGGTTGCTATATTTAAAATCAATAAGTAATTCAGGTAGACTTTGTAAATAATTTACTATCACTTTAATGAGAAGGCCAAAAGACATTCAAAGTTCAAGGTTACAATTGAATTTACATTAATAATTAGGGTTAAAATAGAAAAATAAAAGTTTTACATGTTAAGTGGCATTTTATAGTAGTATAGATATAGATAAACAGATATAGATATGGATATAAATAGATTACATATAATTTAATAATGCTATTAACTCTAAAAAGATATAATAAAGAATAGCTATTTTATTGAGGTTATTTTAGTCAAACAAAAATTTTTCACCTTAAGGTGCTTTTAGAAGTAGTATAGATGAATGAGAAAATCACATTTGGATTAAACCTTTAAATATCAAAGCAATAAATATGGATTATAGAAGCTCAATGACTAAAGAATCTTAACAAACAAACCCAATATCTGGGTCGGTAAAATTGCTAGCAGAATCGGGATCCTATGATATTATAAGATCTGAATCAATATTTATAAAAATCACATGATTTTGGGATTTTTCAGTAAACTTGAATCGATTTGCATATATTGAATTGGGATGCTGGTAACTGTGCTTATGAAATCTATCCATACTAGTTTTATCACATGTTCATCTTGACTCCGTATTTTAGTTTCTGAGCACATTGTTTCTTTTGTCGCTCAATAGTCTTTACTAGAAAATTTGATTGGTTTTGTAAGTGTTTTACAACCTTTCAACTTAAGAGATTTTTGCCTGCACCTTATAATGCATCATTCCTTTGCAGTAACATCATCTCTAATCTTACCTCCTGGACTTCTATCTCTTGGTCAATTTCATTATTATTTCTCTTAACCGAAGAAAGTATGAGGTGTTTTTTTTGTTTTTGAGGGGAAGGGATGGAAGTGTGGAAATGAAGAAGTAAAAGACCTAGAGAATCAGAATGAAATCAACATAGTAGAACTTCGTACCTACTGCAGCTCATCTATATGTTAAATGGTTAAAGATGGCTAAAAGACATCATCTAGAAATTCCTTCCACCTTTGAACAATTGTCGTAGCTGCTTAGATGAAGCATAGTTGAGTAAAGAACCCAAGGTCGTCAACTGATATGTCGATATTAATTAATGCTCGTTGGTTTTCACTTTTTATCGGTACCATTTGTCAAAAGGTTTAATATGAGAAGTGGTGGATTTTGCGTTTTAATGAAGGTATATTTTGAGGCATCCTAAAATATGAATCTTATGCGAACTATAAGTAGATTATTTGACTGAAGAAGTAGATTGAAATGCTCAAGTATCTTCATGTGACCTAAGATGAATCATTAAATTTTATTATATCATATATGTTAGAATTCTTATTTTAGATTATTAGTTGCGTAGGGTAGTAATATAATTACTCATAATGTCAATTTATTATAAATAAGAGAGTGTAGGGCAACATTGCCTATATACCAGATTATTCTTATCTTTCTCTTGTCTCTCTTTTCTCTTCTCTTTGTCTTCCTAAACCATAATATCAAATTCACTAATTTAACTTGGTATAGAGCACTTCTTCTTTCCTTTTTTTTTTCCCTTCCTTCTGTGATAGGAATCGACAACACATCAATTGTTTATCTTTGAATTTTAAGTTTGGTTGAGGAGTTGTTTATGGTTGGTTTGCATCGACTTTGTATTTGGTATTTGTTCATAATTTTTTGAAATAGTCATTGATATCTCTTGATTGGAAATTGACTATGGAGGAGGAAATGAAAGCCCTTAATGAGAATGAGATATGTGACCTTGTGACCTTACTCTTCTTCCTTTTGGTACACAGTTTGTTAGTTGTTGTTGGGACTACACAGTGAAGTATCATCTTGATGGTTTAGTTGAGCATTTAAAGGTTTATCTAGTTATCAAAGGCTACACCCAAACATATGGTGTAGATTACTATGAGATTTTTTCTCATGTTGCTTGTCTTAACTCTGCTAGAGTTCTTATTTTGGTTGTCGTGAGTTGTGATTGACCTATGTATCAACTGAACATCAAGAATGTTTTTTTACATAAAGACTTGTAGGAGGAGGTATACATGGTACAACCTCCAGGTATGTTGTATTTGATAAGGAACAGTTAGTGTGTCATCTGAAGAAAACACTATGTCATCTCAAACAATCATCACTCGCTTGGTTTGATAAAGTTTAGTGGTGTTCTTCAGTATGATTTTTAACGTTCTATTTCAAACAATTCAGTTTTCATTCGTCGTTTTTTCACATGTATTATTTTTATTGTGTATATGGATGATATTATCATTAGTGTTGAGAACTCAAATGGTATTTTCCATTTTAAGATTCATTTGGGCAAACAATTTGATATCAAAGACCTAAGTCTTTTTCGGTATTTTCTTGGGATTGAAATTTCTCGGTTAAAGGAAGGTATCGGTTTTTGTGCCGATGGAAATATGTATTGGATTTATTATCTTAAACTTACACTCTTAGTACACATCCATTTGATACTCCCGTAGACTGCACTATTAAGTTGAATGGTGATAGTGATGAAATGTTTGATAATGTAGGGTGTTAGCGAAGGTTAGTTGGTAAGCTGATTTACCTTATAGTTACACGTCCTCATTTTACCTATGATATTGGTGTGGTTAGTCAGTTCATGCATATTGCTTGTAAGCCTCATTGGGCGGTTATTTGTTGTATTCTTTGGTATCTGAAAGGAGTACCAGATAAAGGATTATTATATCTTCCTTCATCCTTCATGATTATTGCTGGATTTTCTGATACTGACTAGGTAGATAGTCGTATGAACATTTATTGGTGGTAATCTAGTTACTTGGCGTAGTAAGAAACAAAATGCGGTTTGTTGGTCGAATGTAGAGGTTGAACATCGGACTATGGCTCATATTGCGTGTGAGATGTTGTGGGTATTAGTGTGCCCTTTCCTATGGAGATGCATTCATACAACTAAGCAGCTATTTCCATTGCCAACAATCTAGTATTCTATGAGATGGCAAAACGTATTGAAATGGATTGTCATTTTATTTGAGATCTCTTAATGTGTAGGGAGATTATGACACCATACATCAAGTCTAGTGATCAGTTGAGTGACATCCTTACTGAATCATTGGCTCGATCTATCTTCAGTAATTTTTGTTCTAAGCTGGACATTTTTTATCTGTATGCTCCAACTTGAGTGGATGTGTTAGAGTTCTTATTTTAGATTATTACTAGTGTGGGGTGATGATTTAATTACTCATAAAGTTAGTTTATTATATAAATAAGAGTGTAGGACAACATTCTTGCACACCAGATTATTATTGTCTTTCTCCTCATTCTTTTCTGGTCTTTTCTTTGTCTTCATAAACCTTAATATCAAATTCACTAATAGTATATATAGTTTCTCATGTCTCTGCCAACTAAATATAATAATTCATTAATAATAATAATACTATTTTTCTTTAAGTTTCCATATAATTATGATTGACTGTGATTAAAAAATTGGAGCAACACAGTACAGGCAAAAGTCACATACACGGGCTAACCTGGATTTGTGCTATATGAGCCACGTTGCCGCTCAATATAATGAGCTTGATCAGTTGCAGTGGTGGATGCACCAGGGGGCCTGGGGTTAGACCGACCACTCGTTCGTTGTCCATCCGCCTTTCCTCTTTGCTTATTATACGAATTTAGAAAGATTCATTTTTTGGTCTTTTAAGCATTCTTAATGATGGAAATAGTGGCCATGTTATTGATTCACGTGGTTGTTGAAGATGCAAGTAGCGGAAAGTACTAACCGACTCTATTTTACAAGATGCCCAATTTTTATTATTTTTGATCTAAAACTATTTTTAGTTTATCTCAAGATGAATATTACAAGTTCCTGGACAATCTACTGTTTCATTCTCTAATTTTTTATGTATTGTATCCTTTTGTGTTGCTTACGTTTCAATTTACGTGTACTAGCAGGCAGCTCCAGAGAACGCCAAGAAAATTCGAACGAAGTCAGATTCTTACAATGATGGGGACGTGCTACATTCCAGCAAAGAAGATACAGAATCGAAGGGCCCTTACGAAGATTCAGGGGTTACCGAAGCAGCTTACATTAATGATATGTATTTAGACAATATAGAAGGATATGATTACGATGACGGTTATGATGTTGATGAGTACTGAATAAGGAGTTGCTCCTTTTAAGTTATCTTGGGAGGGAATGTAGGTATGTGAATTATCTGTTGTAATGTTGATATTAATTTATCTCGAGAGCAGCTATTCGTTTTTGGGAGAATCATAGCATATCTATTTCTGCAACTTGAAGTTGAGTTAGGCTGGTAAGGTAACAAAACTTCGGAGGACTTCGTTTTCTTTGAAAATTTTGCATGAGTAGGGGTGTCAATGGATCGGATTTGGATCTATCCAGATTTGAATCCAATAAAAAATTCGAGATTCGAATGTAATTCATTTGTTAGATGAATTTTTAAATCTTAATTTATATATGCATCTGTTAATAATTGGATATTTGATTCGATCTAAAAATTTGAATCCCAATAAAATTATATAAAAAATAATAATTTATTAAATTTAAGTTAATTTTTAACCTAATTTAATCAACTAATCATTCTATTTTATATTTTTTGTTTAATTTCATTAATAATCTAAGTATGTATGTATGTATATATTTATATATAATAACTGATTTTTATTTTATCGAATTTATATGTATTATGTTTACGATCAACGGTACATACAAAATAAAATATAATCTACAATAATTATTTGTATAGTACCCTAGCAATTTATCGGGCACCGTAGTGTTATCCAAAAATAGAAAAAGAAAAAGAAATCCCTCAAATCCAAACTGTAGCTTTTGTATCTATTCCCGAACTGGGGGCTGTGTTACATACCACATGTTTCAGATTTAGAACATCTTTTTGGCAGCCACTGGAATATGCCTCCTCAAAGTCCAAGCTCTACATCTCTTTTCTCCAAATAAAGTTTGATATGATTATTGTCATCAAGAACATGACGAATTCTCTCACCTCAGTGTTGCTTTGCAGTTGTTTGGACACAGCCCCACACATTAAATAGTCACCAGCCCCTGACCACCAAGTGTCATCGCATTTTTGTCCATACCTAAGGGGGTATTATTTTATACATGAATGAAATTAATTTTAAATATTTTGATATATTTAATTAATGTATTAGATATTTTATCCCCAAACTGACCCCAAAAACGTTGAGGTAAGATTTTTTCAAATTGAGTTGAATTAATTAATTTATCATATTATGTTCAACACAATATACACAACTCAAACCAAAAATTTAAAACTAAAACTGAAACTCCTCTTTTTCAAAAAATAAAAATCAACTTACCATATGCTTTCCACGGCAATTGAGAACACATGTAATTTCATTAGTATTTCCATATATCTACTCAAAAAGCAAAAAAAAAAAATCATAAATTTCTATTTACTATTATACTTAAGTTAATATGTTTGTTTTATTTAGGATTAGAAAATTATTATTTGAATCTGATTCAAGGATTTAGTTTGGGGGTACTAATTTAATGTAATTATTGAATTAACAGTGAATTTCATTTAACATTAAAATTCAAAATTAATCTAATTATTAACAAGTATTGTCAGGAAATTACTTATCATTTTTTGAGTTTATTTTTTGGGTTTGTTTATCATTTTCTGAGATATTTTTTATTTTTCGATTTTTTAATAGTGTTTGTTTTTCTAATGTGACATGATAGAGGATAAAATGGCACCAATCAAGTGTTCCTCCCCCTGCAGCCTCACTGTGCAATCACACCCAATGTTAAAGTTCCACGTCATAGTATTCACGCAAATGTGTCGTACCATGACTGGTAGATTCAAGTTCATACCTAATACCTGATTGGTCAACAAAAAAATGCAAAATATTTAACACATGTGCCCCTTCAAGGCTTCAAATCTGTTGATAGAAAGTCTATAATAAAGGTGCATACCGCATTCATCCAGCTCACGAAGCCGCCCCACAATTTCTTTTCTTGACAACACTCTCCCACACTAGAGACTGAGAGAGATCAAAATCTAGAGAGAAGAAGAAGAAGATTAGAAGGCCATGGGAGGAGTCTACAACCACCTCTGGTTCACTCTCTTCATCCTCATCTCCACCACCGCCATCGCCAGATCTGTAAGTTACCTTTTTCAAAACCCCTAACGCCCATTCATTTATTCTTGTTTTGTGTTTTTTCACTATGATCCAGTGGACTCACTCTCGAGTTTAACCTGTCTATCCATGTAGTTTATTGTAAGTGTACGAAGTTTATTCTATTATAAGGATTGATCAGTCTCTCGAGTTTAATTGATGCACTTAATTAGTAAATGTGACCTTGTCTTGAAAAAATTTGACAAAAAACTTCGGCGTAGTTTAAATGATAATGGAGATGATCTTGTAAAATATTTTGAGTTGAAATCGTGATAATTCTTTGCAGTCAGACGATGACGAATTTATTTTTTATAAATATTTTAATTTTAGCGTGAATGAGTTGTTTTTGACTGAATTGGATAATAACACTCCTACCCATTTAAAATATATATATAAATTCACAAAAGTTCCCACTTTCTGTATTAAAAAATTGTAGTGTTGCTCTATATGTCTGATTTTTTATGAATGTAGGATGATCCCGATTGTGTGTACACGGTCTACATTAGGACGGGTTCGATCCTCAAGGGTGGGACCGACTCCATCATAAGCTTGACCCTCTACGATGCCGATGGCTATGGCATATTGATCAAGAATCTCGAGGCGTGGGGCGGGCTGATGGGCCCCGACTATAACTACTTCGAGAGGGGTAATTTGGACATTTTCAGCGGTCGAGGCCCGTGTTTGAACGGGCCAGTGTGTTTCATGAACTTGACCTCGGACGGGTCGGGCAAGCACCATGGGTGGTACTGTAACTATGTGGAGGTGACCACCACCGAAGTGCACGCTG
Organism: Ilex asprella; assembly: GCA_023539305.1. Taxonomy (NCBI): domain Eukaryota; kingdom Viridiplantae; phylum Streptophyta; class Magnoliopsida; order Aquifoliales; family Aquifoliaceae; genus Ilex; species Ilex asprella. Next base: position 20,697,394 of record CM042202.1, read on the forward strand.
GTTGTTCACAGATTCAGTTCACAGTGGAGCAGTGGTTGGCCACCGATACGTCGCCGTACGAGCTTACGGCTATCAGGAATTACTGTTCGCCCGATGATGAGAAAAAAGTTAGTCAGCATGTGATCAACGACTCTGGTTCTCCTCTTGTGGTTGTTCTGTAAGCAGTATAGGCTTTTGGTGGGCCACATGGCCCAAAGCTGTGTTATTAAAAATAAGAGAAAAATAAGAGAGGGAGAGTTGTGTTGCGGGTATTAATTAGGGGTCTATATCTATGTTAGTTTGCATGTATGAGTACGGTTATTATGTAATCTTTATTATTAGTAAGGGAGAGTGGAGAGGAAGGGAGTTTGGTGCTATTATGAGATATTTGTAATTATTTGGGACAGGTTTATCTTTTACGAATATCTTACTCTCAGCGTACGATTTGATTTTGACAAAATCGCATAAGAAATTAATGGAAGCAAACGATATGGTTCTCTCCAATATCAAAAGCAGATCTAAAAGCAAAGTAGTCATGACATGGTTTTTCAATTCTAAATGATATGGGGCTAAGAAAATGGGATTAAAGTTCTCTCCAATATATATATTTTAAGTTATGCTATGCATCTCTAATTTTTTTTATTAAAAAATAAAATTTCAAATGATTTGGCATTGACCATTATTTAGGGACCCATATTCATTTCATTGAAAGGCCCCCATTATGCAAGGTGGCCAATGAATGCTACATTATGGGATGCACGTTGGTAAACTTTATTTAAGATGCATAGCATAATATTTTTTTTTTGTTTTTTTTAAATAATGAGAGAAAAAGAGTAATTAGTTAAAAAAAGAATTAAAAAAAATTATAAGTTATGTGAATGGCGGGAATGAAACGAGATGAAAAAATTATCAATAAGTATTAATTTTTCTTACAAATATTCATTAAATTCTATCATTTTTTTAATATCAATTAAGTTCTAATTTTATTATATTTTAATTTTGTCCTTAATCTTTACTCACCAAAAATCTTTTATTTTTGTTGTGTATTAACTGTTATTTAACTTAATTTTATATTTTTTTAAGAATGGATTAGTTGTCAGTCATTTTTATATGAGTTAATTTACTTATTTTTTTTCTATAAATAATGTAGAATTTTATTAAAACTACAATTACAAAGATATGGATGCTCAATTTTTGTTTAAGTATTAGTATTCACTTCGATCACGATTTTAAAATTACAAAATACTAGAATTTTTATCGTAAAATTCTTGTTCATCGAGATTCCATAGGGTCCAAAAACCTTTGTTACATCTCATAATAATAATTTTAAAAATTATTAGTAATTAATTTTTCATAAAATTATCAAGTAGACAATACATAATTTTACATATAAGAAGTTAAGGTATGTATGAATACAAAATATTCAAGCTTAAGACTTTTTTTTTTCATTTGATTACTAGAGATTAAGACTTCATTAATATAAAATAAAATTGGTAGGACTTAATGAATATTTATATAAAAAGAATAATACTTTTTAATAATTTTTTTTTGGGAGGGGGGGTGTTTAATGAGTGATGGTTTTTTATTTGCCTCATCTGTTGTTTATTTATTGTCGGTTGGATAAGTTGTCCTGTCCCCGCTCACCAACCCACCTGGCCCGACTGTCTTTAATGCATATAAATTCAATTTTAATTGGGCTGAGATTGATCCACGTTAATAATAAAATTAAAATTCAAATGATATGACAGTTGAGTTGAATTTCTTTATTTGATGTCATATCATTTGAGTCTCAATAAAAATTTCAAATAATATGTTGTCATGCAAATGAAGATCAAAAGCATTATCTAAGCCTTGGAAATGTATCCCCAACTAAACTCCCAAGCCAAAACCAACCCCCCCCCCC
>CM042202.1:20704275-20744015 GCA_023539305.1 Ilex asprella
AGAGAGAAAGAACTTTGAATTTGAATTTTAAATTTATGATGAAGATTTTATTGAGATATTTTAAATGACATTGAATTAAGGGATAAAATTTTTTAAAATAGGAAATTAATTAAACTTCGTTTCAAAGAAGGGTATTTTTGAGATAAAAAAAATAATGGACTTAAGTCATTACATATAATTTTAAACATAGACTTACCTCCTTATAAGTTTCCTTGCAGGACTTATTTTCAAACAAGTGCATCTAAGGGGAGTTACTTCTATTCACAATTTTTTATGGTATGTCCTTAAGAGATTGTCAATATTCAAACTCAGAACATCTGAATTTATATCTCGTCTCTATTACCATTTGAGTTACTCTTGGGATTATGAAGTACTACTCTTAACAATCCGACAAATTCAACACAAATCACCTTTGAAATACATTTACATTCTAAAATTTGGATATGTCTATGGTCCCCGATTTTACAATACCCAAAAATAATTCTCAACAATTAATCTTTATAAGAGTTATTCACAATCATTGATTTTTAAAAAAATAAATAAATAAAGAGAAACAATATTGTAATGATAAAACTTAGCATGCGTCACTATTCAATTATACAACAAAATTAGAAAGAAAGGTATGGTATCGAAAATTAATGACCATCATTAACATTCTTTCAATCCTGACCTCCTCCATGTTTCTTCAGCTGTATATAGGCCTCCTTCAATGCCTGGCTTACTTCCTCATCTTCTGGTGTTTCTCTTATTAGCACCTCATAATCTTGTATACAAGCTTCCCATTTTTCCAACTACAATGCACAACAAACATCATAGATATTAGTAATCTTTAAAAAATGTTTCGTACACATAGACATCATAGTGATAAGTGATGACAACGTAATAATTGCAAGTATTGCGACATTTTGCAAATCGTTTAGTAACGAGATCGAAACCCTTTAATTTTGTCAGATAATAATTGTTTTTTTGAAACTATACCTCATGACATGTAACATCTAGCATATGGACGGTTACCTTGGCATTGCAATCGGCTCTTCTTAATCTCGCCTTGCTATACGACGGGCGCACATTGAGCGCAGCGTTGCAATCCTCAATGGCTTTCTCAAATTGGCCAAGTTTGGAGCGACAAGCGGCTCTGTTGCACAACAATACTGCATTGTATGGGTCGTGGTCGAGTCCCTCCCCATAAGCTATACATGCCTCGGAGTGTCTTGATGCCTTGAAGAGTTCATTACCCTTTGACCTAGCATTTGCCACGGACCTAGTCCTCCTAATAACCATGCTCACTTCCTTGTTGTTTGAGTCGAGCCGAGCTGCTCGTTGAGCTGCGGAAATGGCATCTTCGAATCTGTCAAACAATTGAATTTCTGCTAAAGTTCAAACTATGAACACTCAACCAAATCAAACAAACCTTAAAATTTGAGACATTTTTTTTCTTTGAAAGGATAAAGTGATATTTTTTATTTTTTTAGGGGGCAATGTTCCATCAACTTTTTAATAACATCCATGCACTTTTGGGTGAGATATAATTTTTTTTTTTTTGGTTTTTCGAGGGCTCGAAAAGAAGAGAAGACGGATGAAATTTGAACCCTTAACCACTAACGGGTGCGAGAAATACACGTCAGATTATTGTAGAAAGAAGGATTATTTCTATTCCATTTATTTTTCTATCCAACAATGTGCCGGCTTCTAAATATTAGTTATCTAAACTAAAATATTAAAACCATGTTGATGTCAAGTTTAGGCTTGAAAAAGTCAATGTATTGACTGTTCCAAAGCCGATGGTTTAACAAATCCTATGAATTTTGGGCTTTGGTTGGTGGGTCAGGGTCAATTTACACCTTATCCTCAGCTGCCCCTTTTTCCATCATGTTCTGTGTCTCTCTCTCTCGGTAGGTATGCCAAAACAACAGCATTTGGTTAGGAGAGAACCAAGAAAACTTAATGGATAAGGGAGGTTCAATGGTTAAATAAAGAACAATGTGTAACTAGGATTTTCTAATTTTGAATTCATTGACATGAATTCGAACCTTGACTCTGGCTTGATTATCAACGCTACTTGTAATGTATGGAACACTAACCTGCCGGCAGCTATGTCAACTTGAGCTCGGATCACTAGTAAACTGGCAAAACCAATAGGGCCATAGAATCTACTGCAGTCATCAACCTCAAAACTTGGACCTTTTGTCAAAACCTCGTCTGCTTCTTGGTGTCTATGGAGCTTCAACAAGGCCTCGGCTTTCAAAGCAAATATCTTGCTCAAAAAAAAAAAAAATACACCCAAAACAAAAACTCATGAGATCAACTATACCATGTGGCACAGAAATATTGAGGGGCAAATTTATAATTTACACCCTTAATATAGTTTCGATTTGAAGCATCAAACTTAAAGTTTTAATTGAATTTCAATTTAGTCATTTCCTCCAAATCAATTGATATATTTTGACAAAATAGGTTTTTTTTTATGTTGATTAAAAAGGGAGATGAGCGACCAGTAAATAGTAATCTCTCTGGTCGTGACTATGAGGATTTCTCAATATGGAAAGTCTGGTTTGATCTTATGGGTAGTTCGTCATCACAGTATTATCAAAGTCAAGCAACAAATCATGTTGCTCTGTGAATCAAACCCCACTTGATAACCACATGGAAGGCTGAGACGACTCTAAACAGGTACAACTTACCACCAGCTCGGTTGGTTGACAAAATAGGTTCAAGTGACTTGGTTGTAACAAAATTTATTTGTTGTTTATCTCTTTCCATCAAATACATTAATATTTCTCTCTATCTCTCCGTATCTCCCCAATTATCACCCCAAATTTTCTTTTTTTAGTCTATTATCTTTATTTATATCTAAACCATATGGAATAGAGCGAGGTTTTTTAACTTATGTATGAAAGGTTTTTTGCTGATTTAATGTACTTATTGCCAAGTCACGTGTTGGTCATGTGAGTCTACTCCGTCATAATTGACTACGAAGTTGGATATAAAGACTGAATTATACTTTGAAATTTTGATTTTCGCGGCTGAAACTTAGAGACAAAATAGAAACTCGAGACACTTTAAGGGTATAAATCATAAATTGCCCAATATTTAGGGAATGGAATTGGATTTGTAAACCTCAAGGACTAACTAACCTGTGGCGCAGAATCAGCACCAGCTGATATAGCAAGACCAGTTTCTTTTAACAGGCTGTTCCAATCTCTTTGCCTCTTGGCCTCGGTGCACTTGTTGAGATGAGCCTGAACGTTTTTAGCTTTAGTTATAACATCAGGGTCGGATTCGGATCCTGCATGTTTGTAATGGTACATTGCCTTTTCTGCTTCTCCTAATCTGCAAACACCAACATAACAACATGACAATAAATAGAAAGATATTTCTTGCAGCAAATAGAAAGATATTCCTTACAACAAAATAAGTTCTAACAACGGCCTTCGACAACCAACTAAAAAAAGTCGTCAGAAACAATTTTATTGACACAAAATTGAAAGCATACAAACAAAACCAATACACGCTTTATTATCGCCAAAAGTCGTGTCTAAAAGTCTACTGTCAATTTTTTATTGGCATCAAACGGCGAGTGATTAATCTTAGATCAATTAAATATGAGTTTAGAAGTATATATGATTTTTTGGCGTCCTTCCCATACAACTTGGTCTTCAACGGTGAATTTTATCTATTAGTTCATAACTATAATCTTTTTTGACAACATTTTCGTTATCCATAATTGATTTTGGGTATTAGAAACTTGTCGCAAAAAAAAAAAAAAACATTTACCACGACAAAAAAGTACAATTTTGATGATGAGTTACACTTTTTCGTTGCTAAATTTGAAATGTAAGAAGCCATAAATTTTCAGTTTTAGATGAATTTAAATCGTCCAATTTAAAAACCAAAAAAAAAAATACACACACAACAAAAACATGTGCATAAGAATTCTAAGGTGTGGTTCAAGTGATAACAAAAACGAACTATAAATTCAGATGCCTTGAATTCGAATCTTAGCAATCACTTAGGGTCAGGGCATTAGAAATTTATCCCTCGTAAATATTCTACTTCCAGCGTGGATGGTCTACAATTGGCCGGACTGGAGAGGGAATTAGTCGAGGTGCGCATAAACTGGACTGGACACCCTAACTATTGTATCTATAAAAAAACAAGTGCATAAGTGAACAATATCATCACCTGAGGTATAGGGTTGCCAACCGGTTATGAGCTCTTTGGTAGAAAGGTTCAATCCTAATGGCTTCTCTGCACTCAAAAACTGCCTCAAGAAGCCTACCAAGGGCAGTTAATGCTGCGCTCTTATTGCTGCGATAAGAAGCCTTATTCGGGTCAATAGAAATTGCAGCATCATACAAAGCCAATGCTTCTGCAAACCTTCCATTTTTGTAATCTTCATTACCCAAAATCTTCAATTCCTCAGGATCCATTCGAGTCGAAAGAGCTCTGCAAAGGGAGGTCGGCTTTTCAGGTTCTTCGTTCGATTTCTTCACGACTACATTCCCCAATGCACTGTTTGTGTTTTTTGATCCATTAGGTGGTGAGGGGTCAACAACATTGCCTCCTCCTGGTTGTGATCTCAAGTTACCCAAATTGCCAAACAGCATTACATTGCCTGATGAAGCTCGGACAAATGTACTCGAGCCTTTCGATCTCTGATGATCATTGATCATGCTTTCAAGCTCACCAGATATGCCAATTGCACTCTGTGGTACCCTTCTCCCTTGAACATAACTTTGATTTGGAGGATTTTTCAACGTCGTTTGATCATCGGGGATTTTCTTTCCTTGATTTTGATGGTATACAGGCGGGGGCTTGGGATGATTTGGTGAAGGCCTAGCAATAATTCTATCAACTTGTTTTTGTGATGTTTCTGATGAAACAGTATTCGATTCATCGAGGAAACCAGCCTCATCTGAACCACCTCGTCGCCTCTTTGAGTTTGGTGTGCTTGGAATTCTTGCAATAGCATTGACAGTCTCCGTGGGAAGTGAACCTGTGGAGGTGGATCTTCTAGGCCATATGGTTCGACGCCCAAAAACTGCATTCAACAGGCCACAGCCAGATTTCTTCTCCTCCGGTGAGCCTTCCAGGGACATGACTTTGGTTCAATTCTTCACAAATACTAAAGCAGTTTTTATGATGAAAAGAATCAAAAAAAGAAAAGGGTATTTGCCGTTTGGAGAAGGGAAGGGGGTTGGAGAAAATTTCAAATACCGTGCATGGGAATTTTATACAAGTTTTCTATATACTATGCAGCAAATTTCAACCAGTAATATTTTTTTGTGATTAATGCTGAAGACTTGTGGGCCTTGAGAAAATGGTTTCATGTCATATATCACCTAACATTTAGAAAACTGTTTAGGGAAAGAGAGAGAGAGAGAGAGAGAGGGATAGAGAGGGAGATAGAGAGAGTATGCAACGTGGCTGGACCCCAGTAGAAGAGTTCATAATCCATCTGGCCTCACAGCCTCCTGGAGAGGCTGTCAAACAAACAAATAAACAATCTCTCTCTCTCTCTCTCTCTGTCTGAGAGCTGGAAATGAGATGATGGCATGAGAGAGAAAGGACGAAAGAGAATGATGTGAAAAAGAAAAATTTGCAGAAAAAGAGAGACTAGTAATTTAGAGGTTTGTTTTTATTTCAATGTGATCAAACTTTTCATTATCGTTTCCCTTCTTTTTTTTTCTTTGTTTTTCCTTTGTGTGGTAGGAAAAGGGAGGCCAAGAGACTCGGTCAGGGAAGAAATGAGGATCTCTAGATTTTTAGAAAGAGAAAGGAGGTGTACCCTCATTGTCATAACCTCCTCATTTGGGGTTGGAGATTGTGTATTTCCACAGCCAAGAAAGAGAAAAGACCTTTGGAGGTAGAGTTCACGTATGTGTTTTTGAGTAGCCCACGTATTAAGCCAACTATATTTCAATTGCCCATCGTATAAACTAATGTCTTCGAGACCACGATAAACTGACTACTCACTAACTACAGATATTAATTTTAAACTCGAAAGTCACTAACAAGAATCAAACATAAAACGTTCAAATTTATGATTTATTCCAAAAACAATGTCAAACCGCTTAGCTACTCGTGCTAGTTAAATGTTTGAAATATTTTTCAAATCTATATTCTTTTTCCATTTTTTTTTAATTTTATTAAAATTTCATTGTAAGGCCTTTTTTTTGGGATAAATACAATTTCACCCCATGTGTTTTGGACTATACCACTTTGCACCCATATAACATTAAAGTACCACATGGACTCAAATCCTTCCCAAAATTCTTTCGTGCCACTTACTGACCCATGTGACATTCGTTATTTCCTTCTCTTGGTGGGTAGTTTTGTTGTCTAAAGTGTTATTTACCACTAATAAGTGTGGGATTCTGGTAAAAATCCAAACCTAAGCAATCCAATACAGAACATGTACAATGTCGTACCATGCATGCAACTCTTAGCACAGAAAAATCACAAATTTTCTGTGAACTTGTTCCTAGGAAAAATGCTAGTAAACTTTTAGACTGCTACGAAAAGGAAATTTTTTAGTGTGTGGGAATGGACGCGTCTATTTCCATCATCGAGACGTGCAAACCTCTGTGTGAACGCGTGCATGTGTTTGTATGTGCGATTGTGTGTGTCTCTGTGTGTGTGTGTGTGAGAGAGAGAGAGAGAGAGGTACACAATATGACATCTAGTCTGTAGCCCTGCAAAACAAGCTAACTGCACGTAAATAAAGATATACTTCTCCCAACCTCCTACTACATTAGTTCAATCATGCACTTAAAACAACAGTAACACTCGAAATGATTAAATCCTACCGCATATCACCAACCTGCCCTTCTCAACTCATAACACAAATAGAAATAGATCATTTTGGGAAATAGGGAGAATGGCAACAATGAAACAAACGTACAGCTTGAGGCAATTCCATCATCTGAATGGCAAAGTTCATTTTATTTCAAATGTATTCGTCAAAACTAATCAAAAAATCGAGGTCATCTTTAAAACAAAAACACAAACTCATATTGCTATAGGACTATCTCATAATCACGTTCAATGGACTTGTGTCCTAGACCTCGTTCATGTAGCATAATAGTACCGAATTGCTTCCATGTTGTGCGTAGCAAGAACAAAATTGCCACTTAAAAACCACAATTGACATTTCAATGGGGCTATGAGTGAAAAATGTTAGGTTGAGATCCAAAATATGATGTTCCGTTACCCTGTTACAGGAGATGTACATCATGTTAGTTCTGTGGAACGACTAGATTCAATTTTATTCATCTCCTTGTGTATTGTTTCTGCCAATTGCTCTGCATTGTACTCTACCCCAAAGCATCTCACAACTGTCATACTTGGGTTCAGTAAATACCTGTTAATTTTGACATCAATTATAAACATATATTTGCCATTGTACCTACACCAACAAAATGAATAAGATAGGCTTGGAGCTCACATGTTGTGGGAAGACTCAACAAGATAATCATCCCCTTCTTCATCAACCTTTCTGAAGTATACTCGGTATTCCCATGCCATCTGTCTTATAGCAGCAACTGATCCTGTTAATCCTACTATTCTCTGGTCAAACTCTGCATTTCATGCAAGAAGAAGTGAGCAAGTGGTAACTTTATTTGTCAAAAATGGAAGGGAAAAAAAACAGAGATTTTACAACTAATGTTTAGAAATCATATTTTCAGGAAGAAAGAAAAAAAAAACCGACCTTTGAGATAAGCACGAAGATGTGACGTCGTATCACGTTGAGGATCAATTGTAACAAATACGGGAAGGACTTTCAGATTCTGTTTTGACTCTTTTTACAACAAATATATAACAAATCAGTTATCAAACTAAAAAAAGTATTTTAAAAAATTTGAAGTTAAAGTGAAAGAATAGAACCTAATATATCAACAGCCTTGGCCATTTTTTGGGCTTCTGCTGGACCAACATCAGGAGATGAAGTATAACTAAAGTAGAGAAGAACCCAGTTTCCTAGAAGGTTGTGTTCGTTTACCAAGCGACCCTCTGTATCAGTCAAGGTGAAAGGACCACCGATTATGGGCCCCTTTATATTGCATCTTTCAAAATTTTTACCCTTGCCTGATTCAGTCAAACAGAGAAAATATGTAACTAAACTGTACATTGTTTTGTATACAATTTATTTGGCTTCTATCATACGGATCATAGTTATCAAATTGAGATTCGTATCAGGAATCGTAAGATTTGACACAATTGTAAAAAATAATATATACATATTTAAAATTAGCAAGATATTAAATATCAAACATTATTGTATTTTAAACATAATCAATTGACAAGTATTGACATGTCAATACTTGAATTTTTATATGGAAAGATACTAACCTTTATTATAAAACTACACTTGAATTTTTACCTCTATTACTTATTTCTTAATGCATAATAAATCGTTTCCTCAAAATGGTCACGATGAAAGACGCATGATTTTAACCAAAAAATAACTATCGCCTTACTACGAATGAAGTACTAAAATAGAAAAAACTCATACTAATTCGAGCATGTAAACTTAGAAAATTACTTCCCAAGTTCAATTGAAAGATAAATTTTTGATGAAAAATAAAAAAAAAATGAGCATTTATTGAAGAAGAAGTATGGTATGTTAAAGGTTGGTAGTTGTTTTTAAAGAAGGAGAATATCTGGAGTGAGTGAGACGTCGTCTTTGTGTGATGTTCATAAACGCTTGGACAGTTGTTTGAGAGGCAGAGACATGAATAAGAGATAAAATGAGAGAGGTGGGTCTCTTTTAGCAAAACGAAGTCATTTTACTAGAAATAGGGTTTACAAAAATAATAAAACGAATCATACAATATCTTTGAATTGAATTGAATCGAATCTTATGATTCTTGCAGATGCAATTCTCTGCTAAAAACAAATCTGCAGTAAGATACAAACTGAATGGGGACTAAATCGAATTGAATCGCAAATCGTATATGTATCTTAAATCTCTGGACGCAAACTAATACAATTTCCCATTGATGGTTTATTTTTGATATATTGACTTCCCATCAGATTATGAAAGGAACAAATTGTCACCACTAGAAATGAGAAAAGGAGTGATGACCCTGCCCTAGTGGTGCCTCTAATTACTCACAGTTGATGTGGGGAAGCATAAAAAAACTGTGCTAGACAGCCCCTACACCCTTTTTGGTAGACTGGACATGAAACAGTTGCCTGAAATAAGAAAGCGACAAAATAAGCTGACAAGATCAGCTAGAAGCAGGATTCTAAGCATCATCAAGCAAATAAAACATGGCAGGTTGGCCAAATGTTGGGAAGTAAGGCAAAACAAATCTAAGATGCAGCAGAACCAGTCATTTGGATATCCACTTCCAACTTATGAAAAGATAATGCAAAGAACACTAACAAGAAAAGTGCGTTTTAGGTAACTGGAAGGAAAAAGCAAGGGGCTAGTAGCAAAAGTGAGGATAGAAGATTAGATGTGCGGATGTAAGTAGAACACAGCAGGTAGAATTCTTAACATAATTATTCTTCTTTCCATATGTGAAGTGCCAATCAAACTCTAATTTTGGAGCCTAATCTCAAGATTAGACATCCCACTATCATGAAATAGGCAGGCATTCGGTTCACAAATAACCCTAGATCCAGAAGAGAAGCATATTGTAAGCACAGTATGGAGGTGTTCTATATAATAATAATTGGAGGTATCCCCTACATTCTTATGTGTACTTCAGATGCACCCTCTATAAATATGATATACATCATACTTATGTACATTAGTTCCAGCCACAGAATATAAACAATCGAGGGAGGGGTATGACAGCTACAAAAATGATATATTCTTTATAAAAATCTAATTCCATCCTTTACAAAAATTCTCAGTTAAAGGGAAGATTAGGGGCATTTCATCGATTATCAAAGGCCAAACAATCAGGCTTACTTCCCCATTAGTATTAGTGTCAGCAAGGGTGCGTAGTTATGAAAAAGAAGTATTTGACCAAGATAAAAGGACAAAGGAAACAATGTAGTTAGTGGTTCTCTTTCGGATGAAGCATGACTTCTATTAAACTTAGGTAAATTATTTGACATCAAACTTCCATTCGCTAATTATCAATTGTTTATTAGTAGATACACCAAAACCACTCTTCCAACTAGCACCTTAACCCTGCACCTCCCCCACTTGGGGTAGCAGGAGGTACCAGCACTAGATCATAGTCATCTAGTTTTATTTTTATGCATATTTTCTGTTTTGCTTCTTTGGGTGGATAGCTTGTCGACTTTCTTGTGCCTCCTTTCTTTGATGAAATTTTCGCTCCCTATCAAAAAAGGAGATACCAACACTCAAGCTAAAACCTCGGTTTATTAATCAGTAAATGCCGGAAACTATGGCTCTTAAACCACGGAATCCGGGAAAGTTATTTGTAAGGACTCACTTGACAATAATAACAACAAAGAATCCTCACATAACACTTCAAACTTATATATTTGCGACAGCTTAGCTGACACTGTGAAGTTCTGCACGTGATCATCTAGAAGATATGTAACGTTTCTTGCTTACTATTATGATGGTACTACAGCATAAAGGCTCCAAAGAGACAAATGATTTTGGAATATTTAAGGTGATTGAGGTAGTCCAGCTACAGATTCATTTTTCAGAATTTCTTAAGCAAATTGTACTAACTCAGGTACTTGACACACAATACATGTCTTTAAGTAGGTTCCAGTTCTTCACTAACAAATCTTTGTGTTGTAGACATAAAAGGATGTACTAATAGGTGCACGGAGCAGAAAGATGGATCCCTTTTTAGATTCTAAACCTGGTATCTCTTGCTAAAAGCATCAAATCAGTGAAAAGTGTGCAACCCTTTTAAACAGGCATTCAGGAAAGCTAATCTGGGGTGATGCCAGACAACAACAAAATAGCCTGCGCACTACCAATCCAGAGTCCAAAAATACACTACTTGCACATTCCAGCCTGAAGTTATTTTTAAAGGCAAGTGCTAAACAGATTCCTACATTTTATTTCTTTTATCAGGCAGAACTCATAAGCATTTCAACGTTAACAAATCACACATATTCACAAACGCCTAAACATATGCAAGAAATGAAGTTTGATAACTAGAACACTGAAATTTCTAAAACAAGCTACCCATAAGAAAAAAGTTAAAACCCAAAAACAGGTCCTAATGAATTGCTAATCATAGGCAGCATAAATCATCTATCTCAAGAATAGTTTTCGATAGAGAAAAACTAGCAGTCGCCCTGTGCAATGCATGGAATTTGCAATATCCTGCAATGCAATAGCCACAACGAATCCCACTCCCACTGCCGGCCCTACCCTAATCCCATTCTAACATTATTAGAAAAATATGTATTAATATACTAAATTGATGTTTTAAATAAACTTAGAAGTAAAGTAATTATTAAAGATAATAAGAATTCAAATGTGAAGTAGTTATCCAGAAAGTTAGAAGTAATTGCGTAGGCCACATGGAAGAATTCAATTGGAGGATACCCATGTATTACTTGTAAATAATTCAAAATTAGGAGAAAATAGGATTTAGGGAGGGAAAGCTTCTTAAGCTCTCTTTCTCCTAAATTGATGCTTATAGTATACAGTATAGATGAGAATAATGGAAAATAGAATAACAAGGCCAAAAGCTAAATGTGCAAATATCCTACTGCAAATGTTACAATTTCAAACTTCTACGCATTAAAAGCACTTAATTCACAAAAGAATGAGCATAATAAAACAAAAAAAGTTAAAGATAAACAGTACCAGCACCTTTAAGAATTGCTCTCCTCTCATCATTATAGTGGAGAAAAAATGCAGCCCCAGCAAATCCACAAAGTACAGCAGTTGGCTGAAGGAATTAAAAAGCTTAGAAGTTCAAAAGAAATAGAAAATAGAAAAGGACAGGGAAACAGTGTCCCAAAGACCACATCTCAAGAAGAACAGTACAAATTTACAATTTAAGGAATTCCACAGGGTCAGAATGTATAAGATTAGCACAACTAATATGATGATGGATCTTTTTTTACATATAGATGATAATGAACTAAAAGGTAGCATACCATTATGTAAGATCTCCATGAGTGAGAAGTTGGAGTTTCCTGAGGCTGCAAAGGAGGACCATTTCTGCATTTTGATGATCTCTGATAGCTGGAACAATGGACTTTCCTACATGGAACACCCCTACACAAAACTTAGTCAAAAGGACAATTGTTATTGACCTGATATGTTATGAATTCTATAATTTAAAAGTTTCCCAGCAGAGATTCAGTAGAGAAGTTGTAAAATTACACCAGATTACACAATACATGTGAACCTCATAAATAAAAATGTCAATAGTCATTCAGTTCAAAAATGTCTGTAAATTTATACACCCACTTCACATGCAATGTGAAAGCAACATTTTCAGCAATCCAGATTCAAGTTGCAGACAACTCCTCTCAATTGCCCATAGAACAATCTGAACAAACAAAAGATGCCACACAAGTCACACACGTAGACATAGGTAATAGCCAGCTAACATCTCCACACAACCAATACTATAACAGCAAAAACAATATAATGAAATTTGTAGAGATAATCACACAGATAAGAGATAGACCATATGAATCTCCAACATATTAAGAGACAGACCATATAAAAATCTATACTATATAGTGTCTAAGAACACTCAGGGACTCTGTATACCCGTTCTTTAAGGAGCAAAAAAGAAGCCTTGACATTGGCATTGCTTTGTTAAACTAATATAAGTATGGCAAACCATAAAACTGAACTATGGTTGATGGGTATCTCAGATGTTCATTGTTTAAAGGAAGAAACTCCATTACTTTCTCAGCATTTTCATCTTTCTTGGGCATTATTACAGAGACGGAGTTTAATCAATAAAGCACAGATACTTCATTAATGTCAACGCATCTGCATCGGATGATACTCGAGGATACGTATCTGATACACACCAAACGTATCCAATAATAAATAAAATATATGAATACTTCTATATACGGAGAAGTATATGTAATTTTTAGTTTTAATCTTTACCCCTTCCTTTTGATTTCACATACAATGCAATATATCAACAAAAAATCATATGACTTAGAAAGACACGCGAGTGTTTTTCAAGGATTATCCATTATCACATGTCCAAAGAGTTTAAATGAGTTGATTGCTCGATAAACTTAGCAAAAAATACTTCTAAGCAAACAACATAGTTAAATGTTGGTTCTTATTCTTTTCCGTTCACTTTGTAGATGTATCATAGTGAGACAATAGATAACTTTTTAAAAATAAAAAATTGTCAATGTTGTTTATTATTGTTAAAGAATTACAAAAAATTATAGATATCAAGTCATTACATAATAGTAAAAATATATATTTATAGACATGTCTCAGCTGTACCGTATCTTATTTTTTGGGATTTTCTTAACTATATCTCGCATCCTTTTGAGATTTTCATAACTATATCTCGCATCTGTATCTGCTTCTTAGGGTTTAATGTAGCCCATATTCATCTTTCACAGCCAAGATTCAGCATGAATGTCTAAAAATTGCGTGAAAATGTCTAAAATATCATAAATTACAATTGCAACCAAGGGCGGATCTATTAATGGGCTGAGGTGGGCTGAAGGCCGGAGAGAAAAAAAAATTTACTACTAGGTACCAGCCCAACCCCTAAAAAAAATTACCACTATATTTTTCCCCCAAATTAGCCCAACCCAGCCCAGCCTAACCCAACCCAAACCAACACCTCTAACCCAGCAATACATAACGGCCGGTTCCCCAGCTCCCTGCATTACCCAGCGGCGGCTGCAACACTGGCTCCCCAGCGGCTCTATGCAGACTGCCTCTCTCTTCTCTAGTCACTTTCCCAAATTCCCGGAGACAAACAACGACTCTATTCCATGGCAACACACAGGCGGCGGATTAGGCGGCGAGTCACTTCCCCGGTGCTTACTTTACAGGTAAACATCTCTCTTCTCTCTTCTCTCTTCAACGCATCAGATCCCTCTTTTGCTCAACGCATCAGATCCCTCTTCCCTCCAGCGGCTATTTCCTCGGTGCAAAGTAATTTTTGAAAACATAAATGGTCCATCGTTTTTCTTCGATCTTCTACTTCAAATTGTTTGACTCAAATCCATAGAAAAGTGATCTGACTTGAAGCTATGCGGTAACGGTAAAGCATGTCTATTTCTCTTCATTAGTGTTTAAAATCATGAAGTGAACTGTGAACATTTCATGGAAGTTTGAAGCCAAACGTCTGATTGGATTTTAATGAAGCCAAATAGCTGATTGGATTTTAAATATTATTATGCCATCATTCCTTTTAAAGTTTAGCTTGAATTTGGTTCTTTTTTAATGATTTTGTCTTGCATTGGTTAAGTTAGTTTTCTATATGCGCATTATATTTTGATAGGATTGATCCTCTTAATCTAATGTCTACTGTGTATCTTTCCTGATGAAATCATGCTGGTTGCTTTCACTTTCTGTCTGATCCCAAAAAAGTTTGTAAAAAACTATTCTGTATAGTTAGGAGCCCTTCCTTTTTGTTCTTCCTTTTCTAAATTGATAGAGTAATGCTCAAATTGAAATAGGTGCCTTCCGTCCTTGAATGGAACAGAAGAATGCTCTCTCTCTCTCCCTCCCTCCACACATCACACACACAATAAGCTGAGTGGTCTAATTTGGAGATGTATTAGGCTGTAGTTGATAATTTTTGAATAGCTGCTTAGAGTTGGTTTGTGCAAGCAATATCTGTCTTGATTTGTCGTCGGCTATGAATGCTGTGTTGTTTTGAGATGATTCATAAACTCTAATTTCTATTTTAAGGCTCTAAGTGATAGACACACAGTGTAAATTGGTCACATTTAGTCCCCAAAAAGTATAGGTTAAATCAGATCCACTCTAGAGAAAAAGAGAGATAAATTAAGCATTGAAGACTAATTGCCCTTGGATGAATTGAAGTATTGAACTATTCTTTTGATTTAATGGATCTTTATGGTCTAATCTGGCAAAGATTTGTTGGTATTTTATATGATAAGAGAGTAGAATAGCGGTTAATAACTAGACAAATATTGTATCCTCTTATGTATATTTTGCATTTTGAAATTAGTAATTATGTTGGCAAATGTTGAAAGGTAAGATTTAAAGACATAAGAGGATACAATATTTTTGTTTGTATCCTCTTATGTCTTTAAATCTTACCTTTCACCTCAAGTTAATATCTCTAATTTTACCTTTAAATCTTACCTTTCACCTCAAGTTAAATCTTACCTTTCACCTCAAGTTAATATCTCTAAAAAAAAATTGTATCCTCTCATATCTCTAATTTTCAACCCTTCTCTATTTTATTAGGATGGAAAATCAAGAACGGAAAAGAGCAAAAACAATTTTTTCGTTCTTCAAAAAGAAAAGTGGAGAAGAAACATCAAATTCTAGTCTTGAACCTTTGAGTCTAGTAGAAACATCAACAAGTGTTGATGTTCCTATGATTCCTGCGGCTGTTGAACCTCAAGGTCCTCAACCTACAACAAAAGTTCCAAGAATTCCTTTTGATGAGAATGAACTTGAACGAGATCCCGCATTGCGTATTCCAATATGGAAACATCCTGCTTATAATCAAGATAAAGTTAGACGTGCTTATATAAAGTGGGGACTCAATCAACCTATCTTGGCTGAGTATCCGAGGACTAAAACTGGAGTTCAAAATCGAAGATTTCAGGAAAGTTGGTACCAAAAATTTCCATGGCTAGAGTATTCTATTTCAAAAGATGCAGCATTTTGCTTTTCGTGCTTTGTTTTTCAAGGTCGTGAACCAAAAATTTCCATGGCTAGAGCAATCGATACAGATTCAATAATAGATGCCTTTTGTTATAGGAAGAATCGAAGAGTCCAATTTCATTAGTATGTATTTATGAGTTTACATTTGTATCATTGAATATATGTTTATGAGTTTACATTTGTATTTTGTTAATCGTATAAATGTTTAGCTTAGCCCGGGATAAAAAAAATTTCTGGCTCCGCCCTTGATTGCAGCAGCCCTATTCAGGTCTGAAATGTCTCCAAATTTATATGCCAAATTCACATGTAATGTAAAAAAGCAACATTTCACCCATCCAGATTCAAGTTACAAGCAGTTCCTTTCAATTGCACACAGAGTACTCCGACCAACAAAAAAAAGATGTAACAATGGTCACAAACGTAGACATATGAATTAACCAGCAAATATCTCCACACAAACTACAATAAAAAAAAATTCAAACAGATAAGAGATATACAATATGAATCTCAAACATATTAAGAGACAGACTCAATTTATGTATAAAGACTCACCGGTGTCTAAGAAGATTCAGGGATTCTGAAGAGCGGTTCTTTAAGGAGTGAAAAAGAAACCTTGACATTGTTATGGCTTTGTAATACATATACAAGCATGGTAACCCAAAAGAGTGAACGTTACGGTTTGTGGGTATCTCAATTTTTCATTGTATGCATCATCTCAGAGACGGGGTTTAGTGTACTGTTACATACATAGCGGGGAAGATGACAGGCAACGGCAGCGTTTCGGTTTCTTATTTCCCAAGAGAGGATTTTTCGACTTGCCAATGTAAACGACGCCGTATCATGATGACAAAAACTTACTTGTAGAGATGTCGATCATTTCATGTCAATATTTTCATGTTTGGTCACTTTCGAGATGTGTCGTATCAATATTTGTATTAATAAAAAATTATTTAATTTTATAATAATTTATATAATATTATTTAAAAATTATAAATATTTATTTTTTAATTATATTACTTCTAAAAAATATTTATTTTTTATCTATAATACTCGATATTCATGTTGCTCATACCCAACCTTCACTTAGATTCATTTATTATTTGTATTAACAAATCGTGTTATTTTCGAGTTTTATGTCAAATTCGTGTTTATGGATAAAATTGACACACCTACTTGCATGTTATTAAGAGGCAATCTAATAGATTAAAAAGAGGGGTATATTGCTCGAAACTTTTGGAACTGTAATGTTTGAAAATTATAAAAAATATATCGCAGAATCTCACATGCCTAAGACTATTTTGCAACTCAAATCTTTGAAACTTAATTTATAATAGTGGGGTGAGATTCCCCCGCCCCAGAGGTCTCTGGTTTGAGGCGTGTTTCAGCGCCCCTTCGTGTCCAGCCTCTGGTGTCCGCTTGCTGTGTTATTGGGTCTCGGGTGGGGCTGCGGTGATGGGCTTGCCTTTTCGGGCAGTAGTTATGGTTCAAACCGAACATTCCGAGATGGGTGGAAGCTCCTATGGTCACGCCCAGGGGAATAGCTGTCGATGGTCGCCCCCTTCCACCCTTTTCAAATATCCATAAAATATATATATATATATATATATATATATATATATATATAAAATAGAATAACTTTATCATCAACGTGGCGACAAAAACTGATAAAGGGTCAAATTTGTGTTCTAACAGTTACAAACAATAAATATTAATCGTCACATTCAAATCTTGAAAAAACGTCACATTCAAATCAAGAAAATATTTTTATCTATTCTTTTACGAAAATTATTTTTTATCTGGCCATATTAATTATTCTAAGGAAAGAAAAATGAGTTGAAATTTTTTTTAAAATGGAAGTTATGTTTTGATTAATGTTAAATCCCTATTTCCATCAACATAAATAGAGGTATTATTCGAATTGAATTTCAAATCAAATGTAACTTGGAGCGGTTGTGCTTGACCCGAATACTAAGGTTGATTTTAAAAAACAGATAAGTTAACTCAACCTCAACTGGGTTGCCATTCTAGTCGGGTTCGATTTATCATCGAATTTCAATTCTTGCTCAGCTACGACTCACAAACATTACATTTTAATCGAAATTAAACTCAATTAATCGACAACAATCTCCAAAAATAAAACCTTAAACTTAACAACTAATCTCAAAACAATTAACCTTTTTAATAAAAATCTCCTTAAATCTACATAGATATTAAGAAATGCATATAACCTGAACCTCTCTGAGATAAGTTTGAAGTTGTTCAAATCTCTGTGCTCTTGTAAGTTCCACAACTATTCCACTGGGCTATGCTACAAAATCCAGTAAGAGAGAAGAGAAAGCCAGCACACAATTTGATTCTCCAATGGAGATTAGGAGATAGGTGTGATCTAAGAAGCTGGATATAGACTTTGAACCATCTACACTTCTTTAGAAAGTAGATGCTTAGCTTTCATCTTGCTGATAGCCCTTGCAGGGTTGAGGCTTTTGGGGCAAGTGGCTGTACAGTTCTCTATCGTCCTGCATCGGTATAAACACCTTTCGTCCCAATACCGGATGGTCTAACCGAAAAAAAAAAAATAAACACCTTTCGTCCTCCATCAACGCCTGCAGTCGCTGCTCTGTGAAATCATCTCGGCTGCCAACAAAGATTAATGCATAGGAAGCATCTCACCCGTTATCTGAAGTGACATACACCATCACCACTAATATGAGATCAAAAACTTTCAAGTCGATGCTTTAACATGACATGAAATTCAAGATATACAAACTCAACAGTAGTACGACCCATAAACCTGAACAATAAACAGAATAAAAGGTATATAAAATCTAATTTTGATATGACAAAACCGTTAAGGTAGTAAAATGTTACATGTATTGGTCCAAACACAACATCAGTAACAAAAAGGTTGGGTTAATTGGTATGACAAACATGATTAATCAAACAGGTCGGGGTAGTTAATCCTTTATAAGAATTCACAGTGAAACGCGTTGAACATGACTTGATTACCATTCTACATGTAATAGGCTACAACTAGCAATTTTTTCTCTGATAGGCTTGCTTCGCTTTTCAAACTCCACCCCTTAATGAAAAAGAAAGGGTTATTAGTGGCTAGTACCTTGGTTTGGAGGGGGGAAAAATAGTTCGAGTAAGGTAAATTTCAAGAAGAGACCTGTCGGAGATCCAACGACAAGCCTGGAGCAATGTTGCTGGTCCTAGGAACTGCTCTGGGTTCCACCAATATGAAGGGCAAGAAGAGCTGCAACAAGCACACAGTATGCACTCATATAGTCCATCTAGTTTCTTCCTCTCTGCTGGCGTTTGCCTGTATTCACGACCATCCAGAGGGGGACTCTTTGTTTTGAGCCATGGTTCCATCAACCTGCACCATGAGGATTTAAGAATATATCAGAGAGATTGGAAGTAAAGATGATCTCTTTAATTTGATAATATAATGGCAGGAATGGAGGGAGCCAGGGGGTAATGCCTCCCTCATCCCTCAAGTTCTTCAAAATTATGAGTTATAGCCCTAAAACAATGTTTTGGATTGTAGTTACATGGCTCACTCAAAAGTTTTAAAACTTGTACTTCGTAACCTTAACTTATGATCATGATTTTACTTTACATGTCAATTACTGATTTGAGAGTATAGGACAATTAATCATATAAATTTGAGATATTTTACACAAATCGTTAAATTTTATTCTCCGTCAATTATCAAAATTTGAACGAAAATGGTACACGAGATTATTTTGAATGGTTAATGACACAATGTATTTAAACTCCTAGTTGATAGGTAAAGCAAATCAAGAGTGAAGTATATGATTCACTCAAACCCTACACATATAAGTTCCAAAGTTACGTAGAATATGTATGCAAGATTTCGGCACACAATCTCGTTTTGTTCGCTTTTTCGCACTTTGCAAAGGCATGATAAAATTTACCAATGCTTGAGTGATAATGTTACGAAATTGAATCGAAATAGTTGATCACTATTTGATGAATTGGTATCTGAAATTTTTTATGTTTAGTTAATTTGGCAAGTTTGAACTAGTATTTCTGATTTTATAGTTGAAATTCTAGTTCCGTCCGAGATAGACAATGTACTAGGGTGTACTAAGTGCAGTCTAGTCTTATAAGGATAGAGACTTTTTCTGCGACTCAAAATTACAATAGAATAAATTTATCGTTGGAGCAAATCAATGCATGGCAGGTGATGATCTTAAGGATATAAAAATGATAAAACTAAAGGAAGGAATTAACTATAAGTTGAACATGTTACTTGTACTGGTGGTAGAAATTGGTGAGCTCAACAACCAAATCTTTGATCGCAAACATGTGTGGCAGAGGAGTAATTGGTGTAGCCTTAGAAGTGTCTGTGCCAATGGGTTTGAGGCATGCCACTGTGTTAGTCCCATCTATGTTCATTGCACATGACCCACATATCCCCTCCCTGCATGACCTCCTATAGCTCAAGCTTGCATCGTCCTCTGCTTTTATCCTCTGTAATGCATCCAAAACCTGCAAAAAAATAATTACTAGTTACATTACTCGTGGAAATTCGAAATAAACCCGAATAATTACAAACTTGAGAATAACATGGATCAAATTAGTGTTAGATATGAACAATTTATTATTTTAACACGATTAATGGGTCAGTATTAGATACAAATAGACACTATTATTCTAAAAGATCGATACGACTCGTGATACGACACGACTAAGAATAAAAACTCTAGATGAAGGGCATCTGGTGTTTTGTTAGGGGATTTCCATAGGTCCACAGGTGGAGAGGTCCACAAAATAAGACTGGAGAAAGGGCTTTAGGTTTGGGTTTTCTGGTCTCCATCTGTAGACCTTGACTCCTTTTTAAGAGCTTTGATACTTTCTTTGACATTGTCCTGTGGCTCCACAACTGCCTCTGCATGTTCTTGTGCTGCAGGGTGGCCTTCTAGTATTGGAAAGTTTTCCTTCTTTGGGCTTGTTTTGTTCAGCAAACTAGCCACCTTCTTGTATCCTTCCCTAACAGACCTCCTCTTTGACATCTTTCTCTCTCTCTCTCCAACTCTTTTTCCTCTGCAACATGTATAATTATCTGCACGGCAGAAACAAAAAGAGAGATGGCTGTTCCATGCAATATACACACTCTCTCTCTCTCTTCTTCCTGTGTTTTTGCCAGATTTTCTTTGCTTTTCAATGCAAAGTTGGGTTTAGAGACACCTGATTGCATGAGTGAATACGTGTTCTAGAGTTCTAGTGACTTGTCACTGGCTTGCATTCCCATTTCAAGAGCAAGTGTGGGTCAAGCTTGGCAATCCATTGGACCATTGGTCACGTAACAAGTGGAGAGCCGTGGAAAGGCTAATGGGCCAATGGATCGGTGGTTTTTCGGCTTGCTAGGCTAGACAACCTTGCCCAATTGAGTCCCTAAATGCAGCCCATCTCCTACCTCCCGGCCCATCAATCCACCAAATTGTTTTTTTCATTTTTTGGTCAGTCATTCACCAAATTTCAAATATTCAAAAAATAAAAAAATAAGAACAAGGCATACCCATTAAGACCAACAAAGGGTGTCAAAATATGATTCGACTCATTAACAAGACATAAAATTAGAGGATTTAAATTTTCATTATATTATCTGTTTTGTAAATGAGTGGACCCGACATGATATGATTAATAAACGAGTCGGATATATATGAAGTCAATCAAAAAAAAATACACGACACTACTTGTTTATATATAGCTTATACATAATTCATACACGACACGAATTAATAAACAAATTGAATATGAGTAGAATATTCTTTAACTCGAACCCGCTAAAATCGGACACGAACCTACCTCACCCACCACGATTAACAGGCCTAAGACCAACCCAAAAAGTAACCCGCTAAAGATCCAGTAAAACAGACATGATAGGCAGACCATGGACGGGAATTGAATGGTATAGGAAGGGTAGACCCCATCCGGCCCATACCGTTAAAGATCTTTACTGTGAATGTTCCAATTAGTCAAACTTGGTAGTTACAATTGCGGTCCAATATATTTCCATATTCAGCTAGCTGTATTGGAATTTTCCATATTTGGTATTTAATACTTGAATTTTGGACCCTACAAACGACTTACTTCTATATTTTTTTTAGTAGTTAGGTTTGGTCAAACAATAGCTAAATTTATGATAAAATCAGAGTTACTTCCAGCAAAAGTGTTTGAAGATAGAGATCAGATAGATCGTTTTAAAAATATTTGTTATTGAGTCATATTGGAGGCACCATTGATTTCCATTTACTTATTTATTCAAGGAAAAAAAGATTCAGGAAAATATTTGGATCAGTTCATTTGAAAATCTCAGTGCCAAGCTCCACTTTTTTCTATTTTAAATAGGATCCTTTCTCAGTTCGTATTAATTTACGCGTACTTCGACTAATTTCCTCCCCAATCCTGTCAAAAATAAACTATGTACACCAAAACTAGTTAGACACACCTGGGATAAGCTATCCACACCTAGGACGGGTTAACATGTGGAGGCCCACAACCTGTTCAAACAATGATCTTTGTGTTAACCGGATCCAAATATTATCCACCCATGAATCAAGTGGATCATGCCAATATTAATGGCCCATGGCCCGCCCTGCAAATACACCCAAAAAACCACCAAAAACTAAATATTTAAGGTGGAAAGTTACACTTATAAGTGATAAATAATTATAAACTTATAATTTTACTATCTAAAAAACCCTGAGCTGGCCCTGTCCGACTTGTGATAAGATCCGAAGCTCGGCCCACTTGGCTATTTCACTGGAGGAGACCTGGCCCAATCTGACCTCTAAAATGGCAGTGTAAATGAAAACTAGTGGAGACAAATTCCTTTCGACTAATGAAGAAACTATCCCGTCTTTTCATTCATTCCCATTAAATCATTCTTCCCCCTAAGAATTGAACGAACCAAGTTCACTTATACGCGAATGAGGAATAAAAATCGTAACACACTTTACACCCCAAAAGACTTGAATTTTCTTTGCATTTTACGTTAACTTTCATTGTTTATCTATCAAAAATCACTCAATTAACATCGCTAGAATGAACAACATAAACAAACAAAAGTCTCATATAACAACACTTTTAATACATAGAGAGTGTAATTTGAAAAAAAAATTAACCTTTAACTTTACAAAGTAAAATTTTTTAAATCTTTCGAAGTGTAAAACACAATCCGCGTATTGCGGAAAAGAGATGGGGGTGAGGAGTTTTACATACATCATATGTGATGTAGTTGGAAAGTGAAGGTTTCTATAATGTTCTATTGTGTAGGAATATTTCTATAAGATCGATAATGGGTCAAAAGCATGTAAAACATACTTATGTTATGTTCGTTGAACAATTTTACACATTCTAGAAGGATTAAGGATGTTTTTAATGGAAACCACACTTAGTATTTTTAAAACTATGTCCTTCGAAACACAAACCACCTAGTTATTTATTCAAACATGCTCCCTTGCTTGCGACTCTCGTACAAAACAGAAACTTTCTCAATTATTGGGGTGGGAATAAGATCCTGCTAATTGATTTCTATGTTTCTCAATGAAAGATTGAAGACCAATAAACTTAAAGGTCATGATTACGATATTGAAGGAGGTACGATGAAGGAGGTATTGAAGTCCTCGTGTTGCACCCCTTTTAAAACAAAAAAAAAATGACAAAATTTAAAGCTAATAAAGAGTTAGTTTCAACTTATACTAATATAATACTCAAATGGGTCGAGTTAATTAAAAGAAAAAAGTTTTTCATTCCCAAAAGCATATTAAGTGTCCTAGTCGGACCAATAACTAACAAAAAAAAACATTATGGTACCAAAAAATTAAATTTCGATATTGTACCAAAGCATAAAAAAGACCTTAAAGTATAGTAAGTTCTATCCCCAAACTAAAATAAATTTCTTCACGAAAGTCCAAGCATGTGATAAGAAAACCATTGAATGACCTTTGAAGATTCAACGATCTTGGTGTGTGGGGGGGTTTGGTTTGGGTGTGTGCATGTGTTTACGGATTCAGGCTTCATCTTTTTAAAAATCTATCCTGACTGTGAAATCCGTGAACCTACTCCAAGGTCACCTCCCAAAAACATTTTCCTTCGTAAAAATAGGTATATTACATTTTGACCCTTTCAATTATCCTCCTCTTCACATTGCTCCCACAATTGTCTAGTTTTTATTTTCTTTTTCGCCCTGAAAGTCTGCTGTTTAGACATGATATCAGAATAGGAGATCATGTGTTCGAATCTCGCCATCACTCTAATTATTAAAAAGATTTTCACGTGTTAGCCCAAAATTTAGTCTGCATATGAAGAGGGCGTATTGAAATTTAAATATTTAAATTATACCCTCTCTAACAACTTAAACTCTTAGATCAAGTAGATAGTTGTTTAACAATATTGCACTTCTAACTGTAGTTACTAGTATCTGACTAAACCTATTGCATAGCCTATCACTTTGGATGAGAAATGGCATTTGTATATCCACCAGACTATATATGTTATTTTACTTTGTTTAAAAATTTAATGACATGTAAATATTTTTTCTCAAAATGTAACGGATATTTGAATTTGGGACAATAACACAACGCAATGGAGTAATGTGAGATAAGAATAGTATAGTTTCATTATTTGAGGAGGTATAGTGTAATTTTTCCTAAAAGTAATTTAGTAGTTGAATGCAAATTACTCAACCAAGTCAAAAGGAGGAAAAAACGAAGTAGAAATTTTAAGTGGTGTCTAATCACATATGTAAGAGATATAAAACTTAGTATTGCTTGTTGGGGTTAGGTAAGCTTTGATTTAGAAAATTCAAATGACCCTTGTTAATGATGGTTGCGTGTTGTTGCAATTTGGTGTTTTATTGGCTTAAATTAGGAGTTTGGTTGACACGATTAGGATGCTAATTTGTATCGTGTTAACTAATTATAAAAGAACTTTAAAGTAACAAGCCACGTAAACATGGAAAATAAACATAAGATTAGTATCAATTACGAATAATTCTATTCGGCACCATGATACATTGAATTGGTAGTGTGTGAAAAGAAAATTCTTATTTTTGACATATTTTCCATATGCTAATCTAATATTGCACGAATCCTTGTAAATTAGAGAACTTTTAACTTGGTTTTGTTAGTTTTAGATTGAGTTGATCTAACCCCATTGGTTTAGAGAGAAGGATGATCCTAATTTCGTTTTTAGTAGATAGGATGTACATATCGACTCAAATATGACAGCATTAGAAAAATAAGTGGGGCTAATACTAAATCATATGACATAATTAATTAGATAATTTCGATTACGATTTGAATAGTATTCTATATAAATCAAAATGACACAATTCGAAGACGTTAAACACGACTCAATTGGTACTCCTTACAAACCTAAACAAGGGTTTGATTGCAGCTTAGCAATGCATGACATTTACCTGACATATAAGCAGCTGTATGCAACAATACTTAGGTATGATTGTATAAGTTTTTTATAAGAGTTTTTTACAATTTAAAAACTTTATACAACTTTATTTAATTGTTTTATATTCTCAAATACATATCCTTCATAATTTCATGTTGGAAAAGACTTACAGCTATCACACATCTCCAGTAAGCATCCATCTTTTTGGCTGTTTGGATTCTAAATGAGTGGTGAAAATAACATTGGAGCAGAAACCACCAAAAAAGAGTAGAGAAAAAGAACAAAGAAGAAAGAAAATATTCCCAATAGTGGTTTTCAAAAGAAATTCTGATTTAGAGAATATATTTTACGTGTATAAAAACAAGTCTCTTTGCATTGTGTATGTATGATTCTCTTTACATTCCAATGAGAGTCTTGCGTGAATTTTAATTAGTGGCATTGTTCCTATATACACATACTTACTAAAACACAACAGAATTTTAAATTCATATTTTTTATTAGTCGTTAATGATTTTTTAATGTTACAAGTAGGCCTTTCAATCGTGTTGGCTAAGGCGGGTTTGCATAGAGTTTTAACAGGTTTGTGTAAAAAAAAAAATTTACACTCATATTCAATTCATTTATTAATTCGTGTCTAACGAATCATATCATATTGGGTTCATATCGTGTATAAATCGTATATAACTAGTATATAAAGGAGTCGTATTGTGTATTTCTTCTGTTCACTCATATTTCATTCGTTTATTAATCGTATTGGATCGGGTCCACTTGTTTATTAAATGGGAGGCTTAAGGAAAATTCAAGTCCTTTATTTTTATATCGTGTTCATTTTGTATTAACGAATCGTGTCAAATTTTGGCACCCCTAACTACAGTACAAGCTCTCATTATTGTAAGGATTTTGGATAAACATGGTGACTTGTATACCGCATTGATTTTTCAACTTTGAATAGTCTATCAGCTGATATTCTGGTTTTGAAATTTGAAATGAGAAAATGTCGACGTAGAAAATTGGTAGGTGAGTCCGACCACAATCGGCTTCAAGACAAGCAAAATAGAACGATACAGATTTGGAAAATAAATGTAGTGTTGTTGATCTAAAACCTCATATTAGTGCTTCACCGGCAAGTTTTACTCTCAAGTAAGGAAGGCGACACTGAGTCTGAGGGAGACTTGCTTCATCTCTTTCCAAGTCAACCATCTCCCCCCAACAACTATCATGTAATTCAAACTCATGACCTCACTCTGATACCAATTATTGAATCGAAGTGTTCTCCGTTTGCACCAAAATCCCCAAGTGTTAGTGAAGGCGTCAATTTTTTCTTTTAACTAACTCAGCAACAAGCACCTACAAATCGGATTAGTTAAACCCTCTACCGAGTTTTAGGGAAATTTGTTGCACCTTTTTCCAATCTAACAAAAGATTGGTGGTTAATTTGCAGGATAATTTTGGATAAAATTTTTCATCCTTCGGCAAATCATAGGGTAGAGATGTACAACTCAGGATGCATATGTATATTACTATACATTTAAACTAGATAGTACTTTTTTTTTCTGGTACCTAATTGTTTTTTGTGCAAGGACTTGAAAGCATTATAATAGAAGCTGCAATTATCAAACTCAATGCAACATTTGAACAATTTTGATTTCAAACTGAAATGTGTATTGCTAAATGTGATATTTTAAAGTATTAAAATATGTGCTGAAATTATTATTATTATTTTTTTATACATGGGTGAAATCTTTCGCCTGTCTCTGCGAGTAGAGATACATTTATGTCGTTCAGACTTGTAAATCCAAATAAAACTGACGACAAATCTCAGGTGCAAGTCCCTCAATTCATACACCAGTTCAATCAAGACATATATTTTGAAGGAGATTTGAACACATACCTGAAATTTTGATACAACTCGTCTAAATATGTAATGTCTATTCCTTCAATTAACCACATTTTTATCGTTTGAAATATTTAAACTCTTAACCTCCAAAAATAAAATCTTCGCAAGATAAAAGAAACCATTGGACAGACATTAGGCAACATCACACCTAGCTAGCATCGCACCCTTATGTGAATGAGGAACAGATTCCCTAAAAAAGGTGGATGTCCAATCATGCTCGTTGTTATATGGGGGTAGTACATCCTCTTGTTGGCTTGGATACTGCTCGCATACTGGTGAACTTTATAGTAGTTTTAGAGCAGGAAACGAGCCCCATATATATCTATATATGCAAGGCATGTTTGGGTAATCTATTCTTACACTCTATAAAAGGGCAGACTCTCTCAAGAGTGTGCCGCATTTGTGTCCAACATTAATACTCTTAGGATGTTTTTAGACACATGTTTAATATTTTTTTATTTATATTTATAATTAAATAATAAAATTTTCATTATGAGAAAAACTAATAAATATCTTCTATTATAAGAAAACATAGAGTTTACATCAATATTACACATGTTAAAGTCGTATTCAAGATACAATAATAAAAACAAAATATGTATAAAACTTTTAAATAAGAGGAATTGAGAAAATGAGAGTAATCATTTAAATTTTATATATATAAAAATATATGTTGGGTACATGTTATTTGCAAGATAATTTATAATTATTTGACTATGGTGATACTTTAGTTTGAAAATTCATAGTAAATGACTAGACATAACATTTACTTATTATAAAGTATTGAACTTTTTATGAATAACATATCATTATCAATATATTTGTGACAAATTATATAATTTTATATATAACACAGTTATCTGTAGTATGTTCTTTACATGTCCATAACTATGTCCTGCTTTTTAAAGAAATATGAGGGTTGTGTGTCCGTGTTGTATCGTATACTTATCTTGTAATTCTTAATCTACACTATTAAATGAGACCTAGCTGCAGTTTCTTTTTATTTATTTTTTTTGGATAATGCCAAATCAACTCTCGCATATTTGTGACTAGCTTTTTTTTTTCTTTTTGACAGCAAATGAGGTCAATAAATTAGGTTTTTATAGCATTGCTCCTTTTATTTTGTTGTCAAGCAATATTACATAAGAAAGAACGACGAGATTTAAACCCGCGACTTTAAGATCTAACAGGAAACGCAATCGCCATTAAACCCACTACTAACCTCCATATACTTGTGACTACAATATGCATGATATGCAACTCACAAAATTCGATTGGGTTTGGTTTTGATGCCACCAGTAAGACTCGACCTCAGTGACTTGCGAGTTTACGACTTGCTTTTTATTTAAGCTACGAACTAACAATGTGACCTAATGTGACTGCATTTATGTGTTGTCATGATAGATCAAATATGCTCATAATCCTGCATCTAACTGTCATGCACCTACAAAAAATATGGTGTCGAGGGTTAGGAGCACAGGAGTAAAGCCCCACTTGCCATCACATTTTATAACATTACGTGTAAGCTTGGAAGACGTGAGAATCGAACCTTTAAGGTTTGATGGTTTTTTTAGGATATGTAGGGTAGGGATAGATTCTAGTAGCATGGTATTTGTAGGAAGAAACACAAATCATATAAGTTATAAAGTTGGATATGACAAGATCTTACCACATAATCTTTGAGGTTCAGTAAATTCGATTCATAAAAAATAAACTGTTGAGTTGTTCTTGACAGTTTGATAGAGTTGAGGTCTGGCTATAGTTCAGGTCGATTTTAGAGAGTGACATCGATTTTTTCTGCTTAGGCTGTCCTAGAGGGCCTTCCTAGCTGCTATATAGTCACCCACGGGCAAGGATTCCACATGTTATCGCTCACCACTCTACCTTTTTAATTAGCAAAAAAAGATAGATGACGAGATTTTATTAATTGAATCCTAAGTCTTTGTTATCCGGTGCATGTAATTAGCATACACTTCAAATTTACGTGATAACCAGAAGTATATAAAATACATATCTGAGTCAATTTTCTATTATGAAAAAATACAAACCAATTGTATGAAGGGCAAATACTCTCTTTATAACAAATTTATATAATTACAATATCTTTAATAAAATTAAATATGTCATTGTATGCATAGATTATAAATTAAGCAGAAAATTTAAGAGTTCCCTTTTAGTTCGGATAATTGCAGCAAACTTTGATGTAGTTCAACCGATCCATCATCCTTGCATCCACACACCACACAAAAGGTAATATAAATCTTTCCTTTACTTTTCTTTCTTCAAAATAGAAAATTTACCCAATGAAAGAAAGAAAAAAAATAAAAAAATAGGGGGGTTAAAGTGGAAAATAAGAAGAGATATATGATGATTATTCCACATACATTTCAGTGGAGAAACACTGAAAAAGATACTGAGTTCTCAATTATGACCCTTGGTGCTTATGATTTTCTTTCCTGAAATTTTATCAGGGCCATCTGACTTGGTCAAAGCTTTAGTGAGGAATTCATCTACACTTCATTAAGGAGAAGATGTATTTTCAAATAAAAATAAAATAAAACTATCGAGATTTCTTTCAATAATTTTTTTTTAATAAGTTGGCTAAACTAGGCTATTTTTCATTCCGAACCTGACTTCATTAGATTTTGAACTCATCCAACTTGTAGATCCCTTTCTTAATACTATGCAGGCTCATCAAACAACGTTTTTCAGCCTTTTTTAAGATTTGGTCCGAATTGTTCGACAAATTCTTATGCGTAACGCAACCGTTTGCCACTTTGTTCTCAAATCTTGTCACCTCTTGGGCGAGACAAGCTACCTTTAGTCAAGAATCTCTTTTCCTTCTATCTAACTCCACAAAACAACATTCGACTTGCATGTGTTAAGTATATAATTAGCGTTCCTTCTAAGTCGTGATCAAATTCTTCCTTTAAGTATGATTGGGTCTTGCAGTGGCATAATGAATTTAGTTTAATTTAAATTATACAATCTAATAATAATAAAAAAAATACATTAGGAATCTCACTCAAACATAAAGAATATGCTTAAGGAAGCATAGTTATATTTTTTGTTGTATTTTTTCTCAGGTTGCCTTAATGCTATAGTCCACTCGAATGAAAAAAATTTCACTTGAATTTATCATATGTGATCTAGCAACAAGGGAAAATAAAAATATACAAGAAAGGATTTTTTTTTTTGAGCCGGTACTAGAGAAGATTTAAATCCACTAACTTTAAACTAGTCGAGAAAAAAAATGAATTAGAAATAATGAAATATAATCTGAATTGTTAAGCACATAGTTTGAGTCAATTAATTTTATTGCAAGTTAGGTATTAATTAGCTGGGTTTTGAAAAGGGATGTTAGTGATGGTGGTTCTGTTTCCTTCATATCATTCAACCACCATCTTCTCTAATTTTGTTTGTTTGCCCACCTCATTATCTCATGCAATAGAGACTAAATAGTCATTTGCTACTTTGCTAGTAATTATTTCAGTTTACACATAATTTGTCTTTTTACAACATACTTAAAAGTTGAACCATAGGTTTTTTTCCTCCTTTCACACAATCTAAATCATAAAACTCTCTCTCTCTCTCTCTCTCTCTCTCTCTCTCTCTCTCTCTCGATGGCAGACCCCACTTTGATCTTTTCAGTTTTTCAGTGGAAACGTGAGTTGAAGCTGCCTCTCTTTTAGAGATGAACGGTAAAAGAGATAACCTTTCTCCTCTCTCTCCTCTCTCTCCTCTCACACCTCTCTCTCTCTCTTGATGAAACCCTAATTCAACCCAACCACATATAAGGCAAAACCCAAACCATCACTGCCAAGCACCAATGTTTCTTCTACAACCATCAATTTCATGATCCGTGGTCTGTTCATTCTCTTCTTTAAACACACGCTTTCCTCAAAGACAAAGAAAAAAGGCGTAGAAAGGACTGTCATTTTTTGCAGATCAGAGCATTAAAGACATGGATACTTTCTCAAATCTCTTTCAGAACTCACTTTCTCTCTTGCTTTTTTTTTTTTTTTTGCAGCTTCTCTATATTGGGATTGTAAGTAACTGAGCAAACTTGACCAAAAAAAGAAAAGAAGCTAGCAAATCTGTTTGCAGTAGTGCAAAATCTCTCACCATATCTCTGTCTCCCATACGTTATTCCTTTTTTGGTCCTCTCTCTCTCTCTCTCGAATTCATTTTCTCTCTCTAAAAGGAAGACATGGATTCTGGCAACAGTGGGAGTTTACAGTCATCGAGTGGTGGTGATGAGGAGTACGATTCACGCGCCGACTCCATCTCAGCCTTCACGAACCCAAAAGGCCATGTTGGTCCCATGTCAAACCACCCACCACCACCACTACACAACCACCCTACTTCCTTTATGTTTGA
This sequence comes from Ilex asprella, assembly GCA_023539305.1. Lineage (NCBI taxonomy): Eukaryota > Viridiplantae > Streptophyta > Magnoliopsida > Aquifoliales > Aquifoliaceae > Ilex > Ilex asprella. The sequence continues at coordinate 20,735,766 of CM042202.1, forward strand.
CCCACCACCAAACTATTTGGAACCCATGCCACCACCACCACCACCACCACCACCACAAGCATCATCAAACCCAAGCTCAGTTCTCAATCTAGACATGGTCTGGTCCAAAACCCTACGATCTGAGCCAAATTGCTCTGAAATCATCAACCCCATAATGCCCTCCTCATCTTCTCTCCAACCCTTTTTTCTCTCTCATCATGATCAGTATCATGGCCCTTTCACCACCCAATCACCTCCAGTTCCATTTCTTCCTCCTGTACCAGAAACTACTGCAACATCTGATCAAAATCAAGTTGTACGAAACCCTAAGAAACGATCAAGGGCTTCAAGGCGCACACCAACTACTGTGTTGACCACGGACACCACCAATTTCAGAGCCATGGTTCAGGAGTTCACTGGCATCCCAGCACCACCATTCACATCCTCCTCATCCTTCCATAGAAGCAGACTTGATCTTTTTGGTACACCCTCCACCATAAGATCCCAACCCTTAGACCCTTCACAACGAGCCTTTGATCTCCTTAGACCTTTTGCTAACAAAGTTCAACCATACCCACCATTTTTCTCTTCTTCTCTGTTTAATTCTTCTAACAACATCACTTCTTCTGGTTCTACACGTAGTGCTTCTAATTCAACTTCAATTAACATGCAAAACCCATTTCTCACATTTCAGTCTCTCCTTCAACCTCCTGATCCTAAATACCCACTTGCAAATTCAGGCTCAACAACCGATGGGTCATTTGAAATTCATACAATTGATTCAAATCTCAAAATGGGTGTTTTTGAAGAGCATGGCTTGAGCCATAGGCAAGTCCTGATCTCTCCTGCTCCAAGTTGGGGCGATGGAGTACTTGGTTCAAATGGTGCTGATCATCAAAGTCATCATCAGAGCTTTGTCAATGGCAGTTTCAGCTCTTTGCGCAATGTTAAAAATGGGAAGCCAAATAATTCGGCTTCTTCTTCATCAAATCTTAATCCAGTTTCAGAGAATGTTTCTACAAGATCAGGTGATGTTATGGTAGAACCATGGATAAGTTCTTCGGATTAGTCATATTTTTAATATGATTGTATCGTAGAATCTTTGAAAGCAATGATGGTGATTATCATAAAACTTTGGAAAGAAAGGTTAATTAGTGTGGTCTTCATGATCTTAGCCATGACTTTCAACAAAGCTACGACACTGTACTTCTTTAATTTTGTGTAAATACTATAAGCCTTTTCATCTTTGTTTTCATACATATACAAACTAGCTTGCTCATAGACTTTTTTTTTTATTATTATCTGTGTGTTGGTTTATTTCAATAGTAAAATGCTATTAGTTTTTTGTCTGGTAGTGTGGCTTTGTATTCATGGATTCACATGGGGTTGACTCTCTAATGAGAACGTGAATCAACAGAGAAAGAACCATGCTCATCTTCTCCCCCTCTCTCTCTCTCTCTCCCCTTCAATTTTTTATTGGTTAAGAAAGTTTATGACAATATTATTTTGTTTAGAAACTATTCGAAGATACTATGAGCGATTGGTGGCGAGATTTGGGGGATCGTTAGGCGCCGCAATCTCGTGTTAGAATTCGGAAATTATCTTCGAAATACGTGTGTTTTGTTTGTAATGATTTCTATTCGTTTTATATAGAATAAATTCCATCCACACCTTGCAAATAAGTCTATTCTTACCTACACTCTCTTTTTTTTTTTTTTTAATTTTACTTTTTAATTTTACTGACACCCATTGTTAGTGTTTGTTGGGATAATATAAGTGTCTAGTTTACTAATTTACCCCTGAACGCTAAAAAAAGTACGCACTAAATAATATATACATAGATAATACAACCTATACCACTTTTCTGCCTTGTTTTTCTTCGTCGAAGGCGACTCTTCCCTCCCCTTATCTTTGCAATCAAATTCCCACAAGTGACAACCTATATCAATTAAGGTTGGTTGATTGGATTGAGTTTTCATTGAATTTGTTGATTGTATTAGTTGTTGGATTTAGTGTGTGGAAGCCAGATATTCATGGAATGGAAGTGATGGAAAATAGGTCTGGGTTTTACCATTGGTTTCATAGCTTTGGTTTTGCAGATACAAACATATCCATTCAAGTTGTTCATCAGTGTTAATCGAGCCGAGCTTTTCTAAACTTGAGTCTAAATTTACCGAGTTCATTTTTTTAAACGAATCCAAAAAATTATTCAAATTCGGGTTGTTTAGAACCCGAGCTAAGCCCGAACCCGAACCTGAGCCAAGTTCGAATAGTTCGACTATGTTACATATAAATGAATCGAGTTTTACAAGCTTAAGTCGAGCTTTTTAGACAAATTGTTCAAGCTCAACTCATTTAAAACACGAGTCGAGCTTCAGCCAAATTTTATCTAAGTCAAACCGAGTTGCTCGTCCTGATCAACACATCATTCTATACTTCCACCAATCTTGTGTGCTCGTAGATCAATATCCGAATATATCACAGAGAATTTCAGACTAGATTTTTTTGGGTCCTTTTGAGGTGAATGCAAATTACATGTTCGTTCAAGCGATACGTCAACCTTCCAGTCTTAGAAAGAATTTTTTTCGCATGGTAGATAGATCAAGTTGTGTCTACTTATAAAAACTTCAAAAAAAAAAAATTCATGTCTTGTTATGACGAGTCTCAGGTACCAAATCCTTTTCATTCTTGTTTTAATATCTACTCCTATTGCTCGGTTCTTCTTGTTATTTTACAGAGTGTTGTTATAAGAATTTAATTTGAGAATCTAATCAGAGATCTAACTAACTCCTTGTAATCATTAGATTAATTTTGAATTCAAATGTTCAATAAAACTCACTTTTAATCCAACTATTATAATTAATTAGGTACTTAAATTAAATACAAATAGTATCTTCCTCTGATAATGAGCCTGGTTGTGCCTAACAAGTAGGCTGTTAATTAAGCCAAACTTGAACATTATTTTAGGTTCGTTTAAGAGTGAATGGTTAAACGAATCAGCTCGTTTATGTGTAAATTAGGCTCGACAAAGGTTTGACAAGGACTCGATTAACACCCCTACTAACAGGGCCATCAGTCACCAGTCTGGGCTGCAAGTCAGATTTTTTTTTTCCTTTCTATCAGACACTATTACAAGAGAGAGGACAATCAAATTCGAACTCTCAACCGTAAGGTTTAATAATGGAGACAATAGTCACTAGGTTAATCACGAACCTCTGCGGGTCAGGCAGTCAACTGGCCATCAAATCAATATTGAGCTAATGGGCTTGACTATATCTTTGCAGAAGGGCCAACCCATCAAGCTTATTGGTTTGAAAATACAGCCTATGGTCTTATCTGCTAAGTTAGAAGCTACCCATGGGCCATGGGCCATGGGCTGATGATGCACCAGGCTAACAGGTTAGCCCCTGGGCCCGGACAATTGCTCAGCCTTAGGTATAATGATACAGAGAGTTTCTTTCTCTCTCTCTCTTTTTTCCAGTGTTTCGTAAGCATCTTTCTTTTCAATGTCACTTATTTTATTTTTAAAACGATGGCTGTAAAATCAATTTCAAGGCTGCATTCTAATTTGACTGGGCAACCCAGAGCCTACTAGGCTGCATCAAAGGCCCACGGCTTATTTATGAAGTGGACTGGGCCAGCCTATGATCCGATGGATCACCCGATTTGTTGGATCAGGACAATCCCCAAATAACTTCTCTGCTAGGCAACATTCACTTCTATTCCTTCTCTCTCTCACACACACACTCAGTACCGGCCCAACCTTTAGGCCACTTAGGCTATTGCTTAGGCCCCCAAAAAAAATAAACAATAATATATAATTAAAATTTTAACATATAATTTAAATATTCAATATATTTTAATCATTGCATTAATAGTGAGTGTTAACTTTAAACAAAATTCACTATTTTATCTAACGTATTTAGTCCTCAAATTAAGTGCAACTATCATTATTATAAAATTTTTAATCCCTCTTTCAAAAAAATGTAAGGTCTAAAGTTCAACTTATTTTTTTATCTCACTCGATATTTGTATTATATCTATTATGACTTTGCCGTCTTATTATTAAAATTAATTGTCTATTATATAAAAAGTACGAATAATAATTTTATATTTGTATAAATTAAATTTAAGGTCATTTTTTAATTACTTTATTTACAATGCACAAGATGACTATAAAATGAAGTGAATAGAAATAGCGCACTGACTATTTTTTTATTTAAAAATAACTCATTTTTTCTATGATATCTAACAACTAGGAGAAATCCGTGCCTGAAAAGCACGGTGAAACGGAAGTGAAAAGTAAAAGATTAAGAAGGGAAAATTCAATTTGAATTGTTTTGAGAGAGATATTAGTGGCCGTTGAATAAGTCTATTTGAGATTGTCAGATGATCTCATTAAATACTACCCTCTATTTTATATTATAGATGTCTCATTTATTTTAGAATTATTCAATTTGTATAAATTCTTATTTTTATATGCATTTAAAAAAATCATTTTATAAGTCAAACTAATTTTCAATTATGTTTCTATTTTATCTTAAACAAATAGTATGTATCATTGTATTTGACTTCGATTAACACAATTTTTATTTGTAAAATTTAAATCTAAAATTTGAATTAGTATATTATATCTCAAAAGACAAAACAAATAATTTGTAAATAAATATATTTTAATAATTATTTAATATTAATTATATTATTAAATAAATATTTATAAGTCTCATATAATATTTTTGCCTACTCCCAAATTAGGTTGGCCCGCCCCAGCTGAGACTCCTGAGAACGATGAAGCTGAAGCGGATGAGATTAATAGTGGTAAATCTAGTAAAGATATTAATAAAACATGATACGCAATAATACAAAGCAGGGCATGGGGTTGTATGGTAATTTAACCTAGAATAAAATAAATGAATTGCCGACATTCTTATAATTAGTAATAACATAAAAATACTATTATATTAATTTTTTTAACATATATATATCATCATGTATGAATAATATCTAAAATAAAAATTATGTTAAACTATAAATTAATTAAATATTAAATAATTAAACATGTGATAGAAATTGATGATTTTGATATTTTTAAGGAAAAAAATACATAGGGAATAAAAATTTAAATTGTTAAGTGTTATATTTTATAGATATATAATTATACTTCGTCACAATGGGATTATATCATGTCAAATTTATATCGTACTTAAGTCATTTTGAATGAAAATTAGTTTAACTTATACACAATCTATTCATAATCATATTTAATTAGATTCGAATCGTTTATAAATTGTGCCAATCAACTTCATGTTATGTGCAGCCAACTTCTCTTTAGCCCACTCACCAAACTTATCTGATTGATCAATCTTGATGGGTCAGGTCCGAAGGCCAACTCATACTATAAGTCAAGCTTAAATTAAAGAGTCTAACTTATAGAAATTTAAATTTAGTAAGCTCAAAGTGGTTCATACCTGATCAAGCTCATTAAGATCAGGGAGCTATATTAATAAGGAACATGTAAGGTCATCCAAGAGTCTCACCCTCGTTGTTTTAAAAATAGTCAACTCTCACCTCATCATTTGACCGAATCTTCTGGAGAACACCATAACTGCCTATCTATTGAGAAGATAGCGTCAATTCCATTAGATTAGCTACTTAGTTACTGATAAGTCGCCTCAATCTATTAGGAAGACAATTATAAATTGTAAGGTCCGTCAACACTGGAGGCAAATCACACTCAGTCTAGCACAACTGTCTCGTATCTATCTAAACTTGTAACTCTATGCTCTCTTGAAGTAATAAAGTAGCCGATAACCCTAGTCATTCAAAGTGGACGCAAGTCACATTAACCAAATTACTATAAACCTTGTCTCTTTATCTCTCTACTTAATTAGTGCATTTATTACTGTTTACTTGAGCGGTGGTGTGTAAACCAATTTGTACATCATCAAATCTAATTATAATTCAAAATTATTAAGACTCAACTCATATACAAGATTAAAAAAAACTCATATACAAGATCAATCTTTTTTTTTTTAATGGAGGACCAATCTAATTGAGTTATTCGGATTGGATTAAATTTTTAAGTCGAATTATTGATTTTTAATGGGTACGGATATGAATTATAAAAATAAAACCTATCATTTATTTTCAATCTACGTTTTCAAATAAACATTTTGAATCATATTGACTTAATTTCTCTTTTCTCATTTTGAATAAACATTTTGAATCATTTTGAAACATTTTGTATTAATGTATCACACTCACTTCTCTTTTCTCTCTCTCCTACCGCTCTCTTATTTTCTCTTTTTTATTTTAAGTTTAAATTACGTAAATAAAGAAAAAAAATAAAAGTTAATTTTAATATATAAATATTATATGATTAATATTTAATTTTTGGTACTACAAAATTTCTACCGACATGAAGGTATTGTTAGTATCTAAGATACTTATTCCGGATTCAGATAGCCATGTCCCCAATACTTGATTGGACAAGCAAAATGCCCCAAGCATCACAAAAAAACAAAAAACAAAAAACAAAAAACAAAAAAGCTTCCTCCTGGATGATGCTGAGGTCTGTTGACAGTAATCAAAGACTACATGATGTTTTCCATTAGTAGTTGAGCACTTACTTGTATATAATATTAGTGTTAGCAGTCTCAAGTCATAATCAAATTGATTGGTGAAGCCCCTTTAATAAACTAATCGGTACAAACTTAATTATGGATAATATAAATCTAACAATATTCGACACAAATACAAATATAAGCAATCAGAAATAGGTCGGATTGAAGTTAGTTGCTCACTATTTTTTGGGTTCATGTCCAATAATATCAATGTTAAGTCATTAGTGTCATATTGTATTATCGTCTTGTGTCATTTAATTACCATAAACTTTAGTTGTATGTCGTGTTTTAATAAAACTAAATATAAGTAGAGTAGAGGAAATTATGGAGCACGTCATAAATTTGAAATTCTTAAGTCCAACCCTCTTCAATGGGAATTGAATTTAACTGATATATATAATTTTTGACTTTTGAGTGCTAACTGTTATTCGGGGCTTCCTTAAAAAAAATTGTGTCAAACATTAAATTAAAAAAATAAAAGTAAAGAAAATGAATGAAAATGGAAAGCTCACCCTCGAGTCTATATATATAATCCTCTGAAACTCTAAGCTTTTGTTACCGTAAAAAGAAAAAGAGATTTATGTTGTAAAGGAACGAAGCTTTTCACATCGGATGAGAGTTTGTTAGCACCATAGGTGTCCAACAATGGTGCTACCAAATAGGGAGATAAATTTTGAAAATACATTGGAGAGAAGAAGCCATTGTGTAGAACAAGGTACTTGGTCTACTCAAATGAAGGAGTTCACTCATACCCACAACCCTCTTATCACAACTAGAGCTTGGGGGAACAAGGGACAAACTACAATCCTAAATCCAAATTAGGCTTGGGCCTAATTTATGGATTTAGCCCAAATCATAAAAAAAAAAAAAAAAAAAAACAGGTCAAACTTAGCCTACGACTTCAGTTCAGTCTAAAGATCAAAAGTCAACTCATGCATAAAAGTAATAATCAGGATAACCATTACTCTAAAATAGTACCCATCCCTAATTATAATTAGCTTCCCCGATAAAGTAGTATCATGACCTTCACGTCACCATTTTAACTAGGGCTCTACGCCTATAAATTAGAAACTCTTTACACATGGGGACAGATCTCACACATCTCACATTGATCGTACTTTCTCTCTTCCTTGTTCTCTCTTATTAATAAAGTGTTCTAGTCACTGTTGTCTCCTTCAATGGTTGGATCACTCAAACTCAACCATCCAATCATTATCTCTTATTATTAATTACTTTACACCACACATTCGAATGAATTGATTGTGCATAGTTAATTTTGTGCATCATAAAAAACGAATCCAAACAAATGGTCAATAATGTTTTGTATCCAAGCAATATTATTTGTATTTCATTTAGAATCAACAGTTTTTTTTTTTTAGAGTGATTCATCCTTCACGAATGCAGTATATTGACTTAATTATTCATTATTATTAAATTAATAATAAATTTTAATATTTATTATGATTTACAATCACTCAAATAATTATAATAAATTAAATTTAAATAATATTATTGTTTGTGTGCTAGGCCAGAATTACAAGGGAATTTGACAGCTGTGAAGTCACAAAAAAAGGACAACTTTTGATGCTCTTCGGCCTTGGGTTTTCGATATAGGTCACTTGGTCTTTCAGTGTAGCCTAGAACACTG
>CM042202.1:20759439-20809043 GCA_023539305.1 Ilex asprella
AAAAAATTAAAAATATATACTAAAAATGAGGATGAGAGTTTGAAGATTCATCAAAACCTTCTTACATTGCTGTAGTATACAAAACGAGTCTTCAAATATGCTCCCGTCTACTTATTATGGTAGTTTGAATAAAAACATTATAGGATTAATAGCTCCAACTTTAAAATTCAATTTTTAGAACATTTTGATTTACTCAATACTCTCAAATTGTGGGTAATTGTGCATATCTAGAATGTTTTAAGAAATATGAGTTACCCAGCATTTTCAAAATAAAATTTTCCTCCTCGTCGCTCTCTACTAATGAGAGCCTCCGGTGTCAGAGGTTTTCTATCAATTTCTCTCTTGTTCAAACAATTTAAAAATTTTATACAATACTAGATCGATAAATAACACAAAGAACAAAACCATATATTTTCTTCATACAATACCCATTAAACCAATTATTTGTGTCTATTACAAACCCGACTCGTTTATAATTCATTATAATTGATTGTGTTGTTATCAAGTATTTAGGATGTAAAAAACTCCAGCATTTACATTTAGATTGTAATCTAAAACCAAACCAAAATAGACCTAAAAATTTTCAACAAAACTAGGCCTTATGGTCTTAGAAAAATCACATGAATGCCGCCTCAGTGGCCCTGCTGAAGTTGATTAACCAATGCTAATGCATTACTGATGACTTGTGCAGCAGGTTCAACATGTTCCCTTATTGCACTCTTAATAGAACCATTCAAAGTAGTGGGCTCATCAGAATCTTCATAACAATCACTATAATTTGTTAGGGCAGAACTAACCCAAGTTTGAACATTGCTTTTATGCCACAAAAAGTCTCCACCTTGGTCCTGGCCCATTTTTCTGAGCTCTGGGACCGACTGCGTCAGTTGGTCCAGGCCATCGTCCATCCCGTCGAAACAGTCCTTTAGGGCTGCATGCTCATTGGCACTCAGCCCTTTGCCGTTGGTCATCTTAGACACGAATGCCTTCGCTTGCTCGGTCTTGGCTAGGCCCGCGGACAATGTGGTCTCAGCCAACGCCTGCAGGCTTGGTTGGGGATCGGTGGCGTGGGCTTGGAGAGTTTTGACACACACTGCAGGATATCTTGTGGCCTTGCATGCTTCCACAATCGAGGTTGTCGTGCCCGCGAAGGCCGTGCCGGCAATGTACAAAAGCGAAAGAGTTAGGGATGAAAATGCAAGGTCAAATCTAGCCATGTTTTTTTTTTATTTGGATAAAAAATGGTTTATATGATGAGTATATTTATAGGGAGTGAGAGGTAATCACATATGCCTATTTTTGGCCTATCCTAAATTGGGATTAGTCTTACCACTAGCCTGAAAAATTGGTGCTTTGATTAATTCTAAAGAAACTGTGGTCAAATTAGTGGACGACACTATCTTCAACATTATGTTCTCAGAAGCTTGATTATACACACACACGAGAGAGAGAGAGAGAGAGAGGATTGTACAAAACATTGCAATTACACTGCACTAACAGTCCAATCGTAGTACTCGGAGTAATGTCACACCATGGATCGAATGAGAAATCTTGGCAGTGGCATAACTTATGATTAATCCAGACTAGCCCGTATGATAAGGATTTGAATCCAGAACCTCTTAGTATTTTATTATATTTATAGTTAATTGTTAAAATAATCAAACTAAAACTAACGACCCCCGATCAATTTTAATATGGCAATCGCAGTTTTTGTTGGGGGTCTTCTAATCCCTAGGAGATAATATAGTTGATCTCGTCGAAGGGGACATTTTATTATGGGCCAGGTATGATGTCCCCCATATGTGGTCCATGTGACTATGGGCCAATAGTCCAATCTCCAAATGAATTTCCCTCACGTGTTCCACACATTAAATAAGTTATTAATAGAGATTTTTAGGTGTCTGAATTGTCGTGGGTGATAATATTTTATATTTATGGTATTAGTTGTTTATTCTAAGTAGAGTTTAGTTAAATGTAATTAATTATTAGATAGTCATACTAATCCATTGATGTTAAAAAAAAATTCCATGAATATTGACACGACAGAGCCACTCGATTTTCTCTTAAAAACTAAGGATTAATGTTATGCAACTTAAATTTGAGATTTTAAATGGCATCTCAAATCAATAAGGACTATTGGATAAATAGGTCAGATTTAAAAAATTTGTTGACCCACTTATTCAATGGTCTCATTCATTTTGAACTAGAGTAATCCGTGCTCAAAGACACAGTATAATTTGAATGATTTTAAGATAAATATTATTGGTCGTTAAATGAATTTATTTGAAACCGTCGAATGAATTTATTGAAGTCTGTCATGTTTTATATTTTAGATATCATTTGGGATTTAAATTTTAGTTATATACCAGTTCGAAAGGTTGATCTATTCGAGAATTTCTAGATCTATGCTTATTTTCAACTCCCCAAAGCATTTTGTCACTTACTACGCATTTCTTTGTCTTTGAGTGCCTAGGTATTCACTGTAAGCTTTTCCTCATTTGAACCTCCCCCTTAACTTTAAGGCTATGCTAGCCTCCATCTACCACCCCGACTCAGAAATCAGCCTATAATTCCTCAACCTATGAATCACTACAAGAAAGAGATCCAAACAAAACCTCCTATAGTATCACCCCTATCTTTGGCTCCCACTCCCATGAATCAGATAGTGTCATATGTTCCACCACAGTCGTCCGATCCTTATATGCTTCGTGCTCTCTATTTATATCTCATTCTTACCCCTGCCCCTCCTTTTTTCTCTCTCGCTACATTGTTAATTGGGATGTATTGAGACAAATATGATACATTACATTTATTATATTGTTCATATTTGCCCCGACTATAGTATGTTTTTGCTTGCCTCCGCACCTGACCGAAATGCATTACTTTGTGTTTGGTCATTAGATTTTTAAACAATTTCATTTCAATACATAAATTTTGGCATACGTAGTTGATGAGTCCAAAATCGATTGAGCTCGGCCCAATAAATCAACTAAGCCCAAGTTAGCTAAAAGATAATTCAAGTCCATTTTATCGATCCAACCCAGTCCAAGATTCAAAGAGTCTGAGAAAATAAGAGCATGTGGGAGAGATACTATCGGGATATGCTTTCATGAAGACAAATCATACCTTAATTATACTTACCAAAAGAGTACCCTTTCACTTACGTCACCATCTCACCAAACTTATATATTGTAAGCTCTCTCCACATGGAGAGACACATCTACACATCTCTACATGTTGATATCATACAACATCGGTCTCAACACACTTTTCTACACCCACACATATAACTTCTCTCTTCAAGCTATTGTAATTCTCCTAGAATATACTCTCCCGGTTACTTTATTCATTAATAAAGACCTTCAACCACTTCTGCCATTTTCGAGAGTGGAGTAAGTCACCCGTTCTAATTCACTATATATCTTTGTGTTTATTCATTATTTATTGTTTTAACATTTATCATTTTATTTACTGTTCATTAATTACATTTCTTCATATATTCGACTGTTAATCTTGCACGAGATCAATTTGTATATCATCGGTAATCATTCGTAAACCATGCGCATATGTAATTAACTGCATTTATAATGTCAAGCCAAAAACTGTACATCCTAATTCTTCGAGTGAAAGCAACTTGTGTCTGCATTTACCAAGCATCGAAACATGTCCTCCATTTTTCAAGCAAAGAAGAATACAACTCTCCTATATTTCTCTATCACATTCTGAATTACGCACTGAGTAAGATAGGAACTCAACGGCACCAAAAAAATAAGCTAGGATTAAATAGTTCTTGCTGCAACCAAATAGTTCTAATTCTTTTTACTCGCCAGAGTAAAATAAATAGTTCAATTTGGACACGACAAACATATTTAATTGATATTTTCCAAAAAAAACTCTTATTTTTAAAATTTATTTTCTTATTTCTCGATTTAGTATTAGATACACTACTACTCTGCATTTTAATTTTTTTACCTAGTTTCACTCACTAACATTTATATCAAATCGAGTCATTTACTTTATGGATAAGTGGTTTGTTTGAGAAAGAAGGAAGAAAATATTCAAATTTTTGGTCTATGGGTTATGAAATCCGGTATGTCAAATTATCACAATACCTTCTCAACCATAACATCTGATGAGCCCAAAAGTCAACTGGACTAGACCCAATAAATCAACCAAGCCCAAGTCAACTAAAAGGCAGCCCAAACCCACTTTTATCGATATGACGTTGTCCAAGATCCAAGGAACTCGAAAAGATAAGAGCACGTGGGAGAGATACTATCAGAATATATTTTCATGAAAATCAATCCTACCTTAATTGTACTTACCAAATAAGTACCCTCTCACTCATGTCACCGCCTCACCAAACTTATATATTGTAAGCTCTCTTTACATTGGGAGACACATCTAGACATCTCTACATCTTGAGATCTCTCAACTCACATCACTACACCTACACACATAGTTTCTCTCTCCTAACTAGTGTAACTCTCCCGGAGCTCTCTCTTCCGTTATTTTATTCATCAATAAAGACTTCCGGTCACTACTGCCGTTTTCGAGAGTGGAGTAGGTCACCTGAACCGAACAACTATATATCTTTGTGTTGACTCATTATGTACTGTTTTGCCATTGATCATCTTATTTACTGCTCATTAATTACTCCACATCACACATTCGACTGTTGATCTTGCACAGAATTAATTTGTGCATCATCAACATCAATAAGATTGTAAGTATGAATATTGTTCTTCTTCTTATTCTTTCATGTCTTGTTAGCATAAAATTGGTGACATAGTTTCGAAAATATTGGTGAACTGATTATTTGAAAATACTTGTGTGGTGTGGTCTAAGTTCGAGTGTCAATAATCATAGAAAACACAAGTCTATTTGTGAGGTGTTGCGTAGATTTGAGATTTTAATGAGTCTAAAAAATGTATTTTTAAGTTTTTTTTTTATTACAGGATGTCTAGATTTATACTGATGATTACTCTCTAAAATTCATCAATCGACGATTGTGACTTAACTTTTAAGTCCATTCCTATTAAAAAAAGATTTCCCCCCTCCTCCTTCTCCCCACCCAAAAAAAAAACAACCCTTTATGAATTAATATGTTGAAGCCCTAAGTTTTCTCCTCCTCTTTGCAAATTTAGAAATCTAAGGATACGTTTTTGTAATTTCTAACTTCTTGTTTTTGTAACGGTAACGTGACAGGCGTGTAAGAAAGTGGGACCAAACTCAGAAATTAAACGGTAGGCACAATAATAATGCAGAAAATTTCGTGGCCCATCCTAAAGCCTTTTAATCTTATAACATAGCTACCCCACGCGCTGTTAAACCACGCACTTCCCATTCAAATTCTGTCTAAATTGCAAGTGCATTTCTTACATAAGACCTACAATTTCTCTCCGCCCTTTCTTTTTGGAATGTTTTAGCTCTTTAACTTGTCCCACCCTTCAACCGATTTATCAATTACTCTGTTTGTGGATGAATGAGAGATAAATCGTATAAAATTTAGATTTAACTGATACACGTGATGAATAATTGATTGTTTTATACCTTCAAAATTTGAGTTACAGTGGTGAATTCGAAGAAAATGTAATTAACGTAATCCTTCTTTACCAACAAAATATTGTATTAGTCTTGATTAACTCTGTAGCTAATGTGTGAATCTTAAGTGTAAATGCAACTAACAAAAAGAATTTGACACATCAATTTACTTATCTTCAAATTACACATGTCTGAAAAAAAAATCCTTAAAATTTAGGTGTCATTTGACAACTGTATGTTTGTATTTTTTTTTCACTTTTTACTATAAAAAAAATAATAACATGTTTGTAGAGTGTTTTTTTTTTTTTTTTTTGTAAACAATCCCAAATTTTAAAAACATGAAAATATGTGTTTTTAAAAACACACAAAAACGGAGACACGCGCCCCTTGGAACCAATTAATGAGGTCTAGCCTTCGAACCCCCAATAACAACAAAAAAAAAAAAGGTTTTCTTACTCCAACTATTAAAGCAAGATTTATCCTTTTTTACTTCTTCTCTCTCGTACATCGCTCTGGTTCATCTTTCTTGTTCTTTCTTACAACGCCAGTGACAAATGCAAGAGCTTTTAGATCTCACAAGGTCAAATCTTTGGTGGTGGGCGTGAGTTTTGAGGGTTGTGGTGGTGGGGTTGAGTGGTAGTTTTAGGTGATCAGTGGGGTTGGGTGGTGGTGGGGTTGAGTGTTGAGTTCCGATGGTGGGTTTGGGTGGTGGTTAGTGGGATTTTGGTGGTGATTTTGAGTGGTCAATAGGGTTGTGGTGGTGGGGTTGGGTGGTGGTTTTATGTGATCAATGGGGTTGGATGGTATGGTTTGGGTGGTGAATTTTTGGTATAATATTAAACATGTTTTTTTTTCAGAAATTTTTAAATATAAATGATTATCAAATATGTTTTATATTTTTTTATTTTTATCAAAAAAAAAAAACTAGTTCTGATTTTTTTATATAAAAAAAATAAAAACGAAAACGTTACTAAACGCACTCTTAAAGATTGACTGTCGAAATTCAAATGCCCAAATCACTAAATCCTTGAAATAAATGTAATATTTAAAACATTGATCATATTAACTGTATTGATACAACTAAATATTTCTTATACCGTTCATTACAACGTGTGAAAACACAAGTTTAGTGAATAAATGACTTATAATATCTTGTACTCATTTCAGTTTTTTTATAGAAATGTTAATTACATTATATACAGTAGAATCATATTAAAGCAAAAATTGAGACTTATTCTTGATTTTGTCTATTTTTTCAACCCATCATAAAAAATGTTCATTCAAGTCCTTTCCTATTTTTTGGTTGAATTGACAATTTATAATAATTTACTTCTCTTCAAATTACATATGTCTGAAAAAAATATAAAAATTTAGAGATTAATTGTCGAAATTTAGAACATGACATAATCACTCAATCCTTGAAATAAATGTAATATTTAAGGCATTGATCAAATTAATTGTATTGATCTAGATATATCTAATACCATTTACATCATAGCATGCGAAAACACAAGTTTAGTGAATAAACGACTTATAACATCTTTTATCCATTCAAGATTTTTAAAGGAATGTTAATTATATCATGCCCAGTGTAATTTTATTTTTTTTAAAAATTGAGACTTATTGTTGATTTTGTCTATTTTTTCTGATCCATCAAAAAATATTTATATACATAAAAGAGTTCATTCGAGTCATTTTCCATTTTTTGGTTGAATGTCAAATTTATAGTAATTTTTCAAATTACACGTGTCTAAAAAAAATCTAAAAATTTAGAGATTAGCTGTCAAAATTTAGAACGTGGCATAATCTCTCAATACTTGAAATAAATGTAATATTTAAGACATTGATCAAATTAACTATATTGATATAACTAAATCTTTCTAATACCATTTACATTCTAGCGCGTGAAAACACAAGTTTAGTGAATAAATAACTTATAATATGTTTTATTCATTCAAGATTTTTACAAAAAATGCTAATTATATCATGTTTAATGGAATCATATTAAAGTAAATATTGCGGCTTATTCTTGCTTTTGTCTATTTTTTCAACCCACCGTACAAAAAAAGTCCTTGGAGTCATTTCCCATTTTGTGGTTGAATTTACAATTTATAATAATTTTTTTCAAATTCTACTAAAAAAAATGGTGTAATTATAAAACACCCACAGAAAAAGTAAGGGAGCGTGTGGTAGATAGCGCGTGAAGGGAATTATCAGTTTTTTCAGAAAATTAATATTCGATATCTCAAAATTATTTATTTCTATATTTCGCCACAGGATCTTCTTGGCTGTCGGAGTCAATCCAAAGACCATCGTGTACTCTAATACAATACTTCTTTCTTCTACTACCTCTCCTTTTTCGCCCAATACCCAGAAAAGAAAACAAAAAACCCACCACTGATTTTAAAAGTAATCTGCTTTTCCGCAACCAAAAAAAAATCACTTTTGTTTCAAACCCTGCTTCTTTTTCAACCCATAACCCAGTTCTGCTCAGTCTCTAATCTCTCACTAACTGAGTCTTCCGGAGGTAATTCTTGTATGCTCTCTCTTTCCCTCTGTTTCATGATTTCTAGTTTTACTTTTGTTTTCGTTTTACAAATCAATGTGGGTACATGACTTACGATACTTTATTCTTTGCTAACTGATCATATCACAGGATTTGTTTTTTGTTTTCTTTGTTTTTGATTCTACTTTTTTTGAGTGCTTTTGGGCTGTCTGTATTCCCTGATTTGGGTTTTTCAGGGTTGAAATTATAGTTGCGAACTCAATTTGTTTTTTGTTTGTGTGTCTTCATCGTTGTCAAGATCTGGTTGATTTGGAAATGTGTCATCTTTAGGGTAGTTGATCATATAAGGTTTTTGTTTGTATAGAGATGGCTACTTTTTTCTTTAGATTTTGATGGTCCTGTAAATCATTGAGTGATTTTGTGAGCACTACTATCACTGTTGATTTAAACTACTCATGGAGTTGGGTTTGTTCTGTTTTGAAATTTTTTCTGTTCCTGTTCCATCATTTATTCCTCGAGGTTTTACTGATAAAAGATGCTTGAAAGCAGATTCTGAAACTTCTGGGAATCTCAAAAGAAGTCTTTTTTTTTTCCCTTGACAACTCCTATAAATTTTGTTCTTTACAACCTGAAGTTCTTGCTTTTGTGAAGTTATTGTGGCTGCCTCAGCATTCAGTGATGTGGGTTTATCATAGCGTTTCCTTTTCTGAATTTTCTTCTGCGAGTTGGCCGTTTGATGCAGTGCTTTATTTCTCGGACACAATCATCATGAATGATTGAATTCTGTGAATTCTTTTATGATGATTGAAGCTAATTGCCTAAACAGTTGTGTCCAGACCGTGGAGGATTTATTAATTTGGTATATTGCTTGCTATTACTTGTCATGGAACCACACAAAACGGAAAACCCAATTTATTGCAAAAAGGTCGTTGAGCGTTGGTATCAGTAAGACAGAGAAAGAATTTCTGTAGTACATGATTAATTAAGGTGAAATGAACTTGAATTGGGAAGGGTGGTGCATGATTGGAAAAAAATTTGCATAGAATTAGTTAGAGTCTCTAGCTTACTTAAGAGATCTTTTTTGATATTTGTATATTCATACTTAATGCATGTACACAATTACAGTGAAAATTTTGTAAAATAAAGGATCAAGAACACCGGGAAAGATAATTTGAAGTTCTTTTCGTGATGTGTGTTTGCTGTTCAGGATTCTATTCTTATGCATCATTAAAATATGGTGATGCATGTTCAGATAAAATCCCTGCGTGGCCGTTGGTGAATTATTCACAAGCCAACAAAAATCTTACTACTATTGTAGCATATTTTGCACTTTCCTATTGCTGCTACAGCAAAGAAATTACTCTCAATTTATTGCATCTGATTTTTTAAGTAGATACTAAATAATGTGTACTTGTTAATGCAGTCCTGAAATGCTTACATGATATTGCAGTCCTAAAAGAAATCAACTTCATGCTTTGTGACTTGTGAGCAGCAGTGATGGATAAAGTCTCCCCTGACTGTCCATACCCAGGATGCTTTTTCTGTGTCATGAAGGAAGGGAACCCAAGTAAGCGCAGAGCAAGTATATTGAAATTCTTCCGAGAACTTCCCTCACAGGATGATGATGGTCAGGTTCTTCCGATCAGTGGCCTTTGGAACACGGCCATGGCGCATCCTAATGATCCCGAGTTCATCGAGTTGGGGATATTTGAATGCATGGCAGCACTTATTTGGAAGGGTTTAAAGAATCGCCGTTGGCTTGCTCATGACCAAAATATATATATTCCTTATTATGCAGCACACATAATTGGATCGTACACAATGAACATGGAAGAATTTGCTGAAACTGCTGTGCATGCTGGCGTAATCCCACCCTTGGTTGAACTTTTGAGGGGGAGATTAACGTGGGTTGAGCAGAGGGTGGCCATACGAGCTCTAGGCCATTTGGCTACATATGCCAGCACTTTTCCATCTGTAGCAGGTCATGGTGAGATCCTTGAGCTTTCCATTCAACTTGCGATGAGTTCACTCGAAATTGTTTACTCTCACTTTTACCAGTATGTCGATAGAAGACGAAGTTATCACTGTGATCTCCTTACGCGTGGAATGGGGGGTGTTGAAATGGAGTCCAGGAAGGCAGAGGAATGGGCAAGTCAGTTGCAATGCTGGTCTCTTCAACTTATTAATTGCTTTGCATTCAAACCTGAGTTTCTTTCTGCTATATGCAAACCAGAATTTCTAATAAAACTACCAGGCATGTGGGGAGGACTTGTTAATGAAAACTCACCAGCTGGTATGGGTTTGTTAAGAACAATTTGTCATCATAAGCTTGGCAGGGGACCTGTTGCTACCTGTACTGGCATCATTGAGGCATTGTGTAATATTGCACGCTCATCAGATGACTGGCAGTATATGGCTGTTGACTGTCTTCTGTGGTTGCTCCAAGACCCTAGTACCTGTCATAAGGTAATGTTCTCTAGATTTATGCAGCCTATACCCAGACATACACGTGCCTCGTTTGGAAACATATTACTGGGAAATCCATCTTGAGTTTTGGTGGACTAAGTTGACTTGATTTATTATGTAAGATTGATCACATACAAAATCTATCATTATGCTTATTTTACAAACTACCTAATTAGTTTACTTGTGTTTGTTAGAGCTTTTATAATTCTAGCAGCCACTGTCATTCATGAAATTACTAACGCAAACTTTATGATTTTACAAATAAATGGGGCTGTAACAAATTAGTCAATGATTGGATGTCATAAAAAACTCATTAGGCGTGAATGAGTTTAACATGGCACACTGCTCTGCTCCCATGACGTAAGATTCTAGTCATTGTCAGCCACTTGATATTCGTCTTTGGAGCCAATTAGTAGTTCGATGGAATATCCTCCCAGATATTTGTGTTATACATATCTGTCAACAAAATACCACGTCATGTTGGAACATGTTACCTTGTAGATAGAATCTCATGAGAACATGATCCAGTTAGGGGAATATTTTGATGACATGTACGGAGTTGAAAACCCAATGGGACACTTTAAAGATGCTTTAGCTTGGATATATTTAATGCACCTTCAAGCAGAATCTTGCAGTTGTGGTATGCAATGTTTCACAAGTAACTATGCAGAACCATCGTGTTTTAGGTGGTGCTCCACTTGAGGATTAGACTATCCCAACCTAGGTTAGCAACATGAGGCATCAGAGTTCTGTTTTTGTGGCAGAGTATTAAGCAGCATACGGGATGAGCACACAAAAGGATAAAAGTGTACCCCGCCTTGAAGATATTGTTTCTCCTTGCACTTGAGCTATATCAAACCAGTTAAACCCATTTTACACTTTTTTGCTACTATAATAGCCCGAACTGCTCCAGGATAATGATCTTCCAGTATCCAATTAGTCCCGTAAGGTTGTCAAAATACAAAAGAGAATCATAGTGTGGCAGTTGTCTATCTCCTTACTTGACCAAAGCTAACTGAGTTGATGCTGGTTTAACATGTGACTGATGGTTCGAAGTAATAGAACTTTTATTACTTTATTATGTAAATTGTCACTTTATGGAATATATGTTTAGTGAAATGGTAATAATTACTGTAACTTTCAAAGTAATTGTAAGGAAATGTATTTCTTCTAATTTTGGGAAAACATAATCTTCATTTCATTACTTCTGTCAGACATGAAGACAGTCTGGTGTCCAGGAGATACATCAACAAACTTTTTTGTATATTTCCATAAGCTTATTTAGATTGATGAATATGGTGGGAATTTATCTATAGTTTAAATATACGTTTTGAAATCGTAATTATAGACAGTGGTTCAGTTTTGTAAGGAAGGGTCAAGTGATGAGATATTTTGTGGATTCAAGGTTATGATGACTAGTATAGATTTCATTACCGAAAGCAACTCATTACTATCATCAACTGAAGATACTGTTTTAAAGAGTGATTTCGATGCTTGTAGTTCCCTTGTTCAAAATTTGAACTTAGAGTACTCCTGGTGTTGTGAGAACCTTAAAAGGTCAGAGCGGGAAACAACCATCAAAGCAAGCCATTTGGACTAGAGGCATTCTTAAGGAAATATCTATCGTATCTTAAGTTCCATAATCCCTGGTTTTCATCAAAACCAGTTTCATAAGTCTCATGGACCCTTATTGTTATCCATCATTGGATGGTGATTCTCAAATAAAACTATCAAAGTCCATCATTACAAGTGATCAAATTACTTGTAGGTTTTTCTGTGAAGCTTAAGCGTATTGTAAAGTGATGACTTTCTTCACTGTTGGATACTCGTGTTTCCTTTACAGACAAGGAAACACAAAGATAAATACATTTACATTTCCTTTTATTTCAAGCTACTTATGGACACTTCCTTGTATCTGGATTTTGGGGATTGAAGTTCTTTGTTCACGATTTTCTAATTAGAATTTAGAACATAACACTTTTACTATATCTGTGGGTAAAATGCATGTTTTTATTCCATTTGCTTTGATAATCTTTAAATGGAAAAATAAGTCAGTACAGAGCTGTAGTCAAATTCCAACAGATCTGACTACCACCTTAAAAATGACTACACATGTTCACCTAGTATAAAAACTCCTTTGGGCCAAAAGGTGCCTTATACCTAGATGTCCAAAAATGTTTCTACAAGGATTCTGTCATTTCATGAGTTTTGGTGGATATTTCTTAAATTTGCTATGATGATTTGTTGTGTAGGTGATCGATAAAGCAGTACCTGCACTAGTGGACCTTGCAGAGATCTCAACTCTGGGGGATCACAAAAAGCTTGGGGATTCCATTGTTAATGTTCTTCAGGAATGCATTCAATCACAAGGGACAGGTCGCAATTCTACCAGTAACCGCACGAAAGAAGAGATTGAGGAACTATTAAATTCTAGACAGAGATTAAAATGGGAGAAAAGTATGCCAAAAGAGGACCTCCATATCAAGCAGGCAGCAGCACTAGTGGTGAAACTCGAAGGAAATTCCTTATTTTCATCTGGAAATATTGCTGGAGCATCATCAAAGTATTCAGAAGCACTGGCACTGTGTCCGATGAGATCAAAGAAAGAGAGAGTTGTGCTGTACAGTAATCGAGCTCAATGTAATCTTCTGCTGCAACAACCTTTGGCTGCTATAAGTGATGCTACGCGTGCACTTTGTCTTCATAACCCTGTTAATCGTCATGCCAAAAGCCTTTGGAGAAGAGCACAAGCTTATGACATGCTTGGGTTAGCTAAAGAGAGCTTGTTAGACGCTATTCTGTTCATCAATGAGTGTTCTCAGTCAACTGATCCTGATCTTTCTTTGAGGCAAAATAAGGTTCCTGACTATGCTGAGCGGTTGGTCAAGAAGCAGATGCGTGCAGCTTGGCTGTTTAGAGAGGCTGCTGTTAAACATGGTGGTGTCCAGTGTGAGGGTGATGCTGGTGACATCTATGGCCAAGAGACTGATGACTCTGAATGGGAGACGGCAAGTGAAAGCGATATAGGAAATGATGGAAGGGGTGGAAGGGATGAAATGGGCGACAATGATTGCGAATGGAAGAATGACGTTGAAAGGGAGGACAAGTACATTAGAACCTCGATAAAAGGTACCATGATTTGACATTATCTGTTCTGAATAAATTTAATATGCATCTATTATAGAAAATTAAGGTAAGTGAGATAGTATACTTATGACTTTGAGTACCCATAGAAGTTATCCTGGCTCAACAGTAAACCCAGTAGAAAAATAGATTTTGTCCCTTTGGGGAAATCCTAAATCACTCAATCACATTGTTTTGCCTCTTCAACACCAGTTTACAGGCATTACAGAGCAATTTTAGGCTGGATGGTTTTGATGTTGTGTGAAAATTTTCTAGCATGTTTCATCTATCCATTATCTGTACCTATATTATTAACAGGCTGTCATAGTCTACTGTTCAGTGGATAATAAACATCAATTATAGTTGTCAATCTGTTGACCAAAACTAGGATACTAATTCAAAATGCCCTTTTATTTCGTATCATCGGCCTCTGACATTGTGAATTGCATGGAAACACTGAGGTTGTCATCGGATATTATCGAATGAGACACATATTTTGATGGGCTTGCTTACTACGCATCTTCCAGATGGACCCAAACTCTCTAATTGTCATCAAAGGAGTTTCTTCGGTAATCAATGTGAGAATCCTGAATAGAATATGAAATGTATTGGAAGAGTCATAATAAACCATGGATAGGTTTATTAATGACCTGATAGGAAATATACAGATTTAGTAGAATCCAAATTATATTGGGTTACAATATTTTATCCATATAAATAGGATTGAGTATTATGTAATTAATTTTCAGATAACTAATTTTCCTATGAATAATATATCGGTGTAGATTTTTTATCCGTGGATATAGGTACGGTGTATCAAGATGGGGTACGCTTCATCGAACAACGTTATATCTTTGTATTTTGTTTTATTATTTTTCCTATCTTGAATTCATATCTTCCAACTATTATTGTTGTTGTTACTTATTCACTGTGCAAAACCAACAAATGATTGATGATCCTGATAGAACAATCAAAGCTAGATTGACGATCTTGTTGTAACAATTAAATCAAGTTATTGGCGATTCAATGATCAAGTTGGTATTCATGTTAAAGAATACTCCTTTGTCATGTGTATAGTCTTGCGTACATTAATGACATAATCTTGAAAAATTAGTTGATGCATATTTTTTTTGGATCTATAAAGAAAAATTTAAAGTTGGTATGAAATCAAACGGAATACTAAGTTACTTCTAGATTGTTTGGATTTCAAGCGTGCTATGTAGAAGATGTTTCTTTAGGATGTTAGGCTCTTAGAGTTGTAGTCACGGTATTCCAATGATTTAGGAGCTATTAGGCCGACATAAACCCAATAATGATGGTGTGGTGTCTCGTGGGTTACGAGTCAGGACTTTACTTTGATGAAAAGTGAAGACTCAGGTAAAGGCGCATAGAAGATATAGTCAAGACATAGGCTCTTGAAAGACATTAAGGATTGTGGCGAATCAGAGCAGCAGGTTTACACTTTATGCTTGAAAAGATTTGTGGATCAGAATCAAGGGTGTCAAGCCTAATGTTGTGCATGACCAAATTTGAAGAGTTTAGTTCAACGAAAGGTGTTTGAATTTGACTAAAACTCTCAAATTATCATAAAAGGAGTTTGTTTGGTAATCAATGTGAGAATCATGAAAAGAATAGAAGCCGTATTAGAAGAAGTCCTAATAAATCATGAATAGGTTTATTAATTACCTTATAGAAAATATAGAAATTTAGCATTATGCAAATTGTATTGGATTATAGTATTTTATCTCTATAAATAGTTGAGAATTATGTAATCAATTATCAAATGACCAATTTTCTTATGATCGATGTAGATTTTTGATCTATGGATGTAGATACGGATCATACGGTGTACCAAGATGGGTATATTATATCGAACCACGTTATATCTTCGTATTTTGTTTTATTATTTTTCCTATCCTGTATTCATATCTTCCAACTATTATTTTTATTGTTAATTATCCACCGTGGAAAACCAACAATTCTCAATCGGGTATTGTACTCAAGGTCTGACGTAGGCTGGTTGACTGAGGAAGTTATAGTTGATGGAGAAGAAAGCATTGAGCCATCGACAAAACCAAGGAGATCAGTGCTAATTAGAATAGATTCCAATTGAATAAATTGATCATGCCAAAGGAGATGGTTGTTGCCATCAAGTTTTACCAATATAAATTTGTGATGTTGGTGATAGGAAAAGAGGTTACCAGACTTGAAGATGCCATGATAGTGTTTAATGGTGTTGCCTGGTTTTATAGCTCTGGTACAATGAAAACTAAAAGAGAATAAGGTGTGAATGGCTCATCCCATAAATGGGTGAGACTTGCTGTATTTATAATGTGAAAAACAAATGATAAACAGGAATTGATTTACAGAGTGGGATACCAGACTGGGTAGGAGTCTATACTAGGTAAGCTCATCGGTTACAAGAATTAGACTATTAGTCATTGGTTATGTATGTATGTATGTGAGTTCAAATATTAAGGATTACACTGGGGAAATTGAACAGTAAAAATGGTTTGTATCATAATTACGGTGACCCTTTAGAGTGAGGTTGTCTTTGAGATGGGTGAATGAAAACTTACGGATCGGGTCAGTAAAATAGTTTAAAGGAAAGATTATTTGGCGAAAAAGGTGTGGACTTCTATTAGAGAGTAATATTTAAGAATGCATGAATGCTTCAGTATCGATCACCCATCATTGATCCAAAATTCTTGCTGTTTTGTTTTACTTATCAGCTTCCCCCCAAAAAAATTCTGGTTCTCATCGGCATAATACAACACAAGCTGGTTTGATATACCCTATTCGCAGTATCAGAAGATGTACCTTACGCCACTTTTTCTCACATCCTTGTCGTATTAGAAAACGTAATAGTTTGGACCCCCAATATTTTATTCTGTAACCTTTTGTTCCTTGCATGTTACCAGGATGTTTAGTTTCTTCAATAGGGTAATTGTGCTTCTAAACTGTGAACAGAGCTATCTCACATCAAAAAATTAAATAGACCTAAGGTTGTATATCCACCCATTGCCAATTGGTTTTGGGTTAGATACTCTTACATGGTATTAGATTTGGTTCTTCGGTAGTTAGTGGGTCAAGTCTCTCACCCCATTGCCAATTTGATTTATTAGTCCGGGATGCCCTTGAGAGTGTGAAGAGACCAATCTCACATCGAATAATTAAGTAGACCCAAGGTTGGTCTATATACATAAGGGGCCACTCCACCCATTACCAATTGGTTTTGCCAATTGCTTATTGGGTTGGGTGCTCCAATGGGAACAAATGAATTTAATTGGCGTCTTCTTGTATTAGTATTATGTGTGCTACTTTGGAGTTTGGACATGGCATAAAACTACTACTGCTTTCTTATCAGGAACCCTTTCATGTCAATTTGAGTAGTTGACCTTGTGCTGTTGTTGGATTATATGCTCTATCCTTAGTTTTCTATTCAATAGCATTTTACTGAATGTGGATTATCATCCTTGTAAGCTGGCAGTAAAACATCTAACCTCTTTTGCAATAAATGGAAAGCAACACTTCCACTGCCATTAGATGCTTAGCCAACGAAGTTTTGCTTATTTGGATAATGTGGTGGGCATTTAATGCTTTTTAAGCTTTGTGGTTTACTCCGATAGTCACATACTTGGATTGCTGTAATGTCCAACCTGTACTGTATTATAGGCATATTATTATTCACCTACTGTCCTGTCACTGGTAGTTTTAGCCCACTGATTACAAAATCTCCGAGCCCGTGTTTGTTGGTGACAACTAATTGTATTTCTGAGGTGAGGTACCAAACTTTTTATCATATATCATAAGCAAGCATTACTTGGATGAAGTTACCACTGGTGGGTGATTCAGAATTGTCCTTCAAAGTACACTAAGGGATCTGTTTGATGTTGTCGTATAACCAGTTCACTGTGTCAGCAATTTGGAAGTTTATCATATTTTTCACCGATGTATATTATCCCTCACTGGCTTTCTTGTTCGGAATTGCAACTAGTAAAGTAGCATTAGAGGATCATCATGTTCTGCCTTTCTTTTTCTTGTGGAGTATCCTGTTCATGCACACGCACACTCACACTCACACCAACCAGAACTTAAAAGCATTTTTATATCTGCTGAACACTATCCAAAACTTCATATTGTTGCAGATATGAAGCATGGGTATAATTTGCAGCTTACGGAAGATGAAGCATGAATTTTGGGGGATCAATAACATCTTTCGTAGTGCAAGAACTTACCCTCGAGGAAAGAAGTTGCTAAGGAAAATGTTTCAGTCACCACCATCAATTCTTTAAGCTTGTAGTGTCAAATGCGTCTTGATCAGTTTCTTTAGAAGCTTGTTTGAAAGAAAGACAAGTCCTTGCTCATTGTGTTTGCAGTTTAAATTGTTGTTATATATTTTTTGTTTTGTTATCCCATTTTTTTTTTATGTTTGCAAATGCCAAAGAAATGGATAATGATTCTAGAGATTGTGTTCTTTTATTCCTTCTCTTAGTTTTAATTTTCAATGTATTTGTTTGGTGATTGAAGGATCTTCTGTATATAAATCTTTTTGGGGTTTTTGACTCAACCATGAACCATCCAAAGTTTAATGATAATATGTGCATCTTTTGCTCTTCTGATGCCTTTTCTTTTGTGTGATTTATGAAGATTGATATCAATACTAAATTCTCTCAATACCCTCCATCAAGACTCTAAATTTTGTTTTGGAATGGTCAAAACGTTTTTGTTTCTATATTGAATGTTAAATTCTGAAATATTATTGTAATATTTTTCAAAACGCTTTAGTGTCTTATGTAGGGAAAAATAATATACCAAAATAAAACTTTGATCTTACTGCATAAACTATGACCAATACAAAGTTGGTGATTTAGTACTTAGGGAAATAAAAAAATCTAGTATTGGAGTTGTTCCTAAGAATCTATTACCGATCTATCGTCCTTTTAAAACATATTTACTAATCTACAGCCGTTTTTAACTTATTTATCAAATTACCACTGTTTTAAAAGCAGAATTACCAAATCCGTTTTTTCTTTTAAAAGCGGAATTGTCAAAGCTGCCTTCACGCGGAAAACGACATTACCAAAGCCGCCTTCATGTGGAAAGCGGCATTACCCAGTTAGCATAAGGGAAGTTCATTCCATCGCCGCCGCTTGCGTTGGGGCTGAGTGCTAAATCCGGTGGTGGGTAGTGCAAATCAGAGTTGTTTGGCCCATCGTTGAGGAAAGAGAATTGATCTTGGATTTGAAATTCATCAATCAGGTCAGCCTCTCCACGACCATAAATAGGAAGAGCAGATTCGAGCACCTGGGTAGGTAGGAAAATTGGTGAATTGGCTAAAATTCTTAAAGGGTTGCCGATTCGAGCACCTGGGTATGTGTGTGAAGAATGTGGGTATGTGAGGTTTGTGCCTTGCATGAATTGCGGTAAGAGTAGGAAGGTTTTTGATGAGGATGATAATTATTATGTGGGGATGTTGTTCTTGAATGCACTGAATGTAGGGGTGATTATTATTGACTGTGGCTATGGTGTGTATAATTTACTGTTTTCAGGTGATGGAGAAGATGAAGCTTCCGTGAAAAGCGTGTTTATGAAACATGTTTTTTTACCATTTTTATTAAAATCGTGTTTGGTAAACACGCTTTTTGCACAACCCAAACTTTTTTTTTAAATAAAAGCGAGATTGGTAAATTCGCTTTCCACATATAAGGCGGCTTTGGTAATGCTGCTTTCCATATGATGGCGGCTTTGACAATTCCGCCTTTAAAAGAAAAAACGGATTTGGTAATTACGTTTTTAAAACAGCGGTATTTTAGTAAATAAGTTGAAAATGACAGTAAATTGGTAAATAAGTTTTAAAAATGAGATAGATTGGTTATAGATTCTTGTTCCTAATCCATACTTGCAGTGTGGTGTTTATTGTCGTATAGAACTTTATTATTTATTACTTCAATGAATTGTAATTTTAATTTTAAAACATTTAATTTCACCTTTAAAATGTACAAAAGTTTTTTTTTTCTTGCATTGATTATTTTTTTAACCTCGGATATTAGTCAATGTAGTCCGAACCGATTTAAAACATTCTCTCAGAAGAATAAAAGTTGATTATCTGAAGGTATAAAAAATATTGAACATGAGATCTGTAAATTATTGGAAGAGAGAACCACTTGGACCCAAATTAAAATATTGAATAATGAAGGTGGGTCAATCCCACCTAACACCAGGACCCAGCTAGTTTGTAAGTTATTTATGTTTCCGACCAACAGACCGGACCGGACAACAAAAGGCCCCCAGCAGCGGGTCATTTATGCATAACCACACCAACATCGTATTGTTTTATAAGTTATAGACCACACGTACGATGAATCAAATGTCATCTTATAATTGAGATTAACATTTAACCTAATATCACTTTCTTCCTCGTGTCGTGTTGAATTTATTTATTTATAAAATAAATAACTTAAAAAAATTTCAAAATTTTTAATTTCATATAATATTTGTATCGTTTTAACGGATCGGGACATATTTTTACATCCTTACCTAATAATATAGACTTGCTGTGACGCTCGTGATAGTGATACGTATGTTACACTAGCATTATGCCCCTATCCGATCTTCCAATTCTTAATTCGGTTATAGAGTACCCACCACCTACGGGAAGAGAAAACGTAATCTCTCTCTCTCTCTCCCTTCCTTCAATTATCTTTGGAAACGAGAAGTGAAGCGAAAGAGAATGGAGAGAGAAATACCTGTACGGAAGCCCCACACTTCCACTGCCGATCTGCTGACGTGGTCCGAGGTCCCTCATCCGACCACCGCCTCTGCCAATGCCTCCCGCTCTGCCGCTCGCTCTCACCAGGCACGTCATTTTCCGACCCATACTTCACACTTGTTCTTCATTTCCGGAGACTTATCAAGTTTTTGATCGTTTTTCTGTGGAAATACTGCTCTGTTTCAGCCATCGGATGGAATCAGTAAAGTGCTATTTGGAGGTCAGATCACCGATGAAGAAGCTGAGAGTCTAAACAAAAGGTTAGACAGAGAGAGAGAGAGTGAGAGAGATCTATTCAAATTTCTGTTTCATAAGATCTCTGTTTTCGTAATTTTTTATATTTATATTGTGTGGATTCATTCCGAAGTTCGAATTTTTGCAAACATTGCCATTTTCTGTTCATATTTTGATAAGATTAGATGAAGTTCAGATCTTTTGGATCTTCTAAATTCTAATGCATTTTTTTTTTACACGTATTATTGCTATTTTGAAATATAGCATAGCATTCTGGTAATGTGCATTTCTACGCTTATTTGATTTGAACTGGTGGTTGGAAAATTTATTTTATTATTGTGCTTTACTTTCCTGATCTGACTTGTTTCTAATTTTTTTTCCTCTTTTTGGAACTGCCAGGTCCCATTATGTTTTCTTGTGTGAGTTATTATCTAACTTCGTTTACTTAATAGCCATAATTATATTACTGTCTGTTGTTTTATGCTTTATCTTTCATGTGTGGTTCGGATTTTCATCAGGCATCAGCAACCACCCTAAATCCATAACTGTTAGTGTTGACTGCCTAGATGTGTCCGCATGAACAACTCTAAATTAGTAAATTTGTATGTGTGGTGTATCCTACAAATACATATAATCTCACCATAAAGAATTGTGGGACTTAACTAATGATGATTGCAGATGGGGAATAAATGGTACTCCGCATTGAGGGTGACAATCCAGTCCTACTGAATTCTACTACAAGTTCGAATTATGAATTCTAGAACCCCTAGTTTTATATTTAATGGATAAAAATGGACTACCAGGGAAACAATTTTGTGGGATTAGTGTTATAGTTCCTTTTATCATGGGAAAAGAACCACTATGGAATCTAGTTTCTAAGAAGTTACTTTAATTTAGTTTGTTGAAATCCGTCTAAGAAATTAACTAGTTTCTAAGAAATCCAGTTAGTAGAAATTGTAAAGTAAAGGAAAAATAATGACAATTGCTTAGATATTCCTAAAAAATCCATCATTTGTTGAAAGAGAAAAGTGATGTATATATAAAATTTCAAAAGGAGGAAGGGGAAAGGGAGAAAGATATGGCTTGTCTTGACAATGTATGACATGGGCATTTGCAAGTTTACATATTTCTGCCTTGTCTTCCTTATATTGAAAATGATGGCAGCCCAGCGAAACCAACCTAGCCACCTCTTGTTAACTTTCATGAGACAATTGTTGAGTTGTTTGAACCTCTAAACCATTGCCATGGTCCAAATGGGTCACACTGTTGTAAGCAGATAGTGTTCCTTAAATATGACTTATAATGCTGCTTGAGCATAGTGTCTGCCCCAATATCACCTTTTCTGCTGTGATCCTACTAAACCTATTTGCTTTAGTAAGAATCCTTGCAAAATACCATTATGCATCTTTTTCCATGTACTTGTACCATTGTATGACTCTGAGGCTCTCATTTCACAGGCTTCTTGAACCTTTTCTGATTGTTACTTTCAGGAAGCCTTGGTCAGGGTATAAATTAAAGGAAATAACTGGCAGCAAAATATTCGCAGCTAATGGTGAAGATGGTGCACAAGAATTGGGCAACAGTAATCTTAATCCTAATAACAGAACATCAGTGCGTATTGTTCAGGTATTTTTTTCATGCTACATTAGAATACAATATAACTATGGTCAATATTCCGGTATCCACCGTGGTGGTGATTTCTGTTAAGTTGTGCTATTGGATTTTCAGCAAGCGGCAAATGGAATAAGTCAGATCTCATTCAGTGGTGAGGAAAAGATTTCTCCAAAGAAGCCTATCACTATCCCTGAGGTAGCAAAGCAGCGTGAATTAAGTGGTACACTAGAAAGTGAGTCTGACAAGATTAAGAAGCAGCTGTCAGATGCAAAATGCAAGGAACTAAGTGGACATGACATCTTTGGCCCTCCTCCTGAAATTCGTCCTCGATCATTGGCTGCTGAACGCTCTCTGGAATTAAAAGAAAACAAAGATGTGGGGGAATTTGCACCACGAAATGTACGCACGTCTGTCAAAGTTTCTAATGTAAGTTACCTTCTGAGACTCATGCCTTGTTTCCCGCTTTCATTTCATTTCATAACCTAGATTCACCCCCACAAGTGTCATTTGCAGTACTGACAACATTTAAATCTGTGTCCTCTTTTAGTTGCAGAATGATATCTATCTAGGTTAGGATGTGGAATGTTTTGATAATTACTTTAGTGCCGGTACCTTCTTGAAGGGTTGGAAAAATATTGAATTATCAAGCCAATCTTCAAAAGAATTTTTTCATGTTGTGTATATATTACAAAATGTGATTTTACAGAAGCACTTGGACATGCCCCTTGGTCTCATGGAATGTCTCAAGAGGCTTCAGGGAAAAAAATAACACTTTCTCTATCCTTTAAAATTATAATTTCTTTTCACATACTGTGGAACTGAAAGAAATCTGGCAAAATTTTGATTCAGTTAAGTTTTGTTGACTCAAATCTTCTTGTGGAGAATGCACGATTGATTTTTCATAACCAATTTTTCTCCAGATGTACATAGCTTTTACAATGTAGACACATTTTTTTTGTTTCTCCCCTTTCAAATTGTTTCTAAACTCTGCCCAAATTGTAGTTTTTTTATTCACCTTTTTGTCCTGAACGCAATATAATTCCTGAAGCGCAAAATCTCTGTGTAGTGCTTGAGCATTCTCTGACGACCTCGAATAACAATAATTTTTATAATTATACTTTTTAGTATGACTAAACTATGCCTCGACGCACCTTGGATAACAGAAAAATTATCTCCTATTCCTGCCATCTATATCTCCTTCTATCTAGACGGTTTGTTGGGAATATTTGACATCTGCCTTCGTTATTTGGTTCATAGCTGTGTAACCTGCGCTAAACTTTATTACAAATTTGTAGCCTGCTGGAGGTCAGAGCAATATCCAGTTTGGTGAAGAGCCTGTGATCAAGACAGCAAGGAAGATACATAACCAGAAGTTTGCTGAGCTGACTGGCAATGACATCTTCAAAGGCGATGTTCCTCGCGGGTGTTCTGATAAGCCTCTGAGCATGGCTAAGCTGAAGGAAATGAGTGGGAGCAATATATTTGCTGATGAAAAGGTGGAATCCAAAGACTATTTGGGTGGCATCCGCAAGCCCCCAGGTGGTGAGAGCAGCATTGCCTTGGTTTAGTTTATTGCACTGCAATCGTTGTACCACTTTATTGCATTGATATGTTGGTCTCTTATCGTATATTTAGTATACGTTCTGTGTTTTACTTGCTAAGAGCCCATTCATGCGTTGCTGGTTGCTGGGATTGTAAGTTTTGGACTCGTGTGGATTATGGGATAGAACAATTTCTAGGGTTAAACTGGTTATTTGCATTACTGTGGGCGGGAGTGTCAAGCAATAAGCGGGGAAATGAAGTCAGCATATTTGCTCACTGTTATTGACTGGTACAGTAAATGTAATACTACAAATTGCAGTGATGGTTTATTTGGTACTGGTACCATCCCGTGCAACGTTTTTTTTTAATGTATGTGTTGAATTATTCTGATTAAAAAAAAAAATTAAATGAGTTATTGTGATTAAAAGATTAAAAAAATAAAATTTAATTGAGTTACTATAGTTAATAGTTAAAAGTTTAAAAGGTTAAAATTTAGGTTACTACGATTAAATGGTTAAAATTTAAATGAGTTATCGTGACTAAAAAATTAAAATTTAAATGAGTTATTGTAATTGAAAAGTTAAAATTTTAAATTGTAATATAAATTGTCGGATTTAAACGATTTGGGTCATTATTTTGCTTTTTTAACTGAGAAATTTAAGCAACTCAAGCATGAGATTTTAATTTATTATTATAGATTTGTACAACTTTTTAGGTGAAATTTATCAAGTTTTGTCATACACTCACTTTGAATTTATTTACTAGTAGCTTTTGAGTCCGCCTGCTACTTTTGAGTGATACTTATCATTTCTTTAAGGTAAAATTTACCACATTTTAGGGGTTTTTTTTACTTTCCGGTACATGTACCAAAAAATAAAAAAGTGGTACCGTAGTGCTTTTGTGTTTTGTTTTACAATGGTACTTGGGTTAGAGAACATTCAGGAACGAAGGGAGTGTGGGAGCTAGGCAAGGCCCATATGATCTGCCAGTCAACAGCCTGTGTCTACCATGGGCTAGGCCATTAATTGGTCAATATCTGCCAATCCAGTCCAACCCACTCAAGGAAGAGTAATGTTTTGTATCTCAAATTTGTATCTCAAAAGTACATCCTAAATTAATAGGTACCATTAGATGAGTGGGTCCCAATGAAAAAAGTTGATAGGACCCACTCATCCAATGGTTCCCATTGATTTGAGATGTAAATTTAGGATACAAATTTGGGATATGTAACATTGCTCCTCAAGAAAATAGCAGTTCATTCTGCCATTGGAGCCAACTCATAGGCTAGCGGTTTTTTAAAAAATAATTTAAAAACTTGTTCTGAAATTGTTTGAAATACTGCCTACTACAACGTACCAAAACATTCCAAAATACCTTCTAGTATAGAAATTGAATAATATATTTCAGTCTCGGTGTCTGTAAAAACTGAAAGGTTTTGGATTCGGACTCATGGTGTAACCAGGGTTTAGTTTACATTTACTAAGACCTTGACATACACTGACATTTTTTGTGTTTAAGTCAGGCTCAAATCCGTAGCATTCTCCACGCACCCACCATTTGTTAGTAGCGATCTTACCATGCATCATTACCACCAGCCTGAGAGCAGAGTCTGCATTACCAATAGTTTCCGTCTGGGTATCCGACCTTGGATTGTTCTTGCATATTCAGCCCCTGTTGCAGCTGCTATTGTTGTTTTCTTGATCTACCCAATTGGTCAAAACTCTTTGAATTGTTGATTAATCGCCAAAAATGGCTTAGAACCAATAGTTCATTATTTAATGGGTCTTTCCGTTCTAGTATCTCCTAAAACTAGTTAAAAGTGCTTGCGAATGACCTAATAGCATGGCCAGCAGTAATCGAGATCACTTCAAATGAGAGTCTAGAAGCAAACAGCAGAACCCCGAATACACTGACTTTAAACACACAGCATTATTATTCCCAACCATAAGTTTTTGGCACCCCAAAGTAAAAGTACATAAAGAAGCAGGTAACACAACCAGGATAACATACATTAACTCACTGCATACTAGTAAACTGCAACCATAACGCGGCACAGAGGTGCAGCTCAAGCATCACCATGACCGATCAAGGCCAGAAGCATTTTCTCGTAGTCTCCTGAAGTATCTCCGGCAATGGCACGATCCAGAGGGACGCTGTTCCTCCGCCGGTATTCCTCTTTGATACGATGCATGTCAACCTCAGCTCGAGTAGCAACAGTGCGAGTAAGAGCTCCTTCATCTGTCCCCAGCCTATTGATAGCCAATCTGAGAACCTTCTCAAAATATTTCTCTGGGCAGGTCAAGCACTTTATTGTTGCCCTCAATAACTTCAGGTACTCATCCTCTGGATTAGTTTTCAGATCCTGCATACATAAAACAATCATTGGTTGAGTTAAAGAAGTCTGATAATCAAATTTATTTCCTCAGGAGTACAAGTTTGTGAAAGAAAATTAGGATTTCACAAAAGTCCAAATAACAAATTCAATACAAGTCATTCTCCTTTGAAATTGCTACTCCCCAGATCCTTGCGTGATCAGAGAGCACAAGGGAGCATCTACAGGTAGGATTTTTTTTTTTTTCAGAATTCAAGTTTTTTAAATGTTGGAGTTTTTGTACTAGCATGATTTGCCCAGAGTTTATATCAGCATAAACGTAGAAATGGCTTGAAATACTGATAGAAGTCTCAAAAGAAGTAGTACCTTGTTTACAGCATTTCCGAAATGATTGTTATAGTGGTTGAGTGTTGCATTGAGCTGCGTTTTACTCCTTGTTGTCAGAATCCTGATGAGCTCCTCGTCACTGTAGGCCTTGTCAGAGATCTTCTCATGAAGTATCTTAGCCTCTGATTTTGCCAGGGTCATGTTTAACTCATCTCCTTCATACCGAAAAGCACTCACAAGAGGAACCAAAAGCTGTTTGGAAATTAAAACTGAAGTAAATGACCAGCTAATGCATGGTTTGCAATCACCACAAAGGAATACTACTTTTAGCAATTAAAAATAGGAAATGCAAGCATGTTTAGATGAGAAGCTGTTAAGTCCCCTTGTGTCCCAGTTTCCTGTCAAAGAGTACGTCCATTGCTTCGTGTTATCAGAGGCCAAGCACCATCTTGGAAAGTATGTTTCTGTCAATTGGATAGGCACTTAATGTTTTAATTTTAGGTCATGTATTTCATCAGATATCCATTATCCAAAAGATGAAGATTAATGTGTATCAATATAATTCTCCCTCCATCTTTAGTTGATAATGCTTTTAGGCGTTCAAAATTTGGTTTTCAAGTGAATGTTGCCTCAAGTACAAACTAATCCTCTTAATCCAGTACCAGTGGGTACCATCCCCCTAGATGGACATTCTCTTTCGAGCCTTGCAACCAACTGACACAATCCTGGAGAGCAACTCTTGCTAAAAAGTCAGTAGTTTCTTGAAAACTCACTTCATATTTGAAACTTCATGTATAGAAAGATCATTCATTTTAGCCAAGAGGGCATATTTATTTTTAGCAAAGAATATAAGTACAAGAGGTACTTAAAAATGTAAACACCAAATCCCTAATGACCAGAAAGGTTATGGTTGTACCTTACGGAAGTCCCCTTTTGTGTGATATGCAACATCTTCTTCAAGGGATTTCTTATAACGAGCATGATAGGCCTGTTTCACCTTAAAGAGGTCATATGAAGGCCTGGTGCAAGCAATTTCCATGATAACCCAATTGCTTGCAGTCAACTTCTTTGTAGCTTCGTTAGCCAAGAAAGCATCGCGCTCAGCTGGATCCAGTGTCCATAGCAGCACTGCTCGCTGTGGAGTAAAAATACGTACATACACAAAAAGCAAGTGCAAGATTGTTAGCATGGGATAGGTAAAGCTTCCTAATCTTCTTTTCAAATAGCTAAAAGCTATTAAAGATGATAAAGGAAAGTTAAGAAGCCCTAACAGCAAGGCCTTCTCAGCTAAATAACTATTCTGCTACACGGAATTGTCACGGTAGCCAATATTCCAGACAAAGAAATTGTATGTCTCAAACTGACCTCAAAGTCGCTTGAAAGTTCTTTGTCCAGGTCTTTCAGGAGATCTTCTCCGTA
Organism: Ilex asprella; assembly: GCA_023539305.1. NCBI lineage: Eukaryota > Viridiplantae > Streptophyta > Magnoliopsida > Aquifoliales > Aquifoliaceae > Ilex > Ilex asprella. The sequence goes on from CM042202.1 coordinate 20,787,316, forward strand.
AGTTGCAGCATAAACTTCCCGAATCAGCTTGCGCTGCGCTGCATTCCTATGAGCCAAAATCTCAATTATCAAGGCCTCATTTGTTCCCCATCCTGCAAAAATATTGGTTGAAACAGCTCATCTCTTCAGGCCAAACAAACCATGTAAGAACTTACAGCAAACAGTGGTATATACAGCCATTAATGTCAACAATGTTTCCAAACTAAATGAAAAACTGATCAAACCAAACGTAATTATGATCTTCTAATTGAATGAATATGAGTACAGACAATCTATTTAAGATGATGAAAACTTAATTTGTAATTTAAGAATCAGAAGACACGTCTTACTAACCACAGATCAATTATTTAGAATTGAATTGAGCATACTAAAATGAAACTCTAGCTCTGCATTTGGCCACCCATTGAAACCTGGACAACTAAATTATAGTACTAAAGCTTTTGCAGCTACAAACGACTGAACGAAAAACAAATAGAGAGACAACCATCGTCTTCAAGATCAAAATTAATGGTGTTATTGGTAATAATGAATCCAAAGTACGGCAAAGAGTGAAATTCAACTGGAATAATTGACCCATTTTGCAAGAACAAGCAAGTAATCATTAAACAAACTAAAAAAAAAAAATCCTGCCACATCACTCTCCGCAGATCTTTCAGATACAATTCCATTTCAAGAAGGAAAAATCAGAGTCAAGAGAACACTAAAACCTCGTTCAAACCTTATAGTAAACAACAATCTAATCCCAAAAGAAAACTAAGCTCAAAATCTTTGTGTCCGACATGATGAACTACGAAAATCAACTCAAATCATGTATAAGTTACTGATCTACTAGTTAGAATCCAAATTGTACATGTAGTGTACATAAATATAAAGAGAGATCGAAAACAAGTATTATCTTAAGCGGATCTAACTCAAATGACCGTGGATCTGATAATGCTGAAGGTGAAAATCATTAAAAAAAAAAAAAATCAGATGTCAGAGCTATATAGAGCCTAAACAACATAGAAAGAGGCTATGAGGACCTGCGAAAGCTTTTCTGAGTTGCGCACAATCCTCATCCGCAGATGGAACCGACGCAGGCACAGTGAGTGTGGCCATTGTTGAATCAATCTGTAGACTGTAAATCGTCTCTCTCTCTCTCTCTCCCCTGGGTGAAACCGAGAAGGATGTCAGAAATCATGACATTTGGGCTATTTATAGTAAAAAGAAGAAGAAACGGAAAGGCCATCGTAATCCACGTTACGTTATGAGAGATTTAAAACGGCGAATTGCACTTTGGAGCCTGAATAATTTATGAATTCTCATTTTGTCTCTTCAAATATTAAAATTTTCAGTTTATACTCTTAATATATTAAAATATTACAATATTTTTTTTTTTTTAGTTTTTTGTCACGCATTCCATAAATGTCAAATTGTTAATTTCTAATAGAATAAGTAACGAAAGTTAACGAAATGTTTGCATTATAATATTTTTAATATATTAATGACACAATATAAAGAATTTAATTTTTAAAATTTTTAGGGTACAAAATAAAAATTTCCTGGTTTTTTAATGAGCGGCAATCATAGGGAAGATTAGATATAGGAAGACAATCAGAATAATTATACCACGGAAACGCGTAGAATTAAAAGAGCTCGTAATTAATCAAAGGAGTCTTTTTCGTTCTCTTTTTTTTTAAATTATTTTTTAATCATTATTTATCATAATTTTATAATACAAAATTTTAAGCTATAAGAAAAAAAAAAAGTCGTCCAAGACCTTAAATCCATTTGACACGCCTTATTCGATTGATATGGGTCATGACATGTTAGTAATAATTTATCTATATCTATCTCTATATATATTTATATTACTAATAAAAATATATTAACATGAAAAATTTTTAATTCATTATTTTTCTTTTCTAAAAATTATAAAGGCTAATATTTTCTTTTGTATTTAAATATTCAAATTACCATAATATCTCTTTGTATTTAAATAACAAACTAATATCTAACATGTATGTCTATACTACTAATTTCTAATAAAAATACTTTAACATAAAAAAATTTTGATTCATTATTTTGTTCTTATAAAAAATTATAAAGGTTAATATGTTATTTTGTATTTAAATATACAAATTATCATAATAATTTTTTGTATTTAAGTAACAAACTAATCTCTAACGAAATGGTCGTATTATAATGGTTTTAAAATTTTTGACGACATAATATAAAAAATTTAATTCTTAAAAATACAAAATAAAAATTTTAAATCTTTTTAGACTACAAGATGAAATTTCTCTTTTTTATAAATGAGAGATAATCGTGGAAAAAGATTAGATATGGAAAGAAAATCAAAAGAATAATTATACCGTGGAAATACGTAGGGTTATTAATACTAACGGGCCTAGTCTAGATCATACCCAGTTTAGAAATACATACCAAGTCTAAGTCACAGGTGCAGCCTGGCCCATATCAGAAATACAAGCCAACAAGGACCAAATCCATCATTTTTGAAAAACACAGTCTACTAGTGACGCACGTAAAATCTCCATCTTAAAAAGGGAAGTAGAGTAAGTATCGCAAACCTCAATCATCTCATTCGTTACGCTAACATCACAGAGTCACCCACTCCCATCACAAGGGTGATGCCTTAATCAGTACTCCCCGCAATGATGCCTCCATCAAAGCCCACTTTGGGATGCCATGAAGATTGTAATTCCCTATAAATTGTAAGTCCCACTTACACATAAGGGGCATGACACACATTTCAGCATACTACACTTTTAAGCAATAAGATTCACCGGCCACTGTCGCCATTATTAGTAGAGTAAGTCACTCATACTAAACTACTTAATATTTGTGTTTGTATATGTTGAGCTCTCTTTATTTCATCATTTAATTAATTTTTTTTATAAACTCACTTTTATACACTAAGAAATTATTTTACACTTAGAAAAAAATCAAAGGCAAACACCAACGAAGAAATTTACTTTAGTACTCCCTTGAACTCGCCACCGTCTCAACCTAGACCACCCATCCTTCAGAACATAAATACACAAGTGTAAGCATGAAAATACAACCACAATAGTAGTTCAAGTGATAATAAAGACAACTATAAATCCAAACATTCTAAATTTAAATCTTTGCAACTCCTTCGGGTCATATTATAAGAGATTTATCCCTCATAAATATTCTATTTCCAGTATAAATGGTATGAACCGGAAAAAAGATTAATTGAGGTACGCATAACTGCTCAGGACAACTCTGACTATTGAACTAAAAAAATATATATGAAAATACACGTAAAATAACTACAATAATTCCTATTGAAAACAGAATAATAACATAATTTTAAACAATTATCACTACTTAACCAAAGCTTAAATACCATAAGATTAGTGCACATTGGATAATAACAGGCACTCAATAGGTGCTTTTGGTAAACTAGAAATGCACCATATGCATTACACGTGAATTTTTTTGTTAAAATATTTGATAAAATACATAAAAATTTAATTATATAACTAAATTGCATATTATCTCATGTTTATCGTATTAATTTAAATTGCTTGTATTGTGGATGAAGAGAAAAAAATACATATATCGATTTTTTAACATCAGAGATGATACTGCATCAATGAAATGTCGATGTGTATTAATATTTGGGTTTTAGAAAAAATAATATTTTTATCTAAAAGTATTGCAAAAATAAAGAGATTTACATTATATGCTAAAATGTTAGTTTGTTATTTAAGTACATAGGGATATAATGGTAATTTATATATTTAAATACAAAAACACATGTTAACCTTTATAAATTTTTATAAGCGTAAAATAGTAAATAATTTTTTTTCATGTTAAAATACTTTTATTATTAATATAAAAATATATTTTTATTAGTAGTATGAATATAGATATAGATAATTAATGTGCCTGTCCACCTATCATAAAAAATTTTGTTAACAAATACAAACAAGGGATACATTTAGATTTTGAATATATTTTATTCAACATAATATTGTAGTCGCAAACTTATTTTATAGTTCTACTAGTTATTGTATGTGCCTAAAAGTACAGTATAATAAAAAATGATAAATAATAAACATATTTGTATTCATATCTAAAATTAAATCACAAATATACAGAAGAGATAAAAGAATTTAAGCATCGGTTTGTAGTGGGGTTAGAACTGGTGGGCGACAGTAGTGGTTGTAGGAGACGGTGATGGTTGTAGTGGGTGGTAATAACCGTGGTGGCGGCGAGGACGACTGCGACAATTGTGGTGGTGGTGACAAGGGTGGTGGTGATGACGGTAGTGATAGTGGTGGTGACGGTGGTGGTAAAGATGGTGGTGGCGGCGGTGATAGTGGTAGAGGTGGTGTTAGAGGTAGTGGTAGGCAATTTAAAATACTATTATTATTTTTAAATAATTATGAGAAATAATTTCTAGAAGTGCTTTTAAAAATCACTCAAAACACACCCTTAGTGCCCTATTTTTCCTATTAAATTTAGGGTGTTAATATTAGTCGTTAGATTAATTTTGAAGTAAAATTTAAAGGGATCTCAACCGCAAATAGCAAAAGTCATTTTGTTTATCTTTTAAGATTTGAATTATAAGCTATTTTATTATATAGATCATAATCCTCGAATTGTTAGATTACTAATGACTTTTGATTAAAAAAATCTAAATTGCTTCTAATAAACTTATCTTTTTTAAATTTTTTTTTCAGTAATAAATCATTCATCATAAAATAAACTGAGATGGGGATTCAAAGGCCAAAAAAAAGTGTTCATATTAGATATGGTTTGATCAGCCTTTAGCCAGTATAGAGCTTTGCAGGAGCAAATCTTGAGTTTTGTATCACATTTTTAATCAACTTTAATTTTATATTCGGATGTTGTATTTGTAAATATGATCTAACTTTTTTTTTGTATTATAGGGTATTTAAGTTTGTATTATAGGCAAGTGCCACTATGTGTGTGTTAGTATATATTGGCACTTGCCTCTTCTCCTTTTAAGGAGTTGAGTCAAGCTGTCAGTTAGGTTGATTTCTGTCAAAAAAAAAAAATTTGTATCAACTACTCTTTTTAACTGTAAGACCAATCATTATAGTTCAGATTAATTTAAGGGCATGTCTCATAAAGAACAAAAATAGGTGATCTTTAAAAAATGTAAAAAGTATCGAACCTAAGACGTCTTAGAAGACATAGTTGACCACTGTATCACTCCTAAAGCTGTAATAATCTTCCTTTCGATCAATGCTACTTAGACTTAAATTTGATTGCTACCTCAAATTTGATTGCCAAAAAATAAAAAAATGACGATTCCACTGGGGATCGAACCCAGAATCTCTGGTTCCGTAGACCAGCGCCTTATCCATTGGGCCATGGAATCTACTTGGTACGCAGTTTCAAAAAACTATATAATTAACAATTAATTTGTGGAACCGTCATTGTGGGCCCAAGGAGTCATTCTGGCTCCGTTCAATCTCTTTCAAGTTTCAATTCCTGAGTTAGGTGAATAACACTTTGAACCCAAAAAACTTTTTAAAATTTTAATTTATACTAAAAGGTTCAAAAAAATTTATTTCACCCTTAATTACGTAACACAAAAATGTCAATGTCATTTAAAACCAAACATCCATGGCTCTTGTTGACAATTTTTGTCTATAATCACAGCAAAATTACTTGTACATTGTACAAACTTAAACCTTTACACATGAGATGATTCAATGGTCAAATCTGTCATCAAGTCTTATCTCGAGTTATGATGGACGACTTAGAGAGACACACGCTTGAATATGCTATAGCAAAAATAAAATAAAATTATTAAGTATATCCGACGATTTTAGATAGACTCATTGAATGACTATCAACATTTCTCTTAAATTCAATTACATTGAATTTTTTTTCTCTCCAAAATTTATCACTTCTCACTTATGTTATATCATACTTTGGGTTACCCTGAATTTTTTATATAATTAAAAATACAATGTGAAAATTTTAATTTTAAAAGGTATAAAGTGTCATTTATCCCATGAGTAATGCGCTTGTGCCCAAGTCGAGAAGGGGTCAACATGAATGACAAGAAGAAGTCACTTAGATCATACTCTTCTTCTCCGCCAACCTCCTTCCCTTCCTACCCAGAAACTGAGACTTGCAACCATAGCTTTAGAGGGAGAGAGTTTTAGAGAGATAGAGAGAGTTTGGTATATTCTCTCTGTGGAGGATGAATTTGAATAGAGCATAAGCCAAAGATAGTGGGAATATTGTCATCATAGAAAAATGGGTAGGCAACAAAGTGAACAACAGAAGCAAAACCACTCTCTGAGGAGCAAAGCAGTCCACTTTGTCTCTGATCTCACCACCGTCTTTCTCAACCCCATCTCTGATAAACCCTCCAAGCCTACTCCTACTCCTACCTCTGTAAGTCTCTCTCTCTCCCTCTCCATTCATTTGATTATAATTTTGTTGATTTTTATATCAGTACACGTATTTTGTATAGTCTTCCAATCGTAATAAGGGTTTTCTGATCAGAGTTTTGTTGTTCCTTGTTTTGTAGAGCTATCTGTCAATTCTTGAAGTTAATACTCTGGGGATTTGTCCTGGTTATCTTCAGTTTTTATTATTTTATCTGAAGAACGACTATTGAATTAGTATGTAGCTTTTGAAATATAATGCTGGAATTTTCAGAACGACTGTTTGGAATTATTTTGATATAATTTAGCCCATGATGGCTTTACATTAGGCGCTATTAGGGTTTTAATGCTGGAGGTTTTTCACAGGCATCTTTAATCATTTTTATTTATGCTGATATTACTAACTAATTAGAAAATTGGGTAAGCTTAATCCTGCATAATTTCCAATTACAAGCCTAATTTCACCAATTGCCTTAGATGTATTCATTTCAAAGAACGAATTTGAGAGTTTGTAGTCAAAATTTTCATTTCTCCCACTTTTTACTTTGTTATCTCTCTTCCTCTTCGGATAGGGAAAAATAGCTAATTATCCTGAATACTACTAAAGTTAAGTTAATTGTACAATGTATTTGGGTGTAATACATTAAAATTAGATGATCTAATTCCCACATGTAATTCAAAGAGTGTTAAGTCTTCATTTTAAGTTGAAAATCTTATGATACGCCCTTATCACCCCTCTCTCTGCTCACTACATTCAGTTTTAATTGTCTGGTAACTTTTCGAACTTATAAGTAGTCGTCTCGTCTCTTGTATTTTGCTAGGATGATGAGACTGAGCCAAAAAGAAGTCAAGTAGAATCGATTTCAGAGGATGATTCTGGGGATTTAGTTGATGGGCCTGATACATCTTCTTTTACTGCATTTCTCTATTCTCTACTGTCATCCTCAGAATCTGGAAGTAAATCAAACTTCGAGGTGCTGAATGAGCATCAAGCAGATAGTCAACCGACGTCTGATGTTATAATGAAAGAAAGTAGTGGGAAGAAGAGTTTATTTTCGAGGGGCAAACAGTCCATTGGAAGAGCTATTTACCAGGCTGCTAGATTAGGTGGGTATCAACATCAAGCCTCAGCCAAGGGCAGTTCTGATATGATGCTCGATGACAGCAATAATTCTAAGTTTTCTGAAGATGAGGGTATTGATATGCAAACTATGAATGAATCTGTGCCTTTGGACAATCTTCCAGAAACTTCTGAACCCTCATTGCTTCTGTCTGAAAAGACACGCGGTGCTCTTTATGCTGCACTACCAGCACTAGCTCAGGGGAGGAAATGGGTATTGCTATACAGGTATCGCAACATAAATTGTTCTTTATGAATTGTATGTGAATCTTTTGTATTATGGGTTTCCATTAGTTTTGATATCATTTGACTGCTGGTAACTCATTTAATCTGTCTATTATCCTCTGCAGTACATGGAGGCACGGCATTTCACTTTCTACTTTGTATAGAAGAAGCATGTTTTGCCCAGGCCTCTCTCTGCTGGTAAATTCTTTATCTCTACATCTATCAATGACTTGTGTGTATTTTGTTTATGACTATGCGTCTGAAAACAAAATATTATTTCCCTTTGAAGCATTAATGATATACTGTTTCCTTGGACGCCATAAAAGTATTTTTTTCTCGTCTTTTCGATTTCGAAGTCAATTTGAAATTTCGGTATGTCACTACGAGCTAATGGATGTCACTCCATATTCTTTTCTCATCTTTTCGTTTTCGAAGTCAATTTGAAATGTCAGTACGTCGCTACGAGCTAATGGATGTCACTCTCTATTCGTTGTAAGGTAATACTTCCTTTTGGAGTAATCAAAAGCACAAATAATGGAAATGATTCATATTTGCTGAATTATGTGAGTAACTCTTTGTTTTGCAAGTTACTTGAAACATAATAAACATGTGCTTGTTATTTTCATTAAGAGGGTATTATTACATATCCTATTTAATCTGAGCTGCCCTAGAGCAGGTTCAAGCCACTTCTGATAAGCTGGAATAATACCTGAATTTTCCACTATCATAATGCTGTAAGAATCTGAAATCCTGACTTTGTCATAGTGCCCTGACCATGTATGTGAACAAACAGTCATGTTGCATGATTATGCAGTCTATATGTCGAAACTTGCAGTACTTGAAATAATGTGCTTTGGATGTATTCCCTTTCCACATACGAAATGGGTTATTGGTCTCCCCTGCAGCACTATGTTGTTGTTTATAGCCACAACAATGATTCTGGTTCCCATGACTGTAAGAGCTTTGTGTAATTTTTGTTATTTGTAGTATGGCTGATCAATTGTTCTCAACGTTCATGTAGCGAGTCTTGGGATGAACAATAGAGAAATCAACGAATCTGCATTTGTACAAAAACTGGCTGTCTTAATAATCCAAGTGTTACCTATCACACTTTCATTAGCCTTCAAATTTTATGCTATAAAAGTGGGAGTTCAGATTCAGGTGGTTAATGAGCTCAAATTTTCCAATCAGTACTTCGATTAGGTGGCCTGATAAGAATAAAGTCTCCCCCACTAAGTTTTTTTTTTTTTTTTTGAATTTTAGTGGCATTAGGTTTACTGAGCAGAATTTATTTTCCCAGTATCTACTAAAACAAGAAAGAAGAAAAGGAAACCCAGTTTTTGTTCTGCTCGAAAAATCATTTCGGTTTCGTTCTTTTATGTGTGGAAGTGTTGGACTTCTTGACCTCCTCGATTACATTTTTTGTAAATATCATCTGGATGCCCCCCACCCACCTTTTTCTTAAAAAAAAAATAGAACAAAAACACCCCAACCTCTCATGTTTCAATTGTTCAGGTTGTTGGAGACCGCAAGGGGGCTATATTTGGTGGCTTAGTTGAGGCACCCTTAAGAGCAACAAACACGAGAAAATATCAGGTGATGCCAAATGACATATCTTCTGCCAATATTCCGCAGGTTCTTTGTTTCGTTTTTCCCTTCTTCTCAATGCTGATTTTTAAACAGGGCACCAATGCTTCATTTGTATTCACGAATACACCTGGCCATCTTGTTATATTTCATCCCACAGGTACTAATCTTTCCAACTTTACTTTCCTGGCGACGGCACTTGGGCATTCATCTGTTTTGAAAACATCAAAAGTTTCTCCTTTTTCTTATTCTTGTTTTAAGAATGTATTAAGTGCCTTTTTCTATGCAAATGATAACATTGCTATTTATGATGTATTGCTTTGAGAAATTGTAGCACTGTAAAATATCAGTGACTTTTGATGGATCGTCTATTTAATTGTTGTATTCTGGGTATGAAAATTGAACACGTTGCTTGCACTCATATTGCTGTCAGGTTTACCAAATGTGTTTTTGTCATTTATGTTTGTGTGTATTGTGTCAGGTTTATAGAGGAGAAAGTCATGTTTCTCATGGCTGGTTCTACAAAAATCACTACACTGACCAACTTACATTTAAGAATTAGAAGCATATTAAAATGCATTTTGAGCTTTTAATGCAGTATGCAAGCATCAGCTTTATGCTGGCTTTAACTATCTCATGTTGGTAGGCAGTTTCTCCCTGCCTTGCCAGGATCAAATCTCTGTAACAGTTAATGACTGGTTATGTATGTGCATTGTAATACTCTTTGTCTGGGGTTATTTGAGGCCAAAATTGCACCACTTAATTGTTTCCCAAGCGATCCTTTCTGCATGATCTCTATTTTGACTCGTATATTTATGGGAAAAAATATTGAGACAAAACTTTGTTGAGTTATAGTAGTAGTTGAGTTGAGTATATTTTATGGAAAAGTACTACAAACATTAACAATGCAAGGGTTGTTTGTGATTAAAGAGGTATTCCATCAGGTTGAAATTCTTATTAGTAATGGGTGCAAAAAGGAGGGATAAGAAACGGAAAATACATGATAAATCTGAAAACTATTGGGTAAATTAAAAAACCAATGCCCCAAACTCACATGTTTTGTTTGTAGTATTTGATCCGCCAGTCCTGAAAGGGTTCACCCATTTGTTCTGAACAGTTAAAACTTTTGTTTTTCGTGTCTGGATTTTTCTTCTTTTTTTCTGGGGTTTTTAGGTTACTAGGTCTGTTCTATTTTTCTTATTGACATATTTGTTGGATCTGATGACTATGTGTTATCAGGCGTGAACCGGTATTTCACTTTGTGCTCCACCGATTATCTGGCATTGGGTGGGGGTGGTCACTTTGCACTCTATTTGGATGGTGATTTGTAAGAGTTGTACTCCCTTTTCTAGCTAGTTTCTTCTCCTAGTTTTCCTGATACGTCTTACCCATTTATATTTGCCATCATACTTGGTGAAGGTACACTAACAAATGCTGTTGTGTTGTCTAATTTTAATTTTACTTGCAAAGAATGAATGGTTCAAGTTCGGCCTCAGAAACTTATGGGAACCCTTGTTTGGCACACACTGATGAATTTGAAGTGAAGGAAATTGAGGTATTTACGGAGCTCTTGCACACACACACACACACACACACACACACACAACACTCTCTCTCTCTCTCTCTCAAGCGTGGGACACATATAGGAATAGTTAACAATCATGCTATGTTATGCAGTTGTGGGGATTCATATATGCTTCCAAGTATGAAGAGATGGTTTCTTTACTGCGGATGGACGCACCAGGGATTAGCCGCTGGTAAATAATCTTGTAGCTTGAAGCAGACTACATTTGATTCTGATTATCAGTCACCTTGTATAGTCATATGCTTGATACTGGTTGCCACCTAACAACTGAAGATGGAAAGGATCAGTATATATATGTTTTTTTTTTGTTACACTTGTACAGTCAGGTCCTTGGCCATTTTTGGTTACTTATATGAAATAATTAGCACCCCGCCCCGATCCCACGCGATATATATTTTGTCATTTTTTAATTTATTTTCATGCATTCTTTTCTTCTTTCACTTTGAGCAAGATAAGGAATAATAATAATAAATTATTAACCCGTGCAGTTTGTTAGAGCACATTGATGGATAATCCGTGTAGAGAACTACTTAATTTCTTGTATTTTCAGTACTGAATGTTGTGGAAACGTTTTGGCTCATGCCTGAAGAGAGAGGGAGAGAGAGAGAGAGGTGCAGGAGTGATGAAAATGTTCAACCAAATGGTTTCCAATTTGGTATACCTTGGTAGACTTGGTTCTCCACAATATTACAGTGATGAAGGAAGAGCCCATCAGGCCAATTCAAGTTGTATACCCTCGATTTGGATATCTTAATATTCAATTCGATTGTGATTCGAATGCAATTAGATGGTACGGTAACCAAATGTCTCTATCAATTCAATTTGAAAAGGGAATAGACCGTCGTGAACATGACGAGAAAGGCCATGAAAAATAAAAATGTTTCAAAAAATATTTCAATATATTTCATGAACATTTTTGTAACCAAAAAAAAAAAATTAAAATTTGTTTTTGAAATGTTTTGTATGAGTGGCCAAATATATAAAGAAATTTGAAACGCGAACTGATTGGTTAATGGAGAGTTGGAGAGAAGATTGACAGGATAAAAATAGTATTACCTTTCCAAGGATTAAACCAATTAACGGAAATTAATACGTATCGAATTGGTAACCAAACCTATTAAACATCAACAAACATACATCAAACGGAGACAGAGAAAGCATGATGATGACCGAGAAGAAGAAGAAAAAAAAGATTACATCTATAGAAACTCAAATTCAAATATCAAGTAAAAAAGTCAAATTCTTGTCTACGAAATCACCCTTTCTGTGATCTCTTGGAGAAATTGCAAGGAATGTCAATATGAGGAGCTTTGTGAAAAATAAATTTTGACCAAATGAAAAAATAATAATTTAATCAATACGAATTAGTTTAATAGTTGAACAAGGGCAAGAAATGAATTCAAATATTTTCTATGTGAACTTCGGGTTAGTCAATACACGGATGGATTACATGTATTCGCGGCTTTCTACGAGTTTAAATAATGTGAAGTTAGGACGATTTTAGTATATATAAAAAAATATATTGTGGGTAAAATATAAAAATTTTAATTTTTAAGGGTATAAAATAAAATTTTTAAATTTTTTGAGGTGCAAAGTGCAATTATTATCCTTTCCCACACCATAAAGAGTCGTTGCCACGACGTCGCTTCAAAGACTACCATCTCTTTCCTTCCAAGGACCACGAGCATCTGGAAAAGCATGTATACAGTACAGTGGACTGGTCCAATAAATAAGACTCAGTCCAATCCAACAACAAAAATCAAAAGAAATTCGAGTCTCTCTCTGGTCGCCCATTAATGGCGGCGACCAAATCCAAAGCTTCAAAACCGAGCTCAGATGGCACAAACCCCAAGGTCTGGCTCTATTCCTTGTTGCTCACGCTTCAGTACGGTGCTCAGCCGCTCATCTCTAAAAGTTGCACTGGGTAATGTTTCATAAACCGAACCTTGATCGTCTCAATTAGCCTCAGAAACAATGGCGTTCGATTCGTAATCGATTGATTGCATTGCTTTAATTTGTGCATTTCAGTTTACTGTAAGTGCGATTTCAAATTGCTTGCTGATTATGCGTATGCATTTTAGGTTACTTCAGTACATTAGAATTGTGAATTAACTGAAAATGGTGATTTAGTCGGGATTTTTACTTGATATGATCATATTTCGGTTTTTTTTTAGGACTGCTAAACATTGCACCAGGTAATGTTTCATCAATTAAGCGTGATCATCTTAAGTTGCCATAGAAACGGTGGTGTTCTCTTTGTAATCGATTGATTGCGTTGTTTTACTTCGTACATTTCAGTTTACTGTAAGTCTGATTTCTAATTGCTTGCTGATTATGCTTATGCATTGGCGCTCACTGTTAGAAATTTCAAAATTATGAATTGAACTAGTACAAATAAAATTATGAATTGACTGAAAATGAAGATTTAGTCTCGGTTTATTATTTAAAATGATCATATTATGACTTCCTTTTTTTTTTCCTGGGATTGCGATGTCAAATGATTGGGTGGGATTGAGTTAGGTGGGAACAACTAACAAGTTATTTAGTCTGATTAATCAAATTGAAAGAAAGCCATGTGTGAGCAATGTAAGTAGGTGTGTTGGTTAACACCCGTGAGGTGGTGTTTTCAAATATTAGGACAGCTATTTGTGCAATTAATGAAACTGGAGAGATCTCTACCTAGTCCATCCCTCTCCAAATCCTAATTGCCTATTTATTTTTATGCCCATGTTGCAGCTCAATTGTTGTTATGAACACACGTACCTAGTCCATTCATTACTCCGACATTCTTTGATTGAATGATGATATTTGGTTTTAGAAGTTTCCTTTAGAGAACTCTACAGAATTATTAGTTCAGATCTTGCTTCATTCTGTTATTTGGTTCAAAAATAGACCCGCATAGTGCTGGCTTTAAAAAAGATGGATGTTTGTCTCATTCTCCAATGTTTACTTCAGTCTAGGAGAAAGTGACTTTACCAGAGAAATCATCTTGCTAGATGGTGTAATGGTTGGTGATGGCTTGTTTTCAAGGACATAAGAAACAATATACCCTTTGCGAAGAATTTATTAATTTTTAGCATTGCTGAAATATTTTGCACCAAAGCTAATCGAGTATAATAGGAGGAAAACAGGCTTGGAATGTGGAAATGAGTATGGGGCAATTTTGTGTTTCTACGTGGTGGCCTTCTTCCATGCATTCGTTTATTTCCTTGTGTCAGAAAGAGGCTAGTTGATTGGCAGCTAGAGATACTAAGTTGGTGTAAGAATTTGACCAAGGTACTTATTAAGGGGAAATTCCTTTTAGAAAGACAGTGAAAGTGTGGTTTTGATCAAACTATTATTTGCATTAAAGTTATTGGATCTGAATTGGGTTGGTTTATGAAAAGTTTGATTGACTTTTTAAGGTTATGAGAAGTGTTTCTATCAAAGTTGCTTGTGGTCTTTAGTTGATAGTGAATTTTACCCTGGCGGAATTTGTGCAAATGTATAACTAAATACGAGTTGCATGATTAAGCCCGTTTAGACGGCAGGTTTGAGCTTGTTTGTAGTTACAACAAGGATCCATATAAATGGCCCTGCTTGCTTCGTACAGTCTTGGCTCCAAATTTTGTAGCTAAATCATCTCAAGGAAGCTTAATTTTGATTTCCACCGTTTGAATAATCTCATATTTGTGCAAGACTTGGATACTATGCCAGTGCACATTATGTCATTATTCATTTTTTTCATTAGTTCATCATGTTGCACTTTGTGTATACATTTTTGAACACTAAGTGTGTCAAATTAATATTGAAATGTACTCCGAAATAAGTTGCTGTGTAGTGCAACACTAAATATACTGAAATGATCCTGTCATTATGTTCTTGTTGTGTATTGCTCTTACAGCTGGTCCAACAAGTTTTTCACTACAAACTAACTAGCACTTCGAACCCAATAAGTTGTTAACCTCTAGGGTGGTGTTTGGATCACCATGGGAGGATTGAAATGAATTGGAATCCGAACACAATCCAACCCAAAGCAAAGGGATCCGGATTGGAGGATTATAAAGTTCGGATTCAAATCCTATTCCATCTTTGGATAGGTTTTATTTAGTTTGTGGACCCCATTCACATATGAAGATAAAACAACTAAAATGACCCTTGCACCCTTGTGTAAAAAAATGTTATCCATTCCTATACCGTGTTTGGAATGGAATGAAAAAACGTTCAATCCATTAGTATTGTCGTATTTAGGAAAAAAAATATGAATCAATAAATTACTCATTTTTACAAAATATTACAATAAATATTTTGTTCATTTATTTAATTTAATTTGTACAATACACTTTTAATCAGAAAAATCATATGCATCATGCAAAAAAAAAAAAAAAATTCCAACACAAAAACAATACACAAATTTATACAATTCATGCCTAAGTCAATATTTGTTTCTTTCTAGAAAATCTTAAGTTGTTTTTTTTCAATAAATAGCAAAATTGATGCAAACCATATATTAATTTTTTTCAATGACCCAAATGCAATTTATTTTCCATGAATTTTAGGGCATTTTAATATTATTGCCTGAATTAATAGTAAAAATTAGGTCAATTTAAAATATGTTGGTTTAATTAAAAAGTTAATTTTTTTTAGAGTGCATCTATAAGGAAACAAATGAATGAGCATAAAATTTTTAAGATCTTCAAAATTTAAGATGTAATGAAACCCAACACCACAAAACAAATTTGATTTTTTAATGAGACCCAAACCCTTTCATTCAAAGTTGACTTAGACCGAATATTTTTACACACTCTCAAATCATGTGCTTGCATGCTACATTCTGTCAACTGAGAGAGAATTTCTAACGGTAGTAATTTAGTTCAAAAGTATAGGAGAGTAATGGGCTAATTTCTGAACATAGGGGGTAAAGTGCAAAAAAACCGAACCACTAGGGTATAAACTAGATTTTAATTTGGTTAAATTGCTCATCTTCCTTGGTTTACTGTAGAGAGAGTTCCAGATGTTTGGGTTGCAGCATCAAACAGAGAGAAAGAATGAGATAGAGAGAGAGAAGCATCTGAAAAAATTTATCTTCTTCCCTCTCTATCTTCCCTAACAAATCGAAATTGGTTACCGTGGAGACCATCTCTATCTTCCCAAACAAATGGAAGTTGTAGATCTACTACTGGCTGGGACATACCACACACAGATCTACTCAATAGATCTGGGTGTTTGGAGAGTTCCAAACACCACAGTAGAAAAAAATCGAGCAGGGTTACCGTGGAGAGAGAGAGAGAGGGTATTTTTGAATTTTCAAATGTAATCCTACTTCACAATTCTGAAATCCACACAGCAGAAGGGTTTGCTCAATGCCTGCAGAGGGGATTGAACGCTTCAAAACCTACGGCCCGAGGAATTCAAAACCAAGGATAATCCCATGCCAAAAAATTATCCAAACTAGGGATAAGTGAACCCCATTCACAATTTTAATCTAATCCCCCCCAATCCCTTGATCCAAATACCACCTAGGTGTATGAAAGTTACGATCACTAATTCAAATATTTCTCTTCATATTACACAGAATATCTTAAATTAATCATGGATGTTTTGAATGATTAGTTTCTACTTGTTTCTGCATATTTACTTACATGAAAACACTACTTCCATTATTTCTAATGCCTAGCTTCCTTAAATAGGTTTTGGGGCACCGAACAAGAGATGAGTAGTTTTGTATTGTTTGCTTTTGTAGCCTTTTACAGTGACTAACAACAGGAAGAATTGTTTCTTGATAAATGACCCCCTATATTGCCAGTTCTAAACGCACTCTGTAATTTTTCGTGCAGACGCGAAGTGATTGTGACTTCATCTGTATTGACGTGCGAGGTAGTAAAGGTAATTCTTCTTCATCGTCTTCTTCCTCTTCTTTTTATCTTGTCCTCGGTCTTCAATTTTTGGTTCCACATATGTCTACAAACTAAAGCACTTCATATGATTTGTAGGTCATTTGTGCTTTTATTCTCATGGCAAAAGAAGGTAGTTTGAAGAAAGTATTCAAGGAATGGACTTTGGTTGGCTCATTGACTGCATCGGGATTGCCAGCAGCTATCTATGCACTTCAAAATAGCTTGTTGCAGATTTCATACAAGAATCTTGATTCACTCACATTTTCAATGCTGAACCAGACAAAACTATTTTTCACTGCTTTGTTTACATATATGATCTTGAGGTAGTTTTTTCACTTCTCATTAAAAAGTTTTACACATAGGATTCAAGAGATACTCTTTTTTTGTAAAATCCTTGCTAGGATTGCACTCCTTGTATTGGCCTATCAGTATAAATGTCTAAAATAGCCTCTGGATCACAAGTGTTCTTGTTTGGTTACTAGGACCTTTTATTGTTCTCTGGGGTGTTGTGTGAACTATTACTCAAACTTCGTTGGGACCTTTAATATTTTGGGGATACATAATAACAATGAAGCCTCTGGTGCAGTTGATTATGTCAGTATGCTGCCCTTAACCTACCACCTGGCTAGTGTTGTAGCAAGGTTCCTTTGTTTTTCTCAACTAAGCTGCATTTTCCCTTTTCTGAAGTTCCTATTATGGTGTGTCCACATTCAAGGTGTTAGTTCCATACCTCGTTATTTGAATTTCATTTTTTTTCTGAACACCACACCCAAAAAAATTGTGTGACTGTCATTGTAAAGCTGTTTTACTGTAATACTATCTGATGACTGTGTAGTGAGGCCGTGTCTTGCCATGAATAAACCTAGACAACTCTGTTTTTCTGAAGTTCATCCTGAGAATGCTGTAGCTGCAGTTATTGAGTGTACCCTGTTTCTTTTCTGGGTTCAATTTGTAGGCAGAAGCAATCAGTTCAACAGATTGGGGCATTATACTTGTTGATAATTGCTGCAGTTCTTCTAAGCATTGGTGAAGGATCCAGCAAAGGTCCTGGTAGTAGTAACCCTGATGAAGTTTTATTCTATGGAATTATTCCTGTGTTGGTTGCTTCTGTACTCTCTGGTCTGGCTTCTGCACTGTGTCAATGGGCTTCTCAGGTTAGCAAAAGTTGTCTGTATCTCTGATCTGAGCAAATATTTTTTATGCTGTCCTAATTGTTTCTCTTTTCATATATTCTTCTTTTTATTACAGGTAAAGAAACGCGCATCATACTTGATGACGGTAGAGATGTCTATAGTTGGGACCCTATGCCTTCTCGCTAGTACCTACAAGTCTCCAGATGGAGAAGCTATCAGACAGCATGGATTTTTTTATGGCTGGACTCTACTAACCTTGGTAATTAGCTTTGTTAGCATTTGTTGCTATTGGATGTTATGATAGTTAGACTCAGCTGCTATCAGATGAAGTTGCACCTGTGCAAGAATGAAACCAACCATAAACATTTAAGTTCATAGTCTTAAAGCACTTCGCATTAAGAAAGGAAAAATAGTAGTTATCCTGAAGATCATGTGGATGGTTAAAACTTTATGTGACCTGGTCTAGTTTAAAATAAGAATCTTCATTAGTACGATAAAAAAGGAAACTTCATCACATGATCAATGGTTTTATGATTTGAGGTAAATAATGATTGAGAAAGTGGTCAGGTTGACTTTCCCTCTTCCATTGTGCTCCGTTTTAAAATGATGATGTGTGTTATTATTCTGAAGTTTTCATTGTGGTGCACAGCTACACGTATGATGCTTCTGTTTTTGTTAAAATGAATCTAACTGATGGCAAAATTTTTGACTTTGTGAAGATTCAACTTCAAACGTGTTAGTTTTCTCTGTTGCAGGTCCCTGTTATGATCAATGCTGTTGGTGGAATTCTTGTCGGCCTAGTGACATCTTATGCTGGTGGTGTTCGAAAGGCAAGTCTGGCACCCTAGCTATAGATGACGTTATAAGATACAATATATAAAATTATGGAACATTGGGTCAGAACAGCTCAAAATGTGCCTATGTGCCATAAATCAATTGACCAATAAAAAAACCACAATCTTAAGTTTTTGACGCCAATGTTTGGCTAAAGTTTAGAGAACTTCCTTGCTTTTGGAACCCAAGGTTTTTGAATTTTGCCTTTGGGCTGTAGAGACCAAGAAAGCACTTTCAAAAGTAAGAGAGTCACTGGCTTTTTGTTATAATCTGATTGCAACATTAGAAAAGAAAATCCAAGTGCCTGATGCACTGTCTAAGTGACACATGTATTGTCATCTTTTTAAGGTCAACTGAACACCTTTCTAATGTTAGTGGCCCTGTAGCCTTATGGTGGATCATTTCTTGCATTCTAATATTGATTTCTATTGAACAAGATTGTGGTACAGTTTGCTTTACTGTTGTAGATTTTTTATAATCTTCGATTATTTTAAAACATTTCTTTGGAAATGCATGCAGGGATTTGTCATCGTGTCTGCACTTCTTGTCACAGCCTTACTGCAATTCATCTTCGATGGGAAACCACCTTCATTGTATTGCCTTGTGGCTCTTCCACTAGTGATGACTAGCATCTCTATATACCAAAAATACCCATACTCTGTGAGAAAGAAGGAGTCGTAGACCATGAATGTCAACACAGTGGGAGAGGGAGATTTTTTCTTGACACCCACCAACTTTTCATGGAGGGTGGATGGTAATTGAAATTTTTACAAGTGTATGCTCATACCTCATAGCTTAGGGAATTAAGAAAGGATTCTTTACTTCCTTTCACCCCACTTACTCGAATTGAAGGTGTATATCGGATTGTTTTAAGATTCATACGGTTTAGTACACGCATTTACTATATTCTTGAACGCATTGTACTGCTGCCTAGTTAAGCACTGGAACTATTTGAATCAACCTGCGTTGTCCTTGTATGAGAATACAGGGGGATAAAGCAATGCAAGTCATGTGCATTTTGCTCTGGTGCACGCCATGCTGAATTCATACGGCTTGTGCTGTGAGGTAGCCTTTGCAATCTGTTGACACAATTGAGCAGGCGCTTTAGAGGGTCGTTAACGTTGTACGTAGTGCACAAGTTTCGGGTCTATGGCAGTGTTTGGAAGAGGTAAGTTGTAAGGTAATTTTATTTTCATTTTGGAGAGGCTTATTTTCGCATACTATTTAGCCCATCGAGGTTGTACTGCAAATTCTATAGGCAAACTAGTCATTCCTAATTCTAGAAACAAACTAATCATATTCCAAAATAATTCTTAAATCGCTAGTGAGATGAGCCAAATTCGAGATCTAGGGATAAAAATTCCAAAATCTTTTAGTTATGTTACTTTTTAATATGTTTTCCTTATTATTATTCATCTGGAAAGTTATTTGTACTACCATGTCATGTTTGGTTCTGGTATAAATAAAATATGGAATTGGGTAATTAGTTTTTATCTAATCTATATAAATTGTTATTTGATCTTATTTTTTATGTAACAAATTTGGATCGAGGTTGATATATGGTATAAATCTATAATTATAATATCAAATATATGTTTGGATTAGGTAATAGTGTACAGTATTAAATTGAAAATGACAACAAATATTGAAGACTAGTTTATATAAGGTGTATTTTTATATGAAGGTGCAAGGGTAATAAAGTTATTAGTGTTTTTAATACTAAACTTGTTAAAAATAATATAATCTTTCATGCGGTGTTCATTTTTATTTTATTTTATTTTTTTGGGAGAAAGAACTTGAATCTTTGACTTCAAAAAAGTATCATTAGACTAAAGGTTCGTTGCTATTCATTAATATCTAATACTAGGTGTTAAACGATATTCGTGAACTGGGTCGAGATTAATTAAAAATTATTATTAGATTGCCATAATTTAATTCAAACTTAATATTATATTATTCCCGAATTAAATTTATTTAATCTAATCACTTAATACCTAAACTAACACATGCCCAACGTAGAAGTTCCCCTACGATACAAAGTCGCATATGGGTGTGAATACGATGAGATGTTAGGGTGTATAAGGTATTAATCCCATATATAGTTAGTGTGGGAATTTTTAATAGGAACACAAAGCAGTAGAAAAATAACATATTACAATTGACTAGTCATCGTCACAATTTAAAAATGGCATTATTTGTTAATACGATTAATAAGCAAGTCTGATTAGTGTCTAACACAAATAACTTGAATTTTATATCATTTACATGTTTAATTAGTATTGTATGAATTTTGAGCTAATATTGACATGAATCCTTGTAAAATGATTTTTCTTATTTGTTTTTGCTATTACATGAAGTAAGTAATTTTTTGTTGGGTAAATAAAGGGTATTAGTTTTAAATTTTCAATTCGGAGGTCATATAAATTAACTTGAACACGATGCGATGGTAAATAACATGAGACAATATCATGACATATGACATAATTAATTAAATGTATTGTATTTTAGTTAATTAACGCTCGATGCGAATTTGAAATGATACAATTTAAATGTTATTAGAGACGACTCAATTGCTACTCCTAAATTATATTGCATCCACCCATAGAGACCCTGTAATTAATTGATATATCGTTTGGTTAGTGATTGTAAAAAAATAAATTGTATTAAATAATATAGATTAATTTTATATAAGTAAATAAAATATAAGATTAAATATACAACAAAAATATTATCCATTGTAATACAATGTTTGATAATATACTAGATTTTAGTAGGATGATAAAGTATTAATTATATATTGCCTAAAAAATAATCAATCTAGTCTAGTTATTCATGTTTTTATTTATTTGGTGGGTAAAATAATAGATTTATAATCTAATATGCTTTAACTGTATTATAATATCATATCTCTAGGTGGTATTATAATTAACTCAATAATATAATAGGGCATATTATTTATATATG
>CM042202.1:20809443-20835773 GCA_023539305.1 Ilex asprella
ACCATACCCTCTGCTTCCAAGGTAACAATTCATACGTAAATTTCCTATTCCTATAAGTTCAAACGATCTTAATCTCATATATTTTTTTAAATTTTTACTCTTTAATTTGCTGCGAATATTGAAATGGAAAGGGTATTGGGATCACTGTATTGTTTCCAAGTGGAAAAACGTCAGATTTAATACCTCTATGTCCGTCCGAGCTTAAGCTCATTATTTTTTAACTTTTATTGTTTAATTTCCTGCGAAGATTGAAATCAAGAGGGTATTGGAGTCACTGTATGGTTTCGAAGTGGGAAAAGTCCGAACCCTAAACATGGATGGCAAGAAGAAGAAGAGAGGCGGACTCTTGATTGCGAAACCGGATTACAAGAAGGCATATGTGACTCTCAAAAACCCTTTATCAATTTCTCCTGATCTGTACCCTATTCGAATAATCGAAGAAGATAAGCAAACCATGAAGAAGCAGGCAAAATCAAGCATTGTTGAAGACGGGGAAGCGAAGAAGTCACATTGGCTTGAGAGTAAGGATGTTGGAAAGTTTAAGCCCGAGACGGGTTTCCATGGGGGTGGTGCTAGGTTTCCGTGGAGCAGCATGTGCTCTTCGTCTTCAAGGTAGTTTGGATTGTGCTAGAATATGAGAATTTGATTAGCTGTTTTGGTTGTTGGTATTACCTGTTTGATAATTGATTTCATTGAGTTAATGATGTTGAGACTTGAGAATAGTGTTAGATAATTGCCAAAAATGTGGTTATATTTGATGCACGAGTATGAAAATTACAAAAGTTCTTTTGTTTCTTGTTGGTTGATTGACAAAATATGTTCTAATGGAGTTATGTTAATATAGCTTTTGAAATTTGATTTGTTGTGACTCCTGATTTGGCTATTGGATTAGTTTTAGGTATACATGTTAATGTAAGGTGACGGTGTTGGGAGTGTATGCAATCGTGAATCATTCTTTTGATGTCTTCTGATGGTTAGATTTATGCTTCCTAGGTTCGAACAACTGAAAATTCCTATAGTGAAGGTTCCAAAAGAAAGGGATATCCTGAATCTCATTTCGATTGGTCATTGCTAGTTGACAATAAGTAATAAAAATGGTTGTTTTTTTTCTCTGTTTGGAAAATTTATCCGTTGTGGTGCCTAAGCATGACAAATTACTTGAGTTCGCTAGATTTGTCTTGGTTACTGATGGTTAATGGGGGTTTTTGTCACGTTGATTGTTGAAATCTTTTTCAATGGATGTCTGGATTGAATTTTGGATCAAATGGAAGGGAACAAACCTCTGCGAAGCTTTGCTTCTATCAAAACATTCTATTTGGATCTATACTAAGTGTTGGTATTGTATTCTAGTATTATGTTCATATGTCCGTGAGTAGATTCTTAGTTACTTTCCAGCATGAGATACCAGCTTTTTGAGCTGTTATAGAACTCTGTGGCCAATTGAGTTTCCAAGATAATTGAGGTATTGATTGGGTTGATTTGGGATATCAGTCCTTTTTTGAATCATCATTGGAAGTCAGGTAGAAAACTAAGAAAAGGATTGGTGCTTGAACCTAGACAAAAATCAAAGAGTGGCAGGATAGAATTATATGCGATGAGTGCCTCACTCTGTCCGTTGAGGTAAATATATTTTTGGCATGCCAGGATTCCTTGTCTGCACGTGTCACTTTAAGGTTATGTGTCTCTTCGGTTTCATTTTGGTCAATCAGTCAATATCTTCTTTGTTTGGTGCTTCTGATTCTTTAACTTACTGAGGTTTAATTTTAGAAAGGTTTCCGGTAGACATGCATGTGGCCTGGACATCAATATGCAATCTTTTTTTCCATAGGTGTATAATATTGGCATGCATCGAGTAAAGTGAAACTGAGGTCAATTGTGGTATTATTAATTGAATTCTTGAGGTACATAGTTAGACTTCCGATGGAGATATTAAGACAAGAGTCATTGTTATTTAACTATAGGAACTTTTTCCTACTAAAGTTTGACTGAAAGACAAAGGTGAACACTCGCTTTGAAGCTGGGTGCACATTGTGTAAAAACGAAAAAAAAATTACGTTTGTTGACGACTAATGTAGGAGAAGGTGCCAGGTGCAACTGGGGAGGTGAGTATGTTATTTTAATTCCCAGTTCATTGTACACTCAAACACATGTCCTAACTACAGCTCCTAATTTTATGTGATGGTTTGTTTATCTTATATCCAATTAACAGCCAGTCAACATAGTGCTAGGCTCGAGACAGTATCTATCATATAGAAAGACGATGACATCTAACATTTTTATCACAGCTTGTAAAATAAAAGGCTGTTTGCAGTATTATGTTATACATGAGTCTATGTTGGACTTGTACAAAGATATGATTACTATTGATATGTATCCATGTTTGAGCTGATTTCTATAAGTAGGAAAAACTGTGGGTTTCTTACATCTGCTCACAAGTGAGAAGCCACACTCGCAGGCAAGTAAACCAAAATAGCTATGATCAGATACGCGTTATACATCAACCAGCCAACTTTAGAAGAAGATGACTGTTCCCTGGATTTGAAATTTCTAGTGTAGATGTTGTATCTGATAAATCTCAGGAGATGGATTGCCTTCGGCGGATGGCTACTCTGTAGCCAGTGGGATTTGGTTTCTGTTGTTGTCCTTCATCAGTTTCATCCCCATCTTCTTTTACCTGCAAAAGAGCAGACTTCTTTATCTTCCTCCATCCAAAGGGCCAACTTGATATATTTCTTTGCTTGTTGTTTAGCTTTTGATATTCTTGTTGCAGCTCAGATTGGTCTTTCTGCAGCTCTGCCAGTCTTATCTTTACGTTCTCCAGTTCTGCTTTGAGTGTCTTGATCTCCTTCTTTGTAGATGAGCCGACACCTTCCTGGTCTGAGTTATCATCACTTGCTGCTTGATCTTTCTCTTGCATTGCCGCCCTCATTTTTACTTGCTCCGAAAACAAAACCTGCAAGTATTTGTTCTCTTCTTTAGGTAAGAATCTTTGTTTGGAAGGATGGTGAGCTGGTGAGCTCTGAAGACATGGGCTCCATGGACTCTGGTGGGTGCATGTGTGGAAATTTTTGGGTTTCGATACATCCACACTTTGTTTTATGGACTTTCTGATCCATACGATGTAAATGGGGGTCTCTTGAGTCTCGACAGAGTTAAAGGCATCATTTTTAGTATTATCAGAATAGTTTCCATTTAGTAAGGTTACAGTGTTTAAATATTTTTCAATTTGAGATGTATCTAGAATAATTGCATCAGGCTTCTGAAATATTGTTGACAACTCTGAGATCTGTAAAATATTAAAGCCTTTCTTGTTAGAGCTGCTGACATTTTATACTTTATAGTAGACTTGAAGTTTGATTTTAACTCTGTTATACTTGCATCTAAATGGTCCAATTTATAATAGTTGTCCTCTTGTTAATTAAGAAAGTTTTGCTTCTTGGCTTTTCCTCGGCATTTTCATTCTATATGAAAGCCTATTATTATGGTGTTGTGGCACTGTGCTTATAGGTTCTGGGCTTATGACTTAAGACTGGTATCTCTTCCATCTATTATGTGCATGCTTATTTTAAATATAGATTTTGATACCAGTTGGTTAATGGACTCCCAATTACTATAAAGGCGCTAAAATTTAGGTGTTTTTCAAAAGATATTACGAGAAAGGGTTCAATGAATGCCGCAGTTCAAGATGCATAGCTTCCACTATCTTGGAAAGGCGAAATCCTACATTTCCGAAAAATCCTACATTAGAGGTATGGGTTGCAAGGAGAGGTTTATACTGAATGATTCCCTGGAATGTGGTCATCAGACGATAATAGAAGACGATCGTAGTATCGTCTACGTCGTCTTATTGTCTGTACCTTTGGTTTAAAGTAAACTCTTAAGAAGTTCCTTAATAAGATATAGTTGTTGCTTGATTTCTCCCCTTCATATTTTTGTGCTATATTTTAGAAAATATTAAAGTAGCTAAGATATATGAAAAGCTCAACAGGCACATGGTTGGTTGCTTGTATCTTAAGGACTTATTTTAATTTTTGCAGTTTGAAGTACGTAAATTAAGCTTCTGTTTAACGCAGCTAGATGCTATTATAAATTGAAATTTCAGAATGCTCATGAATTTCACCTGTATCACAGTTCTTAGAGGCAATCGATCATTTTGTGCAGCATGCGTGCATGCATCAAGTGACAGCTTCTCGCAGTCCATGACTTTGCATAGCCTTCTTCTGTCATGCTCGGATAGTGAAGGATGAGTCTGTAGAGAAGATGAGAAAATTAGGCTTCATGTTGTTTGGCAGACAAAATCGTGAAGCAAGGAACTAAATGTTGTTTCGAAACAGCTAAAATGCTTCATTTCCATGGGGACCGAACTGAATTAATGATTGAAAATCGAAATTCCTATATTTCAAGGTGTTTCAGTATGTTCTGACATGATTCGGTATGTTTTGATATTGAAACTATGCCCCGAAACGGGATTTTGATCCTTTCTGTAAAGTCCACAAATAATGGGAAAGTTGACAGATACCTTGAGGTAAATATCAATGGCTCTATAGAGGCCATCATCACATGTCCGAGAATTCTCTGGCAATGCTTCAGCCAAAACTTGAAACTTGGTGATGGAGAGATTGGGGTCCTTTGCGATTTCTGCAAGGTAATTGTCTAGTAGTTTGCTAATGTTCTGTTTTCCCGATTTTTGTTGTTGCTGCTGCTGTTCATGCATCAAAAAATACTCCATGATTCTTTGCACGACATCTATATTGTGCATTGTCTGTTCTTCTGTTGAACTGGGCCAGCCATTAGTGAGAATTGATGGGAATGTTAGTAAGATTGATCATTAGGAATGTTCTTGAAAGGATACTGTAGAAAACTGAGATATAAGCATTCTTAGAAGAAAGAATAGGTGGAATACTCACTTCACTGGCTTCCCTTGATCCCCCATTGTATAACTGGGAATCAAAAGATCATCCACATTGGCATCTTCCAACACCATGCCGACTCGTTTCTCCAGATCTGAAATCAAAGCTGGCGATGCGGAATATACTATAGCCATTTTTAACATCCACAACAAAAACTTACAAGAAACAGCTTCTTTCTGAGGAGGCAGGAGGCTCACTAGGCTTTCTATAATCGTTCTTTGCTCTTTATTGTTTCCGATTGCCCCTTCCTGCCTCCTACCACTCCTAATATTCCACTGCAGATCACTTTTTACATGACCAAATTTTTTTGCTTCACCCATCTCTACATCCATGCCCGGCAACCATTTTTCTGCGTATTGCATGATACACGAGCCAATTATTTCTGGTTTTAGTCCTTTTGCCCTTACTGCTGTTATAATCCTCATGAAATGATCAATGCGAAGAGTAGCCACATCGCCAAACCACCAGCTTTCTTCACTTACCATTTCTCCGGAGGTTGAATTTTCCCGGGAAGCCTTCCAAGCAATTGAATCACAACATCGTCGCACAATTTGGAGGTTTTCAGCCCAAGGAGACAGAGTCTCACAAGATTTTAGGACAGTAATGGAGTCTCTCCATGAAGAAAGGACTACAAATGTAAGGAAAGCTTCTGTCTTAGATAGCAGGTTTCCATCTTCCAGTGCTTCAGTCATCTCTAGGAATTCTGATGCACATCTTAGTGCAGCTACGTTATTGGGGTTTAAGCTTACCGGTAGACCATAACAAAATTTCAGAATGATCTCAAATGTTTCTGATCCACCTGGGAAGTTTTCCAGTTTGAGGTCATAGCCTAAACTTGAGCTTGCAGACTGCAGTTCGATTCGAGTCAGATAGCCACATCTTGCAACCAATGGATACTGTTTCAGGTGAAATGGATGGGATTAGCAAGTAACTTAATGAGATAGCAAATTGCTTAAACCAAGCATATTCTGGTGTGAAACCGCTTAGGAAAGCGAGTCAAGGATCAAAATTTTGTTTTGGTACATTGTCTTGATAAGCTTAGAGCAATGGGAACAGAGAAAAGATTTGGAAATTTGTTTTCGAAACATACCAAAACACCTCGAAAGTCAAAACGTATGAGTTTTGATATTTTGTTTCGGTTTCAATGAAAACCGGAACTTTTTAGTCGTTTCAGTGGAAACGAAATGGAATTTTCATCCTTAGTTGATGTGAAATCACTCAGGAATAATACCTTAAAAAATTGAGTATAGGCTTGAAGTTGTCATGGTCCAAAATGTTATACTGGATTGAATCATATTATTTCCAGCTTATTTGATGAGACAGAAAATATATGTGCAGATTTTTCATGTACATGTACAAAATTGGGTTATTACTTTGTAAACTATGAATCTCTTGTGCATTAAGAGTAAATGGACTGACAAAAAGCCATTTTAAGCACCAATGTCATTATTTGAGGTAAAGTTATATGTTCCCTTTTAAACTGTTTATTCGTATTACAGTACAAAGCCCTGTTCATGTTAATTCAACAACTTGAGCAAATTTTCTCAGTTGGTAGCTGTGTATAATCAGTTCATGAATTGATGTTAAATCTTAAACAAAATGCTTAAAAACTATTTTTAAAATATGCATAGACTGATATTTCCTTATTCTATTAGGTATGAACTGCAAATGGATTTCATCAATAACACTAGAACAATCTGAATAGAAAATTCTTTTCGGTATATAAGTGATTTCTTTCTTTTCAGTACAAGTCTACAGATGTCCTTGATATAAGCTGATGGTTTAATATTTTTTGGTTTTGGAAGTTAGTTACTTTCTTTGTTTCCTTTACTCTATAGTCTCTATTTGTTGAATATAGCATATGTGGTTGAATCTTTAGCATTGATCTTTTAAGATGAAGTCACCATACAAATATTACTCAACTATAACATAATGAAAAGAATGGCATCTTTATTTTGTGTTTCTCATAAACCATTTGTAGACTTTGTAGGTTTAACAAGAAATTGGCATTTGTTGTTACCTTGTGAACATGGAAGATGATATCCTGCACTTGAATTGATAGATCTGTGGGGATTTGAGAGGTGACAAACCTGTCAAGCACCAAAATAATGAATGAGATTTAGCTTAAGGAGGAAATTAAGTGAAAACATTGAGAATTACAAAAGGGAAGATCTTTTTAAAGAGTAAAAACAAAGTTAAAATTCATTGTTTGGGATGTAGGATTGTTTGAAACAGTCCAGATAAATCTAAGATGACACACTGTTGTTTTCTCAATGAAATGTTCTTGCCAATCTCTGAATGGTCGGACAGTAGACAAGGATCAGAATTTTGTTTAGATGCAAAGATTTGGTCATCTCAGAAATGAAAACATCTTGGAGATGTTTTAGAAACGGAATGAAAACAGGGAAAAGACTTGAAAATTTGTTTCATAAATATTTTGAAACATTGGCCAAAACATATCACTACGTCCCAAAACATGTTGGAACACTTGGAAACATAAGAATTCCGATATTCAATCATGGATTCGTTTAGATTTCTATAGAATCTAAAACATTTCGGTCGTTCTGGATGAAAGGAAACGAAAGTTTCATCCTTACAGTAAGATTTTAGCGTGTTACCAGGAAAGCTCTTTCTTTTCATAGCTGTCTGCAATTCCAATGAGTTGAGCAGGAGCTACTATGCTTTGGTTGTGAACTTGATTGGTACCATCAGAATCACTTCCAGGACTTTGCAGCTGAGCCATTGGGAAGGTTTTTCTCTTCTTCTTTCTCTGTGAAGACTTGGTATGCTTAAAAATCCATTTGGTAACAGCATATGTGAGTGAGTGGGGCATGGTGTGAGTAAATGTCTGAGAGTTGAGTGAGTGGTTGGAAGGGGAGTACTGTTAAGGTGGTTGGTGGATGACTTGTTTTTGAGTTCATGTGGAATTAATGTCACAAGATGATGTAGTGATGGATAGAGACAATTCAGGCTTAGTATCTGCATGAACACAGAATGTTGGCTATGACAAGTGCAATTCAAACCACGTAGATGCCGACTTGACCAGTGGATGATTTTGTGGCGAGTAATGCTAGTTGGATTTAATCATCCGACCCAATTTATTGATATAATTTATTATTGTTATTGAATCCGTAACGGACCCTATCAAGTATTGGGATCCACTATTAGTCCTAGGACAAAATGTTAACGGTCAGCTGATAGGCCCTAAATTATACTATTTTTTGATCAATGTGAACGTTTCAAACATGCTGTGTGCATGTATTCTTGTATGAGAATTTACTCACATATATGATACATATGGCGTTGTCAATGGATTATCCGAAAACGGGAGGAAAGAAAATTTCCTTATGGTTCTAATTTTTTTTAAAATTTTTTGCACATAGCAGGAGTTTTTTTTTTTTCTCCCTTGGTGGGGTTTCGGGCATCGATTTATATGGTTCCAAATTTTAGTGAACCGATATTATCAAAAAAATTATTACACTACATCAGTAATATCAGGTGATATAACCATTTATTAATAGGTAAACAAGTCAACAAATGTGTCTCATTAAAACTTATATTTATGCAATCATATAATACATAACTAGCTCTATGATACAGAGTGTCTTATTTTATCTTTTTTATTGAATAATTCACCTGATATTTACTCTTCCCTATCTTGTGAATGTTTAGGGTTCACACAAAACTCCTCATAAAGTTTGTTGTTTGCAATGACGATGTGAATCTTTTTTTACGATTATATGAATGGAGCTAAACTAATCTCACGGTGATCCCAAATTCCAAATCTAATACACAGCTATGAATGGTTAAATAGAGAAATCAATCATTCCAATAAACACACAGTGTGTGTATGTGTTAATAATCACAAGTGTATACAGTAAACAATAAATAACACATGATATAATAGATTTCGTTCTTGAATAAATAACAACATTTCAATCTTCAAACTTCAACGAACACAATTTTATATTTTGCACTTAAACCTCTTAGAAAGAACAATGCAATAATATGTAGCGAGAAAGAGAAGAAATACTGAATACAAAATTTATAATTGGGATAATAGAGAGAAGTAAAATGAGAGAGTAATTCCAATAAGAAGTAACAATCGGTCAATAGGATGATTTGAGAGTGCAATGCATCACTTATTTATAGACTCATTACTTAGGGCTGTCAAATTTCGACACGACACAAACCAAACACGAAATAAATGAGTCGAATACGAAATTAAATGGGTCAATGGATAAAAACAGGTCAACACGTATAAACACGAAAAAAAGTAGGTTAAATTCATGTTGAAATCAGGTCAACTCGATTTTGACTTGATTAACTCGTATATTTTAAACAGGTTAATATAATTCGATCCGAATCCGACCTACTCATTTCTTACCCATATATCCAAATATATAACAACAACAAAATAAAATATATGGTTTTTTTTTCATGTTTTTAGTGCCCATAGAATAAATTTTTGGGTTTTTTTTCATGTTTTTAATGGATTAAAGTCATTTAATTGGAAATGGATGTTAGGAATTGGTTCCTTTTGCTTCTTGTAATTCTTTAAATTTTATTCAATAAAATCTTTTGATTTTTGTAAAGTTGTTAAACAAATATAATTTGATATGTGGGTTAAATAAATCGAGTTAAACAGGTTAAGCAGGTTAACATGTCGTGTTATGTGTTAACTCAAAAATAACCTATTTATTAAACGTGTCAAACATGTCAGGTTCGGATAACACGTTTAATAGTCAGGTCAAGTTAATGTTTACACATCGCGACATGATTATTAAACATGTTAGGTTTGTGTTTAAGAATTTTTGACACAAACCCGAAACAAATCCGACACGGAATGACTCAACACAACACGTTTGACACTCCTATCATTACTAACTTTTCATAAAAGATGCAACCATTTGCAATGGTATTTTTAGTCTAATGACGATTTTATGAAAATGTACTACTATTTGAAATGGTGACTTTTAGTTCAAAAAATATCAATGGTGATTTTATTAAAAGTTATAACTATGTGTAACGGTATATTTTTAACCAAAAAGTGCTAATAATGATTTTATAAAAAGATATAAATATTTAAATTGGTGTCTTTAACTAAAAATTTCAAATTTTTTAGTTAACTGTCATTAATGTCATCTTTATTTTACATTTTTTTAATTTATGGTAAAAGTTATAAAATATTTTAATAATTTTTCATTCGATACTTAATGATTTTAAGTAAATAAATATCAAAATTATTTATTTAAAACCATTATTTCCAACACTTTTGTCCATCTTGTCATTCTTCGGTTAGTGTCATATGAACTTTTCCTCGTTACACACTTAAATTGCAGTTTGATCTCCTAATATTTGAAATTTCGTCTCTTTACCCCTCTTTAAACAAAGATGACTGTGGTTGGGTGTCTATTCTCACCATTGCATAGTAACATCCCTTCCCCTTTTAGGTTAGAATGAGAAAACATTGATTTCAGAACATGAATCCTCTACTAATACCACTTCTTTTCGGTCACCTATGGTTAAATAGAGCTATAGAATTCAATATCTCTTATATGTTTTGCATTCAAAATTCTTTCTATTTCTCCTGATTTTTCTACATAAATCAGGTACAAGGATGTATACTTGGTTTCTATAACCCCATTTAATTTAACCATACAAGTTAGGTTATATCATTAAAATTTTGGGTTAATTATTTTTTACCTCAGTAATTTTGGCTAGAAGCGATTTATTTACTAGATGTTTAAAATTATGTACATTATTCTCTTGCAGTTATGTGCCAAAGTAAAATAGTTTTATCATCCAAGTTAACGAAGAGTGTCTCACACGCCTAAAATATGGTGTGGACTTTGTTTCTATTGTTTTTCTTTAAAAGAATATTGTTTAAGTGCCTAAAATGTCATTTATAATATATTGTATAATACCCAAATAAGTAGGACATCAGTCCCAAATCAAAAAATTTGTAAGAAAAACATAAGTAATTTTTGGTCTCGGATCAAAACCTCACTGAAAGAAAAAAGAGATTCGACATATTTGATTGACATGTGTTGGTTTATTATGTTCTATTAACGTAAATTAGAAGAAAAGTCTAATTTTAAAATATAGGTATTATGATAATTTTTAATTTTGTCAACGAACTTTCGTCCATAACTATAAACAGGTAATGTGTATAATTTTAAACGTTAAGTAGGTAAGATGTTTTTACCCAAAATCACGTGAGAGTAAAAAACAATTAACCCTAAAATTTTTATACCCCAACTTTGGGGTGTCATTTTTGGTTCCTATTCATGCTCTTAATTACGCATCTATCAGAGTCAAATATAGAATTGATTCTAGGGATCTTTCATCAATGAAATATTTAATTTCATTCATTGTGGAAAAAGTTAAGAGAGGAGTATGCTTGAGGAAATGGAAATTTTCTAATCAAGCAATACTTCGATATTGATTGATAAACTATTCAAAGAAAGGATCAAATCAAGCAAGAAAGAGACTAAGGGAGTAAATGCATTGGTTGACACAATGAAAATCACTCATATCAATCAAGGAAATGGGTTAAATTCTTTTTTTTTTTGGTTGTATATTGATAGATATAATAAATAATCAATTATACAATTTTTGAATAATGTATTTAACCCACCAAAAAAACAAACTTGGTAGAACCACAGGCAGAGGGACATGAAAAATCAATCATTGTCTTCATCTGCATATAACATTTGAAATCTCAATTTTAAATCATCCATTCCGAAGCACAATAAAACTTGCTAATTTTAAGTACGTTAGTCTGTGATTAATCTAGCATTAATGAAATCTTAGACTAGAAAATAAGACTAATTATAGATCATGAAATATGAGTTTTAGGTCACCTTGGTTCTAATTTCATATATTCTTAGCAACTTTTAGGTCACGAGTTCTAATTTTAGGTCAACTTTTAGGTCACGAGTTCTAATTTCATCTCCCCCTTCCCATGCCTTACCAGAAAAAAGAAAAAAGAAAAAAAAAAGACTTGAGGACCAAATAGAAATCAGGTGTAAACTTTAGGGGTAGAATACATAATTTATCCTTAAACAAAAATCCACATGCAATTTTCAAACATTTGACTTGCTGTCTTCGCCGTATGGTTCGCGGTTTCTTCTCACCCTCTATAAATTGGATTCAAAGTTAGCATTCAATATTTACTCCAGCATTGGTCTCTCTCTCTCTATCTCTCTCTCTCTACACTTGAGAAAATCACACAGATTCAGATCTGAGCGTCTCAACGCCAAGCGCGCGGAAGAGAGAGATTGAGAATAAGTGCATAATTTTGAAGGAATCAAAATGGCGGTGGTGTCACCTCTAGCGAAATACAAGCTGGTGTTCTTGGGCGATCAATCCGTCGGCAAAACAAGCATCATCACTCGCTTCATGTACGACAAATTCGACACCACCTATCAGGTACCTTACCACAAATTTTCATGTTTTCGCTTCATTTTTTTTTCATCCAATTGCTACAAATTAAACGAAATGCTTATTGAAATGAATGTGATGATGTGCTGATTTGGTTTTCCAATGTTATTTCATTAAATTTCTAGGTTTATGTTCATAATTCAAGATTCCTATATCGCTTTGAATGATGTCCTCATGAAAATACAGGGGATCAAATGTTGTATTATATTTATTTTTGATGTACTTGTCTTGTGTAATTGAGAATTGATCGTGCCACATTTATATTTTTAATATATAGCAATTTATTTTTCTTGTTCTTGTCTTTAAGTATGTAATTTATAATTAAAGTGAACAGAGAGAGAAAATAAGCGAGGTAAGTGTGGATTAAAAGGGTTGTTAGGCATTGGAGAGTGTTTTGATTGAGTTATCCGACATTGGAGGTTGGAGATTATAACGTTTTTGAGAGGAAAAAAAATTGGAATGAATTTTGTATTATTGGATCGAAGTAGATGAAAATTGAATCAACCTTGATCCTTACTGTACTTTTTAAGTTGAGAACTTAACTACTTAACTACAATATTAGATAGTTAGCAGTATTGTAGCTGAATATACTTGATGAAGGATTTAGATCAACGTTGTGTAATTATATTTGCTAGGCGAGGATAAAATATATTCCATAAATGCACAGAAACATGTTCTTATTCAGTGATGCGACTATGTGAGAAAAAACAGATTAGAGACATACTGAGCAAAAAGTACTGACCGTCAGACATGGTTTTTGTTAATTTCATGACTACGGGTTTCCGGAAGTATCTTCAAATTAGGTAACATGAATAATGATCCTATATTATAATTCTTTATGCACAAATAAAGTATTTTAAAACAAAAACTGTTTCTATATATTCATCTTTGGGAACTATATATTATGTCTGATTTTGATTTTTTTTTTTTGGAAAATAGACAAATTTAGACCTTTTTTTATCGTGACAGCTTTGCAAATAAAAGCTACAATCTCATGGAAAAAAGGTAACTAATGCATATTTATGGTGAGACTGCATTTTCATTTTATCATAATGCTTGTGGACTGTACAAGATTGTCTATAATTTTACGATTCCAAATCTTGATGTGGCAACCTGAGTTTTCCATTGGTGTATGAATTGTACCTTTGTTTTCATGTCAAAACTTCTGTCATATGCCAATGTGGCTTTTCTCTTACCATCCTATGATATGATGCAACTTGGTTTTTTATTGCCTTAAGCTAATTTTTTGAATTAGCTTGAAGCTTTTGCTTACATTTTGGCTATTTTATATGCAGGCTACTATTGGTATTGATTTTTTGTCAAAAACAATGTACCTTGAAGATCGAACAGTTCGATTGCAGCTTTGGTATGAATTTTTTTCTTTCTATTTTTGTAGGTCAGATAAGCAAGATTTTGACTGTACTACATCCTGTAATCTTTGCAATTGTTAGGTTTTTTAAAGCAGAAATTCAAAGTGTTGCCTTGAGCAACATGAAGTATCTCCTCTGAAACTTACGAAAGCAGTTATTGCAAGATATTAAGTATGAAACTTGTCTTGTATCCTTTTGTCATGTGAACAGGATCTAAAATACTCCTATTCAGAATATAATGGTTTACATATTCTAGATAAGACATTTTTCCCCGGAGTTGAACGGATGATGTTTTGCAAAGGATGTGATGGACACTGGGACTATGGAAAGTTGATTGATTATTATGGAAGTGTGTTCTTGATATGAAGTGTTTCAGTTTTAAGTGTTGATGTTATGCTCCTCACATCATTTCTGTCTACTAACAATCAATAATCCAACTTTACAGGGATACTGCTGGCCAAGAGAGATTTAGGAGTCTTATTCCAAGCTATATTCGAGATTCTTCCGTAGCAGTGATTGTCTATGATGTTGCTAGTGAGTAGTAATCTGAAGTATAAAGAAAAGGGCCTTTTAAGAATTCTTTCAGTTGATATTTTTGTATCTATATGGGTACATTATTCATAAACTGAGGAAAAGGCCTGAAACCATCTATACTTTCCTAAGTTATTGATATAGAGTATTTTTTGCAAGAAATAAATGAGCATTTTGCCAAACAAGTAATTATGCAGCATTTACATAGTATTCATGCTTGCAAACATATGTAACGTGTTTCGTTTTGCACGCATACATATGTATGCTCTAATTACCATGCAAAATTGTTATCATGCAGATCGGCAATCATTTTTGAACACTTCTAAGTGGATTGAAGAAGTGCGTACGGAGCGAGGCAGTGATGTCATTATTGTTCTTGTGGGGAATAAAACTGATCTTGTAGATAAAAGGTGGGGAATGAGCTAATTGATTATCCTTTCTTGCTTGACAACCTTACTTCTAAACTCTCATTAGTTCATATGGCTCATATCTTCCGTTAGTGCTTACTCATTGGCAATCAAAAGCATTGATATGGAAGTGTTGTTTTCGAGTCTTCTAAGTTGAACCACAATCATACAGTGGGTTACAAGCTTTGGTATTTGTCCAGAGGTACTCTGTTTTGGTTCAAGTTTCTTTTGCTGACAAGTAGGTATCCACTTCCAGTCTCAGGAAAACCTGTGTTGTTGGTCCATTAAAGTTGGACTTTGGCATCTTTTTTACCCCTTAATGTTTACACGGTAAAATAATCTTGCTTGTATCTCATGACAGTGTCTTCAATCTTGTGTACGCTGATTACTAACAATTTACAAACAAATAAGGGATGATAGTTTATGTGCCTATATTTTCAGAATGAAAGAGTGAAATGTCACATGGACTCTTTATGAGTCATTCTCTTGTAGAGTTATTCTGATGGTGCTATTGTGATGATTAAACAGGCAAGTTTCAATAGAAGAAGGGGATGCCAAGGCTCGGGAGTTTGGAGTCCTGTTCATAGAAACCAGTGCAAAAGCAGGATTCAATATCAAGGTACCGATGCCACACGCTGTTTTGTCTTTTGAAGATTATTGGTAATGAATACTTGAACCATGTAATCAACCTTTCATGATTGCAATCTTTTGATACGGAATTCAAGCTCTCTTCACACCCTCACCATGGCAACTAGGGCTCACATATGAAAAAAAAAAAACTAAATGAAACAGATAAGTAACCAGAGCGAAGAATTCCAGTGGATGGGAGGCTTGACTCATTGACCATCCCAGACTCAGCTCTGAAAACATGTTAAAGGCATCAAATCCAAAATTAATTGGCAATGGGTAGAGAGACCCTCAACCATATAACCACTCTTGGGTGTCCTAATCTTTTGGTGCGGGCTACAGGTGCTCTTCACAGACTGTTCAAAGAAACTGCACTCGAGCAGTTGTATTCCTGTATTACGATTTGTTAGTGGCATAACTTTGAGTTGACAATTCCAACATAAATTTCATCTTCCAACATAAGTGCTTCTTCTAAAAAGAAATAATGTTGACAATTCCTTATTTTGGTTGCTTAAAGGATTGTAATTTTTATTACCAATGGGCGTGTAAACTTGCAGCCTCTGTTTCGAAAGATTGCTGCTGCCTTGCCAGGGATGGAAACCCTTTCCTCAACAAAACAGGAAGACATGGTTGACGTGAATTTGAAGCCTACAGTCAATACATCAAACACAGAACAGCAGGGGGGTGGTTGCGCGTGCTAGAGAATGTATTGAGGGGGAAGAAAAAGAAAAGGAAGATGTTGGAATCGCCTAATACTTCAATAAAATTAGGTAAATTTTGATGTCCACTGAGATTGAGTGGTTCTGATTCTTTTTTGTCAATATAGCAAAAAATTGGCTCTTCAATTATTCAGAGAGAGGAAGCTGGTAATAGTCTGCCTTAAAGATACCAAGGTTCATCTTACTATTACACTTGATCCACAGATTTTTATTTTTGAAAGTTTTATGATAATCATTTTTCACTGGGTTTGTATGTGATTTGCTTTTTAAGAATGTTTTCAGGAATTTATTTGTTTCAAAAGGAGGAATCTTATTATAGGACTGTAATAACCACTGCCCCGTTGCTAGATCTTAAGGTCCCCCTCTCTTGTTAATAGTGTCTGACCAATAATAATAATTTACTGCAGAGTTTTATATTAGTGCGTGTCATTTGAATGCATTTTTAAAAAAAAATTCCTTGTCATATCATTTCGTAAACATGCAGTATGTAAAGCTCATGTTCTTGTGGTGTTTGGTATTGTTGGTAGGTTAGTGATTATTTGCAGTACGAGCTTAATTCCAAGGGACTATAGTACAGAAATGTAATTTTTTGGTATCATACCGAGAGATCTTTTTAAGCCATTGATAGGGCTCTGACTCGATTACAACCATGAATTGTGAGACCATGTGAACTTTCGTTTCCTTAACTGAGGAACCTCGTACTTGAGTAGCTGGCAATTATGCAAAATAGGTTAAACCAATCGATCCTGGAGACATCCCAAACCTTCTGGAGGTCAAGTTACTTCGATACTACCCGTTGAGGGTGAAGCAACTACAGGTAAACAAGCAAGTGAGAAGGCTCCTTCCATCCCTTCATCTTGCCACAACACAAGCTATGATATAATCGGTTTATATCTCACTCGATTCTGTCAGATTATTCAGCAAGATATGATTTAATATTTGAGGTCTCGCTTTGAAGTCGATTCCTCATGAACTCCATTAGCTAGCCGAGGGTCGTTCACTCTCCTAGTAGTCAGTCTGTTCTCTCACTGTTTTGTCTTTTGAAGATTATTTAGTTCGAACATAGGCTGCAGGAGTACGGGGTTGTAGGGGTGACTTCCAGAGAGAAAATGTGGTGAATTTTCAACATAAATGGGTTTAAGGTACTAAAGGAAAAAAAAAAAATCAGTGTAGAATGTTTGGGATTGATCCCAAACAAGTCAGTTAGATCTCAAACATTCCAGAGTTCAAAAAATTAAGGTACAGAAGATTTGCAATCGATCACACAGAATTGGAGTGAATACCAGATGGTTTTAGTAAAACCTCGAAAATAATCTTGGTCTAGACAAGAAAAAAAAGGTGATTGGTGCATGACTTCACTATGCTTTGTTTGAGTTGTTTCTATGGTTTCTCTTTGGACACAAACAAATTTACTACGAAGCATCAAGTTGTAACAAGATACAAATAGTTTATATACAAGGGCGCATGAACTAGAATCGTTTTGTGATATGAAATTATGTACGAAGAAGAAGAAGAAGAAGGAGGAGAAAGGTACTCCGAGACATTAGAATCAAGAAACGAAATGAGATGCCCTTTTACGAAAGATCAGCAAATGGGTGACACGGAAGGTATGTCTTGTTAGACATGAGTGTATCCATCACCCATCTGCCTAACTCTCAGTGTCAAGTATATTAATATTATCGTCCCCATACTTGACCTGCAAAGAAAAGAAAAGAAAAGATAATCGAGTTAAGGATTGGAAAATAAAGGAAAGTAATGTGCTCTGTCATTAGCATGTAAAGCAAAAAAAGAAACAAAAACAACATAACTTGCACTCTAGTAGGTACTAAGAAAATCAATTGGAGCCAATAAAATTTCATTGAATCTGTAGATTATGTTAAAGTCCGTGATATGAAGGGTACTGAGCTTACAGGACTGAGAAGAGGAGAACAATTTTTCTTGAATTGAATGAGGTAGAGCGCTTATATTTCCGCAACCTGTTACGCGGCGTATCATGGACTCTCTCTGTCGCAGATTTATCTGTTGACCAAAAAAACAAAACAGCTCACAAATCAGTTCACAAGGTACAGTTCTACACATATTAGATGGAAAATGCACAAAAGTACGGATGTCAAGGGGCAAGTCAGATGTTGTGTAAACTAACACTATACATTACGCATTCTCTTATATAAGGGGGAAGTAGATTGTATCTCCACGTAGGAAATGCTGCTATTCGCAACAGTTACTTTATTTTTCAAGAAAGACAAAAGGAACAAGGAAGATGAGAAACGTGATGAAAAAAGAGATTTTCATGCAAAAGTCATCCGAATATCCGTCCATCTGGCTTGGCAATGTTGTGCATTGGAATCATGTATTCAAATGAGTTCTGTCCTTTGAGATATTCCTGGGTCGAAGATACCCGAAATTGTGTTTAATAATGCATGTAACGACCACCAGGCTCTTGGTTGGATCCCCAGCCAGTTTTCTGGTTAAGTACTCACAGTTGTTCTTGTTCTTTTCCATTATTGATCGCTGTAGCTAGAGTCGTGGATGGTGGATGGGCTAAAGAAGTTCCATGCACATTTGAGCCCTATACTTCTGATGTATTGTAACCACATATTCATGAAAAATAGCTTGTTCTCGTGTTTTCTTCATAGTACAATTTCTTGCTAGTGTATGTTCACATGTCTACGCATTATGAGGAAAGACTTTGAAACATTCTTCAGTATGGCACAAAGCATTTTCATCAGCTAAAGTGCTCTATTGCAGCTTGCTCCTCAGTGAAACGTTTTGTTACTTTTGAACGATTACTCGGTCAGAGAGAGTTTCCAGTCCGTTATTTGTGCAACGAAATATGAATAAATATATACATGACATTTAAATATTAAGCCACATGGAACAGATAAGAGTCAAAAGATTGCATGATACAATAGTTCGGTATAACTATGAGAGGCTGATTGCGCTTAAAGATACCTATATACCTCTAGAAATGAACTTGGGTAGCATAAGGCTGTGGTTCATTAGCAGCTGCATGAGCCCTCCTATCTGTAAGCTAATCTCTCTCTGTAACGCCCACTGCAAATGCTATTAAGTCAGTGTAAAAGCTAATTAAAGGTGCAATGCAACACAAAAACTGCATGAAGATCCATTCACTAAAACGCCTGAGGCTTTCAGAGAACACCTGCACTCGAGTCAATCATACTTGGAGTTGTACACTTGAGTAATTTCAGGTTGACTAATACTAAGGATCAACGGGTTGCAAAGATAGAGCCCCATAATTTGTGCATTGAGAATGAAATTTCACATGGAAAATATAGATGACATTTGTGAATGCAACATACGAGTACGAAATAAATGTTGGTTAAAGTTAGACAGCTCTATTTGGTTAAATATGATATATGTTTTCCATGTAGAATTTCATTCTCCATGCATGGATTATGGTGTTTCATCGTCCAAAAAACTGATCCTTAGTATTATTTACTTTCAGGTTGGGACACCGAACCTAGGGTTTTTTATGCATACAAGTATTTTTGTTGGAACGTTGAATTATATTCATAAGGAACTTACAGTTAATGGATCCTCAGTCTTCAAAATCCCATTAGTTCCAACATTAGGGTTCGGTATCTCCAATTTTCCCTTCTCAATATCTACACCCAAAATGCCTCGAGTATGGGGATCCACACTTTCCATCTTTAGATTGACATGATTTTTGCAATTTGATTGAGAATCTGAGCACATCTGAGTTTTGTTTGAATTGGAAACTTCTGCAAGGCTTAGAATATCTAACTGTGATTCAAATTGCAGATTAGTGGTGTCTTCATCAGGGAACACTACAACACTATAGGCATCTTGGCACTGCAAAAATAGAAAACAGAGAATCCTCTCATAATAAGTCAACTATAACAACATTCTGGTTCAAATTATCGTGATTAGTGTTGGCTATGATGCTATTGTTGATTATAATGAAGAATTCACAGAAACGAAACACATGAAGACTAATCATCGTATTTTATAATTCCAATGCAGATAAATGCGAATAGATTTGCTGATTCGTAGAGCTAAACTCCGAAATAGGATGAAATGGCCGTAGATTGTCAATAACAGCTAAAATTTAGGTCAAACTAGAGAATCACAGTGTTGAATAGTTCAATTACTTCAAAAAACATAGCTATTAACATAAATTCAAATTTCAATTACGCTAAAAAAAACAATCACACCTCTTCGCTGGAAATTCACCGCCATTGCAGAAATAAACAAAAACTAATAGAGTAAGTGGTGTGTGTCCTTTAGTTGAGTGTAGTGATGAAGATAGCTGGAGATACTGAAATGTAGCCAAAATTTCAGAATCAAATGCAAAATTTGAAAGTAAGACAACAAAAAACAGATTCATTATTTGCAATGAAAAATTGAGAGAGGCTTTAGATCTTACCTCGTGTTCTGAATTCACCGCCATGCCGAAATGTTGACCCCTAGAGAGAGAGAGAGTCAAAACATTTCAGACTCGAAGACAGAGCTCAGTCTGTGCTGTGCATTTTTGTGCTAATGGATCGACATACATATACATGTACATTCAAGATTCTCGATGGAGAGAGAGAGAGAGAGAGAGGAATTTCTTTGCCAGGAAAGCTCCTCTTGATCTCGACTTCGATGACTAGGAGTGGATAAACAAATCTTTTTGAGTAAACTACACACAGTCCTTATGATTCTTATAGGGTTAAATACAAGGGCAAATGGCACTTTGCCCTCTAAAAGATTTTAAAAAAATTAATTTATACCACAAAAGATTAATTGTTCAAAATTACACCCCTAAAGTTAATATTTGATGACAATGTGACCCCAAGACTGACGGACATCGAACTTGCTGTTAACCCAAGTTATCATGTGAGATGCACGTGATAATTTGAAGAGTAATCATATAAAAATACCACAAACCCAATTGTTGCTTTGGTTGAAATCCATCTGCTACTTGAAACTCTTAAGCTACTTGAAATCCTTCGGCCTCAATTGTTGCTTTGGTTGAAAGTTGCGAGTTGAAGCTTGAAATTTGAAAAATGTCTTGGGTGGTAAGGGAAGAGAAGCACAGACAAGAAGTACCGAATTATGGTAAGAGATATATTGTGCAATGTAAGTGTTTATGATAAAAAGAAAGGTTTGATTTGAGTGTATGTGTTTTATATTATATTATTTAGAAATGAGTTTGTGATTTGTATTATATTGTTTTTGTTTTGTTTTTATTTGAATCACATGAGTTTGGTTGGATTTGGTTGTGGGGTCAGACTTTTAAATGTGAATGTTGTTTTTTTGTTTGGATTTGGCTGTAGACAATGGGGATAGCTTTTTCACAATCAGAATGCGTTATGGTGGCCAATTCCAACATGGGAATGATTGAGTGTACGTTGAAAGGAGGGTGAATCACCTTGATTTGTGTCACATAGACGAGTTTTCTTTGATAGAACTGGAGAATATGTTGAAAGCGATGCACACGCTAGCAATATGAGGAACACTCAAACAACTCGACTTCAGATAATGA
Source organism: Ilex asprella (assembly GCA_023539305.1). Classification (NCBI taxonomy): domain Eukaryota; kingdom Viridiplantae; phylum Streptophyta; class Magnoliopsida; order Aquifoliales; family Aquifoliaceae; genus Ilex; species Ilex asprella. Next base: position 20,830,963 of record CM042202.1, read on the forward strand.
GTACTTCTATGACAGTTAGAATGATTTGGATGGAGTTGCACATGCCAGCAGACCTCCCAGCAGTTGCACACGCCATTAGACCTCCTAGCGGTTGCACACGCTAGTTAGCAGACCTCCCAACAGTTGGGTCCAAACCACCTTAGCAGACCTCCAAGGCATATTCAACATTTAGTGCTCAACAAAAGCAGTACCAAAACCAATTAGCAGCAAGAGTTCAACAAAAGTTTCATCGTTTCATCCAAGGAAGAAGGCTACAACAGCAGCAAGAGTTCAACAAAAGTTCATCGTTTCATCCAAGGAAGAAGGCTACAACAAAGAAAAAATTAGGGCCAATTGGAAAACAATGATTGACTTTTGTGCTTCACATTTTTGTTCTTGTTTTTGGACATGGATAGTGCACCTGTATTGCACTTGTTTTTTGTATATGGTAAATGCACTTGTGCAAGGTTGATTTTTGACCTGGTTAGTACACTTGTGGTGAAAGGTTATGCTTGCAATTTCTGAACATGAATGCATGTCAAGTTAGAACTGGAATATTACATACATCACAAACTGGAAAGCTTCCAATGAACTGGAATATTTTAACTACATAATTCTTGTCTTCTGCATTATATTACATCGAAACAACATAATTCAATGCTTTACATAAGTTAGAACAAAATGAAGGCAACACATTCAGTTATAATTGCCTACATAGTCACATTAAATTCAAATTAACACCCTTCATTTCACTCATATTCCAATTTAAACCATCCTATTTAACTCCATCCTTGTAGGAAATAATCAGAAAAATGAGTAGCAAACAAGCAATCAGACATCTTTTTCAGTACTTTTGACTTATTCCTGTTTCTCTTATGCTCCAGCTCTGTCTCCAACTTGGTCACTCAACGCAGCAAACCAGAAATTATTTGTCGAGCTCGACTACACATTGGACCTATACAAAATAACCACACAATCCACCATTCTGCATACATTAAAACACAACACCATATACTGATTTAGAAAAAAACAAAACTTTACAAAAATGAAGATATTCACATTGACGAAAAGGTTGGAGTTACATCATTTTGTTTCCCATTTGCAATTGTCAAATTCCTTGTACAATTACATTGTTTATGTTACACAATTTCTATAAACTTACAAACACTGAACTGGAACCTTTAATTGTGTTCCAGAATCTTTGATTCGAGTTGGCTATGAGAATGAAATTTTTAAGAAATCAAGAAAATAAGGACAACGATTTTACTTCATGGTTATCGCAACAAAGAAATTGCCTCCTAGGATTTAACTTCGTCTATGAAGTTTTCACTGATGCTCTCTTGTAGCAGTAAAAAAAGCCCTCCATTCTTTCTCCTCTATTCTTCTCCTCATTCCTTCTTCAGCAATGGCATAGAATATATTAGGGCAAAATAAATTTAGGTCCAATCATGGCGTCAGAATAAAAGGGTGAATTGGGTTTGTGGTGTTTTTACATGATTGTCCTTCAGGTTATCACGTGCAGCTCACGTGATAGCTTGGGTTAACAGTAAGTTTGACGTCCGTCAGTCTTGGGGGCACATTGTCACCAAGTATTAACATTGATGATGTAATTTGGAACAATCAATCTTTTGTGGTGCAAATTAAAATTTTTTAAATCTTTAATGGAGTAAAGTATCATTTTCCCTAAATACAACAACTCCCCTCATACTTATGCTTCGGTACAATGAAAAAGTGGAAAATTAGAATGATTAAAAATTGACGGAATAAATAAAATATCATGTTTGATAAAGAAGGAAAATAAAAAGGATAAAAAAATTGATAGATTCAATTAAGTGAAAATAGAATATTTTAAAGTTTATGTGGGTAAATACAAATACGAACACAAACACGAATATGAAAATAAATAAATCAACTCGACACGATATGATTAATTAAATGAGTTGAGTTAAGTTTGACTAATATTCGACATGAACCCGCAATAACTCGACACGAACCTAACACATTACGATTCGATTATCACTCTTAATCTTAGCAAACACAAAAAAAAAAAATTAATTATTTTTATTTTCCATCTATCCTATCAAATACAAATGATGGAAAATGTATCATTCCTACTTTCTATCCTCGAATGATAGAAAGTGTATTCCTCTTATTTTTTATTCTTCCTACCCAACATAACATTAGGGTTATTTATATGTAATCTCCTTCTAATTTTAACTATTGTATTAAGCCCTCTCAACTTAAAAATAAAGTGTCACAATAGATGAACGTTACAAAATTTATAAAAATATCAAAATATTTTCATTTAGTTATTTAATTTTCATTCCAATACCATTTTTTTACCTAAAACTTTTCACTCTCTATACTTTTGCTTCCCTCTCTCTCTCCCTCATCGAAACCCACTCACCGAAACTCATTAACCTCACAGTCATGATTGTTGTATTATTAGATGCATAAGACAACTATATTAAACAATCCAAACTTTCTTCTACCTCAAGCCCTTGCCCCTCTCTCTCTACAAACCCTTTCTCTCTTCCTCACCGAAACCCACCCCCAGAAACTCCCTCACCCCAACCATCTATCTCTCTCTCCACTGAAAGCCACCTCCTGTAGCTCTCTTTTCCTCACCGAAACCCACCCCTGCACCCCCCCCCCCCCCCCGAAACTCCCCCACCCCAGCCATACCATCTTATTTCATCTCCCCCCTTTCTCTCTTTGAAACTCCTCAAACAATTCAACAGAATTCATAACAAAATACTACATACCCATTAATCAAAACATAATTTTCAGTGGGAGTGAAAAAGAGTTGACGAGAGAGAAATATGGTGGTGACTGTGGTGGTGAAGAGAAGGCTTTGAGGTGGTGGTGGTTTGGAGTTTCTAGGCTCTCTCTTTCTCTAAAACTCCCCCAATTTTCAGTGGGTGAGTTTCGACGAGGAAGGGAGGGTTGTAAAGGATGGGCTGGTGTGGGGGTATTGCAGGTGGTCGATTTTGTTGGGGAAGAGGGAAAGGGTTTATAGAGAGAGAGAGGGAGGAAACGAGAGCGAGATAGAAATAGATGGCTGGGTTGGGGAAGGCATGATCTTTGAGGGTATTTTAGGAGTTATACATTATAATTTTGATACATTTTATTCTCACTTGCATTTTTTAGTTCGTGATTCATACGCTTTGTTAAATTAGAAACATCCATCCATTTTTGCATTTTATTTTTAAGTTGAGGGAGGTTGAGTATAACAGTTAAAACTACGAGGGGGTTCAATGCAAATGACTCTAAGTACAAGATTTTTTTTGCATTGAATCCATTATTATTTCACATTGGGATTGTTTTGGGTGTGTGTGTTATATAAATATCCTCATTTGCACTTTCCTTTTTAAGGGGTTGTGTAAGTGTTGTGTTCAAAAATTCATTATTAACTTCTTAAACTATTTTTAATAACAATTGAGCCCATAAACTTTTAAATTGTGTCAATTGAACTATTTCGTCAACTTTTAGTAGATTTTCTAATGAAAAGTGGCAAACTATACCACTCACATAAAAAAAACATGACCGGGCTGCAACTCATTTGTGTTACGTGAATGGCACACTTAATTACTACTTTCTATTAGAACGGAGGTAGACAAAAGAACTCAATTAACATAATTAAAGAGTTTAGGGGTTCAATTGATATAAAAAAAAATTCAAAGACTTAATTGACATAAAAATCATAATTTAAGAATTATAAGTGTAAGTTTGTCAACATTTTTCTCATCTCTTTCTATCTTTATGACACTTCTAAATGCTCTATTGGACTTTATCTAAAATCTAACTGATATAATTTTGAATTGAATGATTTACAATTATCAGATAAAATAATAAACAGTTACAAAATAAGAAAATCGTACACATTACACATTTTTATTGATTAATGGGTTTGTATAATACGTCGGGTTGTTAACAAAATCAATAATCTAAATTCGACTCTAACTCAAACTCGGTTAAACTCCTTCGTTTTATAATATAATACATTTTCTTAGGCTAATATCCAAGTTTTAAAGTTAATCACACTTTTGATCCATAAAAGTTTTCGTTCTTTGTAAATTTGATCTCTATTTTCTCAATTTTGACAATTTCATCCCTAAATTTTCAATTTATGTTTAATTGATCCAATTCTTAACCTCTGAATTTTTAACATAAGTACAACGTGTGCTCATCACGTGAGGTAGTTCGGGGAGCAAACTTGAAAAATAAAAGGAATTACCGAGCAGATTATATCATCGGGAAAAAAAATTCAGTACTGTACCTTTAAATTTTATAAGTTTTATAGGTTGAGATACGAGTTTTTAAATTTTTTTACAATAATTATTTTGAAAATTTTTAAATCATGTTTTTTCGGAAGGTAAAATTTTTAGATCATGTTATTACTTCTAGAAATTGAGTTATAACTTTTTTGGGGGGTCAAATTATCACACACGTTATAAATGATTTTTAAAAATTATTAAAAAAATTCACAAAATTATTATATGCATAAACTGGTTTCAATATATCTTATTTTTTAAAAAAAAAAGAGTTAATTGCAAATTACACCCTGAAAGATCGTTCTAATCTCAATTTACACCCCCAAAGATCAAAAATCTCAATTTACACCCTAAAAGATAGAAATTTGTCTCAATGTGCACCCCCAAAGATCAAAATCTCAATTTGCACCCTTAAAGATATAACTTGTATCAATGTGCACCCCCAAATATCAAAATATCAATTTGCACCTTCAAAGATAGAATTTGTATCAATGTGCACCTAATACATTAAAAATATTTTATTTTATTTTTACTTTTATCTTCCGACAATAGAATTAT
>CM042202.1:20851049-20868336 GCA_023539305.1 Ilex asprella
ACAGATTTTTTAATAAATATGACTAGATAAGTGTTTTTGTGTCTTGACTATCTAAACGCTATTTTCTATAAATATGTTATATTTTGAGTGTTTTTTTAACATTCAAACAATGTTTATTTTATGAGTTATTTTCTTAAAAATTAATTTTAAAAAATACTTGTTAAAAAATACTTTTTGAATTTCATTAGTGCTCTAGACTCCACGTATTGTTCTTTTTGACCTTTTCTTTTTCATACAAGAACCGTTCTGCATGTTCTCCTTGACCTTCGATTCTTCCGTGGTGACTCTTCACAATTCCGTTGCCCGTACGAGGCTGCAGTCATACATATGGTCTTTCTGAATGAAATTAATAATATGTATAAGTAAGACTATTGTCCCGACTTTAGTATTGTATTAAAATATACCATAAGATAAAAATGAGGATACAACTCATTATAATAAAATTACGATTCAATTTGAGTTAAATTATAATCTAAACATATTAAATTATCATTAAAATAAATGTAAGATCTATCTCAGACGATCATCTGACCTAATATACAAAAAATCAAGCAATTCTTATATATTACATAAGATTTGACACTCTTAAAAATAAAATTCTAGCTCCGTATTTATTCGTTCATGCAATGTTTATATATTCATTTATATGGGATGGACTATGACCGGGACAATTTTTTTTGGTTTTTTAGTTATTATGTTCAGGGGTTGTCTGGATTAATTTATATGTACATCGGCTAATTCATACTCTGATTCAATCAAAGACAAATCATTTATATCGGGATTAAATAACTCATGAGGAATAAATTTTTTCTCGCCTAATTTCAGGAGAGTTATTAAATTTTGAGCTCCTTGATGGACCGCAGTAGAAATACTCAACGGGAATCACATCGTACTTGGCATTTCTATGATGATTTGTTGTAAGTGCTAGGCTTATCCCGTCATTAATTAAAGAGTAAATTACACTTTATCCTACTATTAGTATTATTTTATTTTATATATTCAATTATAAAATTTCTCACATTTCAACCTAAAATATTAATTTTATTTCATATCACTCAAATAGATAATAATTGTCAATTTTTTGATGATAAATACGCATGTAAGTGGTATGTATTATCAATAAGCAACTACGTATTGCACATTTGTTGGTAAAAAATCCAAAAAAAATATTTATCCATGACTTTGTACTTCCTAAGTTCTAAATTCTTCTTCTTCTAACCGACTTTATTTTTTTTCTAATAATCATTTGATGTAAAAAAGATAAAATAAAATAGTACTAAGTACTTGATAAGAAATTCTTTGAGGTTTTTCTCCATTTTTTAACAGATTTTCAAGTTTGTCATTCTCTATTGGATTAATATAGAATAAAATTAATATTTTAAAGAGTAATGTGAGAAATTTTATAATTGAAGACATATAGTGAAATAAAGATAATAAATTTAGGAGGTAAAATGTAATTTATTCTTGATTAAAGGACTTTTATGTCATATAGAGGCAGGCGGTCGCAATTGGACCAGAGCTGGGCTAAATTCTATCCATCATCATCTACTCTATTCCGCTTTTTTTTTTTTTATTATTATTTTCAAGTTAATGAGCACTAATATTGTAAAGTCAACACTTTATTGGAACTAACATTATCAACTTGAGAATTTTGAATGGTGACGTGTTCAAATTGTGTCCAAATTCGTATCGATAATTAATTATTATTACTTAATTTATGTCATTAATTATACCAAATATTATCTAATGTGTTAGTATTCATTATCTAAAAAAAATTAAAATTATATATATTTTTTGCATTACCTCAACATCCATGTAATTGTAACAGTTTCTCTGTTGTAATTATGAGGTGTCGTTTTTCGCTGTTTTGTGTATGAAATGATGTCAATTTAAAAACGACATCTTTTATTATCGACAAATGATCCGAACTCCCATATAACACTTATATTATTGTTTATAAGTATCCATTTAATATCAGATAAAAAATGGTCGGTTAAAAAATAAATCTATTTTTCTTATAAATAATATTAATTAAACGTATTTATCATGTGTAACTCAATTCACGCTTGTTTGATAATTCTATTTTTCTTTATAAATAGCATAGAGTTAAACCTGTTTATCTTGTGCAACGCGATTTACGCATGTTTGATAATAATTTAATATTTTCGGGCATCCTCTTGTTTTTTTATTTTCTTTTCCTCCAAAAAAATTATAAGATAAGTAAAAATTATAAGAATTTGGCGTCAAATAGTTGACCAAAGTCTTCACACGAACTACAACTGTCTTTCACTTGCCATTTCCGCGGTCTTCTCACTTTATAGAACCTTCCCACTAGTTCCCCCTTCTTCTTCTTCCGTAGCTTCGTACCCACACTTTTCACCATTTAATTTTGATTCTCTCTCTCTCTCTCTCTCTGTAAGATATTTTCCCTCTGAATTACTCTATGGTGTATAGAAGATCCTGATATAATTGGTACTCGATCATAGAATTCTTGAGTAACAGTGGAGGCCTCCATCTTCGACTTGTATAGGCTATAACGTTGATGAAGTTGGGAGTTTTGAGATCGGAGTGAAGAGGTGACTTATAAGATTGCTGGAATCAATGGCGGAGAGCCAGAGTCGGCGGTTAAGTTTGGGTACTCAATTAGGTCAGTTCTTCAACTCTTGCTGTTATTGAAGAGTTGTCTTTTGAAAACTACTTCTGTGATTGATTACATATATATGTTTTTGAAGTTGGATTCTTATTGCTCAACTGTTTCGTAGTTTGAATTCATTTGATAACTGCTTCTGTGATTTAGTATATAATTTTTTGAAGTTATTTCTTATTCATAGATGCTTCTCAATTTGAATTCGTTGGCTTTTTTTGATATGTTACTACAGGAGTAATCCACTGGAATAGAGTTCAGTTTCTATAACTGAAGCTTTGAATTCAGTAATATTTGTGCTAGATAATATATTTTGACTACATGCATAATTGCTTAATTCTATTTTCTAGTCATGGCTTCAAGTATAAGCACAGCCTAAGAATATGTTTTTCGAATAATTTCCTGGAAATCCAAAAATCCCAAATCAGTCTAAACAAAATTTTATTATGTTTTATTGAAGTCCAATTCAAAGGAATGACAAAAGCCGTCATGCTTCAAAACATTGGACATTTATTGAGATTTCCAGTGAAAAAGGATATCTGAATGATTTTTTGAGAATCGGTATTTTGTTTTGCACTGATGGATCTTGAAACAACTAAAGGGAGCTTTGCTTGTAATATCCTTTTGTGGAAGATGAGTAACTCTAAAGAGAAGAGTAGTGATGAAACTATTTTCATCATGTTGTAATCGGTTTGCTAGATAAGGACTTAGTCAATAGTTGACTGAAATGAAGCACATCAATTACTTGAAATCAACTACGAGACTGGCTTCTATCCGGTTTTCCATGTTTTAGGCCATGAAATCTGTTAGATTGTGACATTGTGTGCTCAAAGGCTTAAAACACATTTGGTATATTCACCAACATGCCTGCCCAGCAGCTAAGCTGATTTCTTAGGTTTCATGGAACATAGTCTCTAATGCAATAGCATTCTCTGGAAAACACCATCTTCCTAAAAGTTATCATTTGAGGTTCCTCCACTGATTAAATTCGTTTTGCCCAATCACCTAACTCGCCAAAGTAGTTTTCACTTTTCTTATCATGTGCTATTTCTAAGTGCATATGCCTTCATTAGGGATCTCTTATTCATAGATTTTCTGAGGAAATCACTTCTACACATGTCAATGGCCTTCTAGTATTTTATGGTTTCCTCATTTTCTACTACTCATAACACAGGACCGCCAATCAAGAAGATCCCTTTTTTATCTCTAAGAATTTTCAGGTTTGAATGAGATTCAGCTTTACTTTTATTCTCTTACTAAAAGTAATGTTAGTAACAAAACAAGCACACACTTCAAAATGGATCGTAGGATGAGATGGAAAGGACATAAATAGTAGTCGCAGAGCTTAGAGAAAATCAAGTTGGAGAGAATGGAAATAGATTGAAAGTCAATTTGGAGTGGACCGAAAGACTTGTATTACATCAAGTTGTACAACATCTTGTTGAAGTTGGTGGGTGTTTCGGATGGTGCTTTGATGTGTATTGTTTTTTTTTCTTTATTGTGAGTCTATTTATTTTTTGGGTTGGGTAACTTGTTTAACTTTGCTCGGATGATGCTACCTTTTATTTGCTTATTAATAAATTGTTGCTTCTTATCCAAAAAAAAATTATGAAATTAGAATTGAATGAAATTTAGGTAAATAAAGAGGTTAAAATGATTTCACAAATATTGGCCAATGAGAATGGGGAAGGTAACTTGTTGGTGGCACATGCACATGTTGAGGTTCATTTGTAGTGTTTATATCGATAAAGATTTACTTTTGGAATGGATGACTGAGAGTTGATTTATCTTGGTAGTTTAATGCCTATTTTTTTCTTGGCTTCTTTTCCTGCTTATTCATTTTTTGAGTGTTATTGTATGTGAATAAAGATTGAGTCTAGTTTTGGATAAATAAGAACCGGTTTAACTTTGTATTTGATTTTTCTCACTTTCTTGGCTTCCTTCTCTATGCGGTTTTTTTTGTGTGTGTGTGCATATCTTCTGACTGAGATTAGGTTCAATGCAGATATTGGGCAGCTACTCTTAGAAGCACAGCACCGATGGCTACGTCCAGCTGAAATTTGTGAAATCCTTCGGAATTACGAAAAGTTTCATATTGCTCCGGAGCCTGCAAATAGACCTCCAAGTAAGAATTTTAGCTACATTTCATTGGTTGACGAATACATGGATACAATTTTCAGAAAATATTTTTTGACTATCACTTCACCTCGTGGGTTGGTTGAGTGTTGAAAGTTCTCAATATGTCATCTTAGTTTTATTTTGTTGTCAAATGTCCATTTCAAGTCTGTACGGCTACTTGTTCAATTGAATAGCGGTCTCTCAAAAAACTTGTTTCTTCTATTACATGCTATAAGGCTAACCATCTGCATAGATAGAAATTATATCGTTTTTGATTGGAAATTCCTTTTCAGCAACCTCCTTCAAACACTTTGTAAGTATTTTCTTCCTCATACAGTCGGATGCTGCACAATTCTTCTTCTTCATCTTCTTTTTTTTGTTTTTGTTGTTTCTGTTCATTTAATTTTTATTTTGCAGATACTCAATTATTCTCTACAAAATATATTGTGTGAATATATTTAATATGTATTGATTAATTAGCTATTTATATAGATGTAGCACTCTATTGCTTTCTCTTTCTTACCCTTCTCATTGCATAAGGGGTTGCAGGTCGTACTCTCCATTGTGATGTTGTTCGGAAACATGAACAATTGTACTGAAAATTTGAAGAGTATAGGGTTTAAACTTCAAAATTGAGTGGTGCCAAGGAATAAGTAAATATTTATCACCGAAGGGTACAAAGAGAATATTAAATACATATTAAATATATTCACACAAATACATATCGAATATATTTAATATGTATTGTTTAATTAGCTATTTATATAGATGTAGGACTCTAATGCTTTCTCTTTCTTACCCCTTCTCATTGAATAAGGGGTTGCAGGTTATACTCTCCGTTGTGACGTTGTTCGGAAACATGAACAATTGTAGGAAAAATTTGAAGAGAGTAGGGTTTAAACTTCAAAATTGAGTGGTGCCAAGGAATAAGTAAATATTTATCACTGAAGGGTACAAAGAGAATACTTAACTTTCGTGTCAACTACAATTTTTCAAAACGAAGACATAATCCTTGTGCAAACAACACATTCTTAAAAAAAGACCATATGAACGTCAAATGCACTTCTTTTAAGGGAGAACATGCTTCGTGTGTAACCAACACTAAAACTGGAAAAAAGACACGATTTGGGTGTGAAATAAACCAATTTTGAGAGAGGTCCTGATTTCAGTATCAACAAGTCTATACTTGAAAGAAAACACGATTTTGGTGTGAAACACACTAATAGAAAACTTGAATTTATTTTTTGCTGTAATATTAAAGAAAACATGATTTTGGTGTTTAAAGCACTAATTCTGAAGGAAAATATGAATTTTGATTTCAAATGCATTGATTTTGAAAGGAAACATGATTGTAGTACAGATCCACTAGTTATACAAGAAAAACTAATGAAGAAAACAAGATTCTTGTTTCAAAAAACAACCATTGTTACTATTGAGACCGAGTTTGCCATCCATTGTCAATCAATGGTTGCAATTGTGCATTGGTATTTTTTTTTCCTGTTTGCCGCCCATCAGTATTCAGACTCTACTTTAGTTATCATTTGTCAGACAACTAATGCAACGTAAATTTTATCTTATATGCTGCAATTACATCTATTATTGACTTGTCATTTCATAGTTTTCATTGTGGATCTTGGTTGTTCTCCTCCGTTTTGCCCAATTTTTGGAAGAAGATTATGATGTTCCATTCTCCAATTTCTATAATGTCCTTGCATTTTCACTATTCAACACTTAGCTCCCTTTTTTAGGTGTGCTCCTGCATTTTGTCTGTTACTGGAGTTGAAGAGTCAGAGGCTCATTATTAATTACATTATACATACTCAAAGTTCTAAGTGTGATTATTCTACGAGTCTCTGAATGAAAAAACGGCATTGTTTCCATTAGGAGGCAGTTAATAATATTCATTTCTTTGGTGTTTGCTTCTATATCTATTAAAGTTTACATTTATGTACTTTTTCAGATGGCTCTCTTTTTCTTTTTGATCGAAAGGTGTTAAGGTACTTCAGAAAAGACGGCCATAACTGGAGGAAGAAAAAAGATGGAAAAACAGTGAAAGAAGCTCATGAAAGGCTCAAGGTAAGTGCAAATGATATACCTTTGATTTTAGTAATCTCATAAAGGAAAACTTTATTTATTTTCTTTGACTGACCAGCGAATACAATTAAATTATACTGTCTAGAAGATGCCTGATTATGTATTGTTTACTCTTTTTGTAAAAAAAAATTCATGCCTCTAAAATAAATGTGTATATAATTATTTTTTCAGGCAGGAAGTATTGATGTGTTGCATTGCTACTATGCCCATGGAGCAGAGAATGCAAATTTTCAAAGACGCAGCTATTGGTTGCTTGAAGAGTGAGTGTACTCTTTTTGTTTGGTGTTTTGTCTGTTATGCTAAAATATTTATGGATCTCAAATTCGTCACTCTGGGACCAATCAATCTGTATCCTCAAGCTAAACACAAACTCGAATGTTTTGCCATTTGTAATTAACTGTGGGATTGATCAAATAAATAGCTCTTCTGCCATATACGATTCCTAATATGTTAAAATCACATCCACTAGGCTTAAATTTCATATTGTGGACTGCAATCGTCCAAAAATCTCTTTTCTGGACTTCCATAGTGACATAAAAATATGTCAACCCATCTTTGCTAAATTGTTTGGTTATTTAGCGTAAGAATTTTCTGCATTCACAGTATTCAACTGGAGTGGTGGATCTGAAACCTTGTGTTACCAATTCCCCTTGCAGTAAATTTCTTAATATCTATCATTTTCAACTGCATTTGGCTTTTCCTGTGCCTGTGTTGCTGTACTTCACAAAAGTTAGTATGATTTGACAATTTTGAATCTCTTGAGTATTTTGTGAAAGTATTTTGACTCAATAATCAGGACAAATTAAAGAGGGAAGTACATTATTACAGCGAATAGTTTTTGTAGCTATTGATTGCATGCATTTACAGTTTATTTGTGGCTATGTTTTCATATTTTGTAAAGACAAAATACTGTCCCGTGAAGAAATGGATAAGGGTGTAATTTTTAACTACAGTTTTGTAGTGAACCCGTTTGTTCTGAGTCTTCTGACTAAAATTTATGGTTTGCTGCATGGGTTCTATGCTAATTGACTGGGACTGGAGATTGTAACTGTTTTCCTGTTGTACTCTGTCTCTCTCTCTCTATCTCTGTGCGTGCGTGTGGCTGCTGCCATGCTGGGGATGATATGATGTTGCTTCAGTTTGGATGGTGGCAGTAGTAAGAGAGAGAGAGAGAGAGAGAGAGAGAGAGAGAGAGAGAGAGAGAGAAATGCGGCAAATACTTTTATTACTATATTTCACTGTATCACTTAGAAAAAGTTATTGCAACTTTTGTTTCATTATGGATTCTATATCTGGGGCGTTCTTGTTGAAGTATTCTCATTTCTTTCTTATATCATTGACCACTGCTGCAGGGAGCTCTCGCACATAGTTCTTGTCCATTACCGAGAAGTGAAGGTTACAATTTATATTTTCATCCGTTTATCCTTCCTTTGTTTGTTTCTTTTTTTTTATTTTTTTGTTCTAAAATTTCTTGGTATAATTTGTATTTGATCTGGGCGATTAGTCCCTGGTATTGCCTTATCAGTCTTAAATCTTTGTCCCAATGAGCTATTGTAATAGTGTCTCAAGAAGAAGTGGTTTTTAGGAATCACTTTGGTGCTTAAAGCACAAGGCATCTGAATTGATATTAATAATATCTGATCTTGAAGAGGTTTTTGACATGCAAAACCACTTATTTTCAAAGCTTCATTGACTTCCTCCAGGGGCTGGTACTATAACATCATGGCTATAGTTCTCTTATTTACATTTTTCAAACTTTGACAATGATACTTAAAACGTTGTGTTGCTTTGAAATCAGGCATCCACCACATAAATAGATCATTCCTTACCATATATGTATTTTAAGTTCCTGAAACAATTGTTCTTTTGCTTAAAAATCTTTGCATATTGCTTTCCTTATCAGGGAAGTAGGACAAACTTTAATCGCATTGGACAAGTTGAAGAAGCTATTCCTGATTCCCATGAACCCGAAGATGCACTCCATTCCGAGGTGGACAGTTCTGTATCTTCAAAATTCGACCCATATAATTTCCAAGTAACGTCGCAAATTACAGATACAACTAGCCTCAACAGTGGTCAGGCCTCCGAACTTGAAGATGCAGAGTCAGGTGTGTATGGTGACAAAGATTTAGGTACCATTTAAGAATTAGTTGCACAGAGAAAGGTTGTGGGAAGTAGTATTTGATAAAATTGGAGTTTACAAATCTCTGCTTAGGTACCAAGTCATCAACCCAAAGGTTTCGTTGCTGATAATTCAACACCTAAACAGTTGTTTTATTTATAGAGACGGGGATTGCAGATACCCATAACATCCCGTGAACTGGGGTTGCCTGACCCAAAATGGGGGGCTCATGATCCAAGTAAAATTATAACCTTAATTCCATATTGCAACCTTAATTTGTTATATCCTTATTTTGATAATCTTTATACTTTTATTTTGACTTCTTGTGATTAGATTTTTTTTCACAATACAATATGGAACCATTTGCTTTTGTTATTTAGAACTATTTGCCGGTACGTTGTCTTGTATTATGACTTGCTTTGGGACTCTAATTGGAGACAGAAATTAGAGGTTAGTTGACTATGTATATATGTTGTTAAGAGTATTAGACTAGTTTATGTAAATTGTCAATAGTGTTGGGTAGTATGTGTAATTCTTATTATTGTGAGTTAACTATAAATACAAGTGATGTATGAGAGTCAGGTTAAGGTTTTTTGACCTCTCTCTATTTCTCTCCAATATTGTGTTAATCCTCTAAACTTAACATATGTAATTTCCTGTAATAGTAAAAATGATCTGAATAATAGTTACAAAACGGACCATGGGTCCATGACCCAAAGCAACATACCAACTAAGTCTACCCCACTGCCCCACGAATTGGAAGAAATACCGTACCGTGTACCAATCGATTCATTTTATGGTTTTCGCTCATATCGAAGAGCACTGTCATCCCTAATTCATTAGAAACTATGAGTGTTTCTTTGTATTCTGTGAATTGTTAATTTTCTGGTAAAATGATTTTTCTTCATCACCTATTCACAATCATTGGAATTTTCAGCAGCATATAATGACCAACCCAGTTCTAGATTCCACTCTTTTATTGACTTACAACTGCCTGTGATGGACAAAATTGATGGGCTTTCTGTCCCCTATTATCCAGTGCCTATCTCAGGTACAATATTTTAATCCCTTTGTTTTGTTCTATGTTTTAGCTTTTGTCATTTCTGAACTGCTTTTCAATAGTAGAACACTAAAATAAGTAATGCCCTGTGTTAAAAGATGGTCGCATTAAAATCTGTTAACAGACAATTATCAAGGAAACTTTCCAGACACTCCTGAGATGGACTTCATCTCACTTTCCCAAGGAGATAAAGTTAAAAACAGCATTGATGCTGGTTTAACATATGAGCCCCAGAAACTCCTTGACTTCGCATCATTGGAGAATGTTTTTGAAAACAGTGGCGCAGAATATCAATCGGTCCATTTTCAGCCATCGCTATCCTCTACCCAACCTGGTACCATGAGTGTTATACCCGGACAAGGAAATAACATTATGGGGTACTCAGATGATTGTGGTAAGAAGCAGGAGTTTGGGTGCCGTTCTAATGGGAAAGAAGAATGCCAGGTACACTGAATTTAAAATATCATGTGTGGGATGCCTCTTATAAGTGTTAATCTATGTTTATATAGCAATACATGTGGTAAATATCTGAAAAACAATGATAATTGCTATCTTAATGTGGACTTGTACACATTTCTTTTTCTTAAAAGTGAGGCTGCCCATGGATGCATGTGTTTTATCCATATGTGTGCTGTGCTGTTGACTTCTTTCTGGTTTGGAAGATAGGTCATTTTTGTTTCTAGATTGATGTGGATGCATTCACAGAAGCATTTGCAAAATAGAAGGTTTTTTGGCAACAGGTGGTCACAGGGTCGGTGATTAAATTTCGGCTGAATAATCTTGAGCTTGTGGGTTCAAACTTGTTGGCAGTCACCTTTTCCTAATAATGCCAAAGGTTAGGTCTGTACCCAATATACTCGGCCCAGACCCCTTATTAGTCTAGACTAAACTGGTTGTTATTTCTTAAGAAGTTTTTCTTTTTCCTTTTGTTTTTTTGCAGCATGGCTAGTAGATAGTCCCACACTGGGACAAAAAAACAAAGCTGCAGTTACCAGTTCTGATAGATTCAGTATTTACTAATACATTAAGGGAAGTGCTTTAAATTCAGCTCCTGACATTGGTATAAGTAGATAGTCCTACACTGGGATGAAAAAACAAAGCAGCACTTTCCTGTTCTGATAAATTTAGTTTTGTTATATTAATACATTAAGGGAAGTGCTTTGAATCCTTTGGTAATAATTCTCAATGGATATAAAATTCAAATCAAAAGCAACTTTAAGTATGGCACAGTGAAACCTGTTACAAAAATTGGATGCCATAAGTGATATGCTGTGACCATGCAGTATGATCTATTTGATGTAATGCCTGTAATAGCACATTCAGGTGGTGGTGCTCTCTATGCATGAACCTAATAAGCCATTCCACAATGAAGACCTGAGAAATGTCAGAGAAGAGAGACTCTGGAGGAAGGAACTTCTTCTAAAGAGATGTAGGAAGCAAACTGAGAGAGAGAGAAAACAAATTATCTATAAAAATATAATACCTCAGTAGACATAGAAGCGTCCAACACCCATGACCCATAACCCTAAAGTATAGGAGCAGAATAATAAGCTAGAAATTGTTCTTTGGAATTGGCACATGTAGAGAACCAAGTGAAAGTACACTTAATGGATAAAGCAAGAAACATAACTTACCTAAAAAGTTGAGATGTCTCCATGAACCATTGAAGGCATCATATAGCAACATCATGATTATAATTTCTGTTTTTCGCTATCCTGTTCCCACCAAGGATAATGCTGTGGAACCTATGGAAAGGTCTTGACAATGATAACACAATTTCTTGCATGTTGATTGAGCGTGATCCTTCAGTGCTCATCTAACTAATGTAGTATTCAAGTGAACACCCAATCAAAACTGGAGTTCTGTTTTGCCCAGTTCCTGAGATGGGGAAACCTGGAGCAATGGCTGAACAACTTTGCTGGCCGCTAAGAAGCATGGATACCGATTAGGATATGTGTTCAAAACACCCGACTCTTGAAAACTCAGCACAAAGTGGGACATAACTTTCTTTTGGCATATTTGTTGGGGAATAAATATATACAAAAAAAGAAAGATCAAATAACGTTATATAATGATTTTCGTCATTCAATTGTGCATCAGGAATCCCGACTGTTGAAGCATATTGACCATGTCATGCCCATGTCTTTGCAATATAAGGTTGCAGGATGAGAAGATAAAGCCACTGTTCAATGTTCTAGAACATATCATGGTAATATGTGAGACCTGTAATTGGAAACATGAAGGAATCATAAAGTTTTATCCAATTAGAATGCTCTCAAAAGTTTCATCCTTATCATACTAAATTGCTACTACCCAATTATTGTAAAAGTTAGGATACTCTGTAGTTTCTTGTCCATTTCTTTTTGCCTGCATAAAACTGGATTTGCTTCCAAGTGAAACTCATGCAAAGTACGATGACTTCACCTTTTTCAATCCAAAATCAGGCCAACCAGTTAACTGTCTTTGGAGCAATGATATATTACGAAGCTCTTGACTTCAGATGGAGATTTACTAAGCCAAATGGATTTCTCTCAAAATTGGCTCTAAAAGGAAAAATCTTGACTAAATTCAGTGACCATTTTGGCAAGGAAGATAGGCAAATAGAATAGAGAAATTTTAGGTTTCTCCTTTCACACAGTGTGATTTGTCCAAAGAAGAGAAGGGCATGAAAAACAGGAATGGTAGTGGCTAGACGGAAAAAAAATCTATCTCCAAGTTCACCAAAACACTCACCCAAATTAAGGGAATTGGATGGAAGTTCAAGATCATAGTGCAAGTTATGACCACTTTTTCCTTTAATGTTTTCTAAGAGTTAGCAATAAGGTATATAGATTAAACACAAGTTTAGGTGATTCGTTGCATGTCTTTCTCTCAATTCCTCCAGATAAACAGATTGTTTTGTCATGCATTCCTTTTCTTTTCTCTTCTCCTTTTTTCTTCAGTTATTTTACCCTTTATATGTGGGAACAATTGGGTCTGTCTGGCACCCGAACTCTAGAGCTTGAATGAATAAATAATCAACTTCTTAAATTTTACATATAAGTTTCTGTGCATGGGAGTTTTTCAAGTGCCTGTTTAAGCTCAAGATATGTTGACTCTCCACCTTTTTGCCCAAACAAAGTTGAAATTGGATTCTGTAGATGGATTGTGTACTGCATCTGTCTCTGGATTTCGGTAAACCTGGTGCAAAATATGAAGTATGTGGTTCATAAGGTTCCATATTTTGGTAATATTTCTTGTTATTCGGTCTAAGGGAGCCTGATCATTCATAGTTGTTGATCTGATGGTAATGTTGCACGATATTTTTTATTTGTTTTAACTATCCTTAACATGATGATGGGAAGCAGATTGCCTTTCGTTGTAGCAGGCATAGTGTATATTTTGATTACTTCATTGGATTTTATTTTCATTTATTATTTTATATCCCACCTGAGTTTTTTTTTCAATAGTAATATTTGGACTTTTTGATTATTATACAGAGGGGATGGATGTACAGCCGTGCATCAGACTCATTTGACTAACTGAAGATTTGATTCCTTCCCTATCTCTTTTCTTATTCTGCTATTCTCCTCCAACTTATCTTCTTATCTTCATTTCTTTTTCTTTCAACATGGAATCATTGTGGTATCAAAGCTTCACTTTATACCAGTTGGTACCAGAGCTTCGATCTCCATCAGTTGGCAGCTGGTGTCAGAGCTTTGGTTTATATCAAATCATTGCATGCCTGTTTGAAACAAGTGATATAATCTTCTATTCACTTTATTTAACATCTTATATTTGCTTTAAATGCTTTTTTGCTGTTTTGTAGTTGCAAAGTTTTCTTATGGGTAACTTAATCTGCTAGTTTTTTTATAGTGCCCAAATTATTTTTATATGTAGGGTTCATGATGAATTTTTGCATTTCTCGCTTTTTCTTGTACACTAAGACTGTAAAGGCTATCTTTTGCCTCCTCCATATAATGTTCTTGGGCTTTAACTGGGCTCTCTAACAGGCTTCTGAAGATGATTCTTCAAACATAGCAAAGTGGCCAATGGATCAGAAGTTGCATTCAGACTTAGCATATCAACTCTCCTCTAGGTTTCATGAAGACCAAATTAACTTTGTGGATTTACTGGATTTACTGGAGCCTTTACATACACATCCTGCTGAGCAAAATAAGCATCCAATTCGAAATGGTCCTCAAATACAGCTTATGCATGAAGAAAGTGGAAATTCTCTGAAATTGGATTTGAAGAAGAACTATCCGAGTGTGGAGCACAAAACCGATTATTCAGCTTTGAAACAGCCTTTGTTAGATGGTGTTCAAAGAGAAGGTCTGAAGAAGCTTGACAGCTTTGACCGATGGATGAGTAAGGAACTTGGAGACGTAAACCAATCACATACCCAGGCTAGCTCTGAATCCTACTGGGATACTGTTAGAAGTGAAGATGGAGTTGGTGATTCTAGTATTGCCCCGCAGGAGCACTTAGACACCTATATGCTGGGTCTTTCTCTCTCTCAGGATCAGCTCTTTAGCATTATTGACTTCTCACCTAATTGGGCATTTGCTGGGTCAGAAGTCAAGGTACGTTTAGCATTATTTTGCGTACTCTGTGCTGTAATGTGGATTAGGCCTTTGAATGTCTCAGCTGTTCATTATATAGTAGTTCAATGCGTAAATAGTAAGAGTAATTTTACAGAATAAAATTAATTAAGTTGTTTTATAATACGGTTTGATGTTCCTTATATATTTCACGATCAGGTTTTAATTATGGGGAGATTCTTGAAGAGTCGACAGGATGTGGAGAAGTGTAAATGGGCATGTATGTTTGGGGAACTGGAAGTTCCAGCAGAAGTCATAGCAGATGGTGTTCTCCGTTGCCATACACCCCTTCACAAAGCTGGGAAGGTTCCTTTCTATGTAACGAGTTCCAATAGGTTAGCATGTAGTGAAGTGCGAGAATTTGAATATCGAGTTAGTACTGTTCAAGATATGGATTTTGCAGACATAAATACTAGTGAAAATCTTCTTCATATGCGATTTGCAAAGTTATTGTCTCTGGTATCGGTCCCCAGCAATGTGGATGATAATTCTGAAGTGAGCGATAAAATCAATTCAATAATGAAAGAGGACAACAATGAGTGGGACCAAATGTTAAAGCTCACAACTGAGGATGAGTTCTCTGTAGAAAAAGTAAAGGAGCAATTGCTACAAAAGCTGCTAAAAGAGAAATTGCATGTATGGCTCCTTCACAAGGCTGCTGAAGGTGGAAAAGGCCCTGGGGTATTGGATGAGGGTGGCCAAGGTGTGTTGCATTTTGCAGCTGCTCTGGGTTATGACTGGGCCATACCACCAACAGTAGCAGCAGGTGTTAGTGTCAATTTTCGTGATGTGAATGGATGGACTGCACTCCATTGGGCAGCATCTTGTGGCAGGTAGAGAGTGCGAAATTATTTTTATTTTTTTCTTTTTCTGTGACGCTCGCTTCTGAAACTTTTTCTTTACTTGTTTTACCTTTACATGTACAAGAAAACATGTAATAAAAGAACGACTTTAGGTATTATTATGCTATAACTAGTATGTGTTTCGAGTATGCAAGTGGTGTATTTTGAAGTTTTCATTAGAAAACTTTTTGGACTTTCAACTTTCACAGAATTCTAATGACCATTCTTTTTTGTCCGTGTGTCTGGTTGTCTACTTTGTTGAACCATTGTGATATTAGAGAGCGGACGATTGGTTTCCTCGTCTCTTTAGGTGCAGATCCTGGGGCAGTGACAGATCCTACGCCAATATATCCTTCAGGCAGAACACCTGCAGACCTAGCGTCTAGCAATGGACACAAAGGAATTGCAGGTTATCTTGCAGAGTCTGCCTTGAGCTCCCACCTATTGTCACTTGAGCTGAAGGATGCCAATGAGGGTGATGATAGAGAAATTTCTATAGTAAAAGCTGTGCAAACAGTCACCGAACGAACTGCAACTCCAGTCAGTGGTGGGGACTTGCCACATGGGCTGTCATTGAAAGATTCTTTAGCTGCCGTCTGTAATGCTACCCAAGCTGCTGCTCGCATTCATCAAGTCTTCAGGGTGCAGTCATTCCAACAGAAGCAGCTGAAAGAGTACGGTGATGGCGAATTTGGAATGTCGGATGAGCGTGTTCTTTCACATATTGCTATGAAGACGAACAACACAACACAACATGCTGAGCCGGTGCATGTGGCTGCAGTACGAATACAAAATAAGTTCCGCAGTTGGAAGGGCAGAAAAGAGTTTTTGATTGTCCGGCAGCAAATTGTCAAAATTCAGGTAGGTGCAATGGAATTGTAGCCCTTCTCTCCTCTCTCTCTCTCTCTCTCACTTGATTTTATGTCAACTTTATCATACCATTCTTCATTCAAGTCCAGTTCTTGAACTCTTATGACTTTTTGCTTTTCTGGTAAAAAGGCTCATGTAAGAGGCCACCAGGTGAGGAAGAATTATAAGAAAATAGTATGGTCTGTAAGTATTCTGGAGAAGGTAATTTTGCGCTGGAGGAGAAAAGGAAGTGGCTTGCGTGGATTCAAACCAGATGCTCTCACTGATGGCCACAGCATGCAAGACGTCTCATCAACGGAAGATGACTATGATTTTCTGAAAGAAGGCAGAAAGCAAACAGAAGAAAGATACCAAAAGGCCCTTGCTAGGGTGAAGTCCATGGTTCAGTATCCAGAAGCAAGAGATCAATACCGTAGGCTTCTGAACGTTGTGTCAGAGATGCAGGAAACCAAGGTATTTCACTATTTCTACTTTGTAATGCTTCGAAAGCTACTTAAAATATGAATTTTCCTACCTTTTTGTATTCACAAACTTATCCTAGGATTTGGCATTTGGAATTTAGTATATAAGTTATAGAGTTGGGACTTGCTCTCTATTCAGCCTTGGAGAGTTTCAGTCAGATTTGAATCACATAATCATCAATGAAATATGAAAATTATGCAAGACCTCAGTTCCTTATGAACACGCAATGTCAATCTTGTTAGTTCTTGCTCATATCATGAAGCAGCAGGGAACTGATGGCAACATAGGAAAGAAATCTTAAAACCTGTAATCTATCAATTCAAACCATGGAATAATAGTCATAAAGATTGAATCAAATGTCATGAGACTAAACTGTTAAACAATCAAGAGAAATACAAGAAATAGGAAAAGAGGAGGCTAGAGTTTCATTGATACTGCATAATTGAATTGAATACAAAGAAGTGTTTTAACCTAAATACAAAGAGACTATAT
>CM042202.1:20868436-20893954 GCA_023539305.1 Ilex asprella
TTTTACCTCGACCTAACACATGCACACATGCATATGTTAGCCCATACATGCATATCACAATTTAGTCAGATTTAATGTATATTCGATCAAAAAATGTTACTTTTTTTTAGTACTATTTTTGAGATCTAAATATCTCATCTGATTTAATTTATTGATCTAATAATTTAACAATTCGTAAAATCTGAGAAAATTATTGTAAATTTAATTGTTGGACTTCTCTATCATGTAAAAACAAGTAAAAAAAGACAAAGAAAGGAAGGTGTCTTTCTGACTTTCAAAGGGTGGTGGAAATCAAAGACTTTGCTGCACCAACTTCCCCTCTAACCAGGTTCCTCAATGCTCAATTGGGTCACATCGCTTACTTTCTCTATCTTAGACTTGGTGCATGTTTTTTTTTATCCTTCAAGCATTTAAACCATTTGATAGTATCTAATGCATGTTGTTAAGCATTTGATAGTTGAGTTCAAATACGATGTTTTTCAATATCGTACGAAGTTATTATAAAATAAGGATAAATTTATGACTCGATTTGATGAATTTATAATAAAAGGAGATTTCTCAATATCAATGCTAATAGTTAGAATATATAATAAAATTTTACCCAATAAATTGTAACTTAATCTAAATAAAATAATTAGTAGCACGTATTTAGTCTAGTTTTTTTTTGTAAAATATAATACTTTCTTCGTTACTGTAGTTGAATCATTGATAATATTATCTTCGAGTAACAAAACCAATTTAAGATGGAGTGCGAGGCAACAATTTCGGAAGACAAAACATTATATTGACCAAATTTGGTAATCCAAATAATGTGGTAAACCCATATGCAAATTACTAAAAAGAATTCAAGTTTGCGCCCCGACAGAGTAGTCGGTTGAAAACTCATGTACGAATTAGATGTCCTCGGGTCCCTTATTTGATTGGGGAGACTGTTAAATTATTTGATTTTGGTCCCTATATCCTTTTGGAATTAAATTTAGACCCCCAATTTTGTCAAATTAGCGAGCCTCTCCATTACGAAATGAGGACCTATATTAAATCCTACATATAAAAATGTGTAAATAAGTTTACGAATTGATATATCCATGCAATAAGTGACGAAATAATGCTTCCTGTTGCGTGCATGGAATGGTCTTCTCCGACCAGAGCCAGTCTCCATACGTGCATGATGATGAGTGTTTGTCTCAATTTCGGTGTTGAATAATAATGTGGGGATCTAAAATTTGCTTTAATATAATGAGCTAATAATGTCAAAGATTTGGGTTACAATAATGATTCTATGAATTAGGTTAATTGTCACGTTGTTAGATTAAGAAATTAAGGTAAAATTTTAAGTTATAATAACTTTACAGAGAGTTTTTACTATGTTATGTTTTCACTTTAATCATTTTCTAATTAAAAATTGAGCTATCGTAATGTCAATATTGTCCCTTTGTATATTACATATGCCGTCTAATATATGTATAGATTTTCTTGGAGCCATGAATGCACGAGATTTACATCTTCATCATGTAAATATCCTGACATTAACTCTCAGTTATTTCATTGATATAGTTGGGCTTTCATTCCCCAATCGATTTAAAATTGTATTGATAAATTAAGGATAAACGTATATTAAAAATCCAAAATGTGCAAGGAATAGTTATCTAGTCATTGGAATCATAAGAGTATTCATTTCCTAAACTAGGTTGACTTGAATCTTAACTAACTCTCTTAAAAAAGTATAATTCAAGACCTCTTTAGACAAGTCCTGAATTACCTTTTGTATTTATTTTTTTAAATATGAAATCATTTCTTATCAAACAAAGAAAAAAAAAACTCCTATATATATTAGTCATAAGATGGGAGGGACAATAGAGAGGGAGAAGGGTATCCCTAGTCCGCAAGCAAATGGAAGGCTGCGACATCATTGTGGTTCTAAAGGTAATAATGTATTAAGTTCTCAAATTCTATCTCTAATCAAATACAAATAGCATTATTGACAGTATAGATATTCGACTAGAGGACAAGAGAGGAGAGCTTATATATATACTCTCCCTGAGTAATTTGGTAGGATTGAAGGGAGGCAGCCAAACATAGGGAAACATTGACATTAGATATACGTAGAAATGGGAAGGTCCCCTGGTATTGATGAGACTGGCTTGAAGAAAGGTCCATGGACTCCAGAAGAAGACCAAAAACTCATCAACCATATACAAGAACACGGCCATGGAAGCTGGAGAGCCCTCCCCAAACTTGCTGGTATGTATACCTTAACCATAGATTCATCTCTCTCTCTCTCCTGATTGAGTATTCTTTTGCCTTTTGCAGGTCTTAATAGATGTGGAAAAAGTTGCAGGTTAAGATGGACCAACTACTTAAGGCCTGATATCAAGAGAGGGAAGTTCTCTGAAGATGAAGAACAAACAATTCTGCATCTCCATTCCATTCTTGGCAACAAGTAATTGTTATAATTCTCTTTATCTCTGTCTCTCTCACTCACTCCCTATATCACAAGGATATGATTTCTTGTTCAAGTATGAATAGTTAAAGTTATACTCTCTTTAACATCTTAAAGTTTTTGGAGCTTAAGTTGATCAACTCTCTCTCTCTCTCTCAAGCATATGATTCTTTGTTGTAGTATAAATACTTTCGATCTTTTTTAACAAAAAAATTTAAACTTTTGGAGTAAACGGTGATCTAAGCATTCATTGAACTATAGGTACTGAATTTTCATAATTTTATATTGTAAACAAGGTGGTCTGCAATTGCTACTCGCCTACCAGGACGTACGGACAATGAAATCAAGAATTTCTGGAACACCCATCTGAAGAAGAAGCTAATTCAGATGGGGTTTGATCCAATGACCCACCGACCTCGAACCGATATCTTCTCAAGCCTTCCTCATCTCATAGCTTTGGCTAATCTCAAAGAGCTAATCGAAAACTCCTCATTAGAAGAACAGGTTCAAAGATTACAAGCAGAAGCTGTTCAAATTGCTAGGCTTCAATACCTGCAGCATCTCCTTCAACCTCCACCTGCCATGGCAAATTTGTCAGAAAACATGAACACTTTATCAGATATGGAGACTTATAATCTTCTGAACTCTCTCTCATCAATGAAAGATAACCCGGTTTTTAATTCTACAACCCTGCAAGAATTCAATGACTCAATCCCATTCTCTCACCTACCTGACTTACAAATACCACCCCCTTGCAGCTTTCAAACCTCTGTAAATAAGGATATGGGTCAAGGCACTAATTTTACAGAGCTTAGCCATGGAAAAGATTCACCTTCTTCTCCATGGTTTCCTTCAACTTTGTCTCCATCCCCTCCTCCTCAAGCTGGTCCACCTCTGACTGTTACTTCCATTACTAAGACTGGGGAAGCTTGTAGTACTTCTAGCTATGGAGGAGCACCACCTTCATTTTGGCCTGACTTCCTCCTTGAAGATGCTTTGTTTCATGATGAGATTGCCTAATTTTGATGTGTGAAAGGTTTGGAGTTTCACTACCACCACTTTTTGTTGTATTTTGAAAGACAAATACACTGTTCATTATAATCAGTAAACCTACGTATAATACATGTAGCTGCATCATAATGCATTGATCACATGTATAGTATCTGTGTTTCTAATATGTACTTTGTACACAAAAACCAGGATAATATACATCTTTGAGTACTCGTAGGAATCAGAATCACATCCGATGGGTCATTTTTTGATGTACCGGTTTTTTTCCGTAAGACTTTTTTTGATTGGTATCAAAGCGGGTTCACTCCAATAATATCTAATTACAAATGCTAAATTGTCACAAAAAATTAGTGTAGAAATACAAATAATGGGTCATGTTATCAACATCAAATAGCCACGTTACATTTCTCTCTGTTAATTTAAACTTGTGGATTCTATTTGATTTGTGTAACATTTTTCGTTGTGTGCATAATGCAATCAGTTTCTGAGAGAGAGGTTTTGGTCATGCATGTAACTTCCCATCATGTTCTGTGTGGTTCCTGAGAAATTATAGGACAAGAAGGGACAACTTAGAAACAGCCAAGGAAAAGAAAAGAAGCCCAAGGTTCCATTTCTTTGTCGTATTGCTCTGCACGTAAGTCGAAATTCAAAGGAAATAGAAATACAAGAACCTTTACTTGTTTATACATATGTATGAAGACTGAAGTTGCATGCATACGTAAGTGATTGGTGGGTAAGTGGCGACCAAGCCATTGACCGAACCTTTTCAACCTCACCAGCCAACCACTTCGGAATCATACTCTGGGTACCTCCAAACTCGGATGATGATTGTGTCCATCATCAATATTCCTTCCTAGCTCTGGGATTCTAACTCAAGAGTTGAGAGCTAAAGCTTATTGTGTGTGCATTACCAGTACTATTATTTGACCCAAGTTGGTCGAGCTTGATTGTTTGTGATTATTCGAGCCGGGTTTATGTTATAGCAATTAGATTAAGAGTAATGCTACGCTGATCAAATTTTGGGACCAAATTTAGAGCCCAAATAAAATAACAGCTGAGTTAGGTTTCTTTATTTAGTGTCATGTCATTTGAGTCCCATTAAAAACTTCAAATAATAAGTTGCCATGTCATTTGAGCTCAAAATTTGATCTCAAAATTTGGTCAGTGTAGCATTACTCTTAGATTAATGCTGAAGGTTGGGTTTGGCACGTTGGAAACTTGTATGAATTCAAGTCGAAAATGAACTAATTTTTTTCAAACAAAAATTCGAAGGGCAAAACATAAAAACTTAATGGTAAATCACAAAATAATCAATTTTTTGATAAATATCTATTAAATATGTATAATCAACTGTAACAATCAAATTTTGATTGTTTATATGCATGAGTTCTTGTCCATACAACATAAAAAAATAAAAATAAAATATTATTTGTACCTAATTTAAGGCTTAATCAATTATAACATCAAAAGTGGAATCTATAACTTTAAAATTAACAACTAATCTAATGACCGTAAAAAATTTAAGTTCCCAAATTAGGTCAGGGGTGTACAAGTCAATATATGCGTACCTTGATTAATCTCTTCTCCTGTCCGGTCAAAGACAGATCATCCACGCTGAAATTAGAGTATTTCCTAATGTTCTGATTTCAAAAGATTATCAAGATTGAAATTTAAGACATATGGGTTTACAGTTTATTATTGTTACTCCTTAAACTACATTAGAATCGGTTGTAAAAGTCAACAAATTATTTCTATAATAAGGATTCACTCAAACAGAAAAATCTAACAAAACCAGCAATATGTTAATTGTCTATGTCGCTGACAAAACAATATACTAAACCATGATTTCTTTTATGTGAAGACCAGAGATATGCCACTATTTCCTTAGTGAGTGGTTGGACTTTGTTACTTTTCTA
Organism: Ilex asprella; assembly: GCA_023539305.1. Classification (NCBI taxonomy): domain Eukaryota; kingdom Viridiplantae; phylum Streptophyta; class Magnoliopsida; order Aquifoliales; family Aquifoliaceae; genus Ilex; species Ilex asprella. Next base: position 20,873,804 of record CM042202.1, read on the forward strand.
CCAAGATATTGACTATACAGCATGCACTGTCAAATGACATACCATTAACCTAACTAATTAACGTTCTAGAAGTAAAAGATGAGGTTTCGTGTTTGATAGATCAAAGATCTCAAGGTGTTAAGAGGTCGAGTTAGACTTTTTAAGGTAAGTTAGATTTCGTTTGTTGTGGAAAAAAGTAACATCCTACTAAAGTCAAGATTAAATGCATGCTTAATCGCACAAGTTGGTTTAGTTGTCAAACAAGTTGAACATTTAAACCCCACATGCCGTGAATTCAATCAAGTTGGTCTCATAAAGCTCAAATTTAATTAACCGGCATAATTCAGGGGCGAGTGCTTGGATCCGAGGTATACATTATAACATGAATCTGAAAAACTTGTGATTGAGACTGATGGGAACATAGAATCGTAAAACGTGAGATGGTTGAGTTGGATGAGCTTGGAATGAGGTGTGCTAAGTGTGTGAGCTGAGAAGATAAAGAGTGCACAAGAACTTAAGTGGGTCGTCCATCTGAAGAGGTGGGTTAATCCATTATAATGAAGACTCTTTCTCCTCAACTATGTATTGATTGGAGAAGAAGACAAATACATATTGCTCTCTCCTAGGGCAATTGCATTGGCTCCCTATTTATACACTACTAATCATTGTGATCTTCAACCGAATTGGCTGAAGAATATTTGGCTGTAAGAGGCCGACCATTTCCTCTAGAGGCCACGTGGTATTCTGGAAGTGGTGGCATGGCCTTCTAGAGGGTGTTTGTCTTTCTGCACATTGTCGATTTTAAGATTGAATTTTCTCTTATACCCCTTCAGTGATCCCTATGCTGTTTAGTGTTTTATGGGCTTATTCAACTGTATTGGGCCCTTACAGCCCAACATTTGTCGAACCGGGTTGTTGTATTGGTCTAGTTATATGGGCTGGTGATCGAATTCTGCTGGTATCATCGGAGATAATTCTTTGTTACCAACAAAAGCAAAATGGTCATGCTTGTGCAAATAATATACGTAAACTCTAACTTCCATAGATATCATCTTTTTTTTTTTCTAACATAATGCAGGATCAAAAAGTCCATCAATATTCCCGGCGTGGATTCACGAAAAATTTATCCTTCATGAATACCTTAATTCTGGTATGAATGACTTGCTTTTGACCGAACCGGAGAAAGAATTAATCGATATGCGCATAAGCTAACCCAAATATTCCTAATAGTTTAACTAAATAAAAAAAAACATAAACACCCGGTTACCAAACGGGCCCTTAGATTGTGTATTGCTGTTGGTTATTTATTTTTTGCATAACATTTGCTTGCACATCTCCCTCTTAAGCTAAATAATTTAATTTATCCCAAAAAAATATATCTCACAATTAGGAAGATAGAAAAAGGCAAATTGCATAATCTCTCGTGTATACAGGAAGGGCACTTCAAGTTAATGGGTGTGCGGTCCTCCTCCCGAGTTAAAGGTTTTTTTATCCGATGATTGTATTTATCACTTTCCCACGTAATAATATTTTGAATGATAGATCTTTTAGAAAAAAAATTGTGATATTTTTCGGTGGGTAATTTTATGATACCTAAATTTTTTTTTTTTTTTTGATACTGCAGTGAAAGTTATTACTTTTTAATGTCAAGTTACACCTTTTAAAAATAAAGTTCTAACTGCTTAAGTTAAGGTAATTCAGAATCGACCATAAAATGTTGTGATTGATCATGAATATCCTTTAATCAGTTATAATTTGACATTTAAAAGATGTAACTTGACTTTTAAAAATTGTAACTTCAACGGTCAATTATAACATTTTAAGATTAATTGTGTCTTTTACAATTGTAACTTCTACTTCAAAATATTATAACTTGAAGTACCGACTTTTGCACGTAGCTAATCCATTGTGATGAAATTTGTTAATATTTGTACTTCTGGTATTTGACCGTCAATTGTAATGAAAATTTTAATGGTGATTTTCACATATCAATTATGCAGAATTCAAGACATCATATTTGGCATAGCGGGAGTCATAATCATAAACATTGAATTGCTTAATAATTAATCCGAAAACTCTTTTGAAGTAGTTCGAAAATGAGTTTTTCTCTACAGACCTTTTATCCTAAAGAGTTTAGGAAACTACTTTTCTTAATTGATTAATCATTAGTTAATTTGATTAATTTAAAATTAATAACTTTATTATTATCTGACTCAACTAATTATGTAATAATCAATAATTGGTAAAATCACATCTTCCAAGTCACATGAATCATAATAAGTCTACTAACTCAAAGTCAAAGACAAAGTATATATAATTAATGTGTTTATGTTCTAAAATTAAAAGTAATATAAATGTGGAATAATTGAAAGAAGGACTCACAATACCCCCTTTTTTCTCATTTTTTTTTGTTAAATTATTTATTAAATATTAATAAAAAAAAATACTATGCAACCTAAATTTCTATCCCAAATATAGAGAGACTATTAGATGAATGAATTTGATCAACTTTTTAAATAGGACCCGCTGATCCAATAATCTCTTTTATTTGAGATTTAAATTTAAGTTATAAATTTAAATTACATAACATTACTCATTAATAAAAGAATCACGTGTCCGATGTGAATTTAAAATTAGTAATCTACCAAGAGAAACATTTAAAAAATTATTGAAGAGATCTAACTCCAATCAAAAGTATTGAGCAATGCCATCGAGATCCGCGTGATTCCTTCATGTGGCAGGTGCAGCAGAGTATACATATGATTGTGTGTGAGTCTACAATAGCCCTCTCAATAGAATGAATTTTAATTCGAATTTGATTTGAACTCCAGTCCATTTAATCAGATATAAATTAATATTTTTATATGAATTTGATCCGAATCTTATTAATTTTCTTTAAACGAATTTGAATTTAGATACATATAAATTCGATTCGATAAAAATTCGATTCAGTTTATGTACATACATATATATTTAATTGAGAAAAATTATTATATATACACATATACGTTGTTAAATTAAGGGTTTATTGCACTTGAGGTCTCAAAAGTATGGAGTTTGTCTCATTTTGATCTTAAATGTTTCAATTGCATAATTTTGGTCCCTTAAGTATTGAATATGTTTCTATATGATTTTTCAAGCTGATAATGTCCAGATTGTTAATGATATTTATTTTAAACTTATCACGTTATACTTAAATATGGACAAAAAATAATTTTGATACTTTTTAAACAAAATTTAAGTAGTTCTTGACAAAAAAATGTGTAATATGGATAGCTTTTGATCAAATTTTGGATAGCTCATGATCAAAATTGTGTAATTTAGGTAGCTATTTAACTAAAATTTGAGTAAAAATTTGGTCAAGAGTTATTCAAATTATTTTTTTGTTCATATTTAAGTATCACGTGACAAGTTTATGATAAAAAATCGTTAACAATCTGGATATTTCTGTTTAAGAGACCATATAGAAACATATTCAATATTTTAGGGACCAAAATGATACAATTGAAATATTGGGGACTAAAATGAAACAAAATTCATATTTTGGGGACCTTTAATACAATTAACCCTTAAATTAATAATAAAATTCATATGAAATTAAATATAAATTATTAAATAAAATGATTGATTGATTAAATTATGTTAAAAGTTAACTTAAATTTGATAAAATTATTAAATTTTTATAAAATTTTATTGGGATTCAATTTTTTAGATCGGATCTGATATCCAATTATTGACAATTGCAATTATGAATTAAAATTTTAAAATTTGTTAAATAAACGAATCAGATTCAAAACTCCAGTTTTTTATCGGATTAAGATGTGTATAGTTCAAGACCCGCCATAGCCTCCAACCTCCCTAATTCATTTTTCAATGTAAAGTTTTGAAATAAAAAAAGGGATAAATTTCATAAATATCCCTTAAATTATAATTTTTGTTTTAAAATTTCCCCTAAACTTTTACTTATTTAAATTTATTCCTTGAATTATATAATTAGTTTCAATTGACATCTTCCATTAATTTTAGATGTTAATATTTAAACATGTGAGATGTATCATCAATTAACGAAAGGTATCAATCAAAATCAATTACATAGTTTAAGAAATAAGTAAAAGTTCGCAAGATATTTTAAAATAAGAGCCATAGTTTAAAGGGTATTTATGAAATTTCCCATAAATAAAATTGGTTCCGCATACAAGGCGATTTAAAAGTCAGAACCAACAATAATTTATTCTTGTCACAAAACGGCAAGGCGTGCAAGACTCCAGTAGGAGCCACCACATCTAAGTTACAATACAATTATTGTATAAATTATCAACTTTATATTAATCAGTCTGAAAAAAGTGAGGTCCACTGAATCACCATAGTTTATACAGATTGGTCCCACTTAATTTTGAATGATGGTCATCCACTTTCCTACTTATGTATCCCATAAATGTTGAATTTTGTGAAAAATTGTCCTTTCACACAAGAACTAAATTTAGGGACGGGGCTCCAAGGGGTTACACAACAAGTCAAGGCCAAATTTAAATTTTATTCAAGTTGAAATTTACATTTAATTCTCCAGTTTAATATTTGAGTTGAAACTTGGGTTTAATTTTTAATAATAAAAAAAATCGATTTTAAATCCAAGTTACACGACCCTAGTTGAAAATCTCATTAAATTTAGGTAAACCCCAAATCACCAACAATTACATAAGGGAGCCCGGATTGAATTGGTATTCATAATTCCATTCACCATTTTCTTTAGTTCAGTTGAATTAAGTTTAGATTCACTCACCCAAGTCTAATGTAGATCCCCCCGTGGAACGAGATTATCTGCATTATATTTTCACTTAATTTTCACTAAATACACTCAATTTCTCTTAATACAAACTATTTATTATGAATTTAAGTGAAATTCATTATTTGTAAATGGACCTTTTAATTATACACGGGGCAATCTACCATTAATTAATTATGAATTTAAGTGAAATTTATCATTTATAGATGTTCTTTTCAATTATGCATGGTAGTAATAAGTTTTAAAGTTAGATAAAGTCTATTTTCAATCAAATAGTTACATTGGATTAGATTCTTTTATTGAGGGTTGATAATTGAGTCGAATTTTTCGGGGTTTGGCTCAGTTCTGTGTGAATAATTTTTTAGATTCATTTACAAAACAAGTCTAAAAAGTTCAGTTCAAGCTCGTAAGTTTGACTAATTTATATGTAAAATAATTGAGCAATTCAGACACGACTTGACTTGGGCTTAATTTATTTTTTAAATGAGTCAAATTTAAATAATTTTTTAGACTGATTTAAAAAATTGAACTGCAACTTGCAAAATTTAACTACTTTATCAAACCTATTTATATTAACTTAACAAACTAATTGAAAACAACCTAAAGTATATGAATTCGGTATGAACGCGACACGTGTACTTCAAAGCGCGTGTCAAAGTTTTGGCCTATCCAAGTCCATAGTGAAATCAACTAATCAAGCTTGACAACGACATATAACTCTCTCTCTCCACAGTTCACTGACCAAAACCCCCCATCTTTTTCCGACACTTTTTGTCTTGTCTCAATGTTAAACACCGGCGACGTTCGTCAGTTTCCGACCACCGTCAAACCCCCAGGCGCAACCACCGGCGACACTCTCTCTCATTCATCGGTGGTCGGCTCCGACACTAGAGTCGCTCTCCACAACCTCTCCACCGTCCAAGCCAGAATGGACTCCCTCCAGCGCTTCATCTTCGACTCGGTCAACGGTAACACTCTGATCGGAAAAGATCAGATGGGCATGGTCTCCTCCGAGATCGCCTCCGCCATCAATTCGATCATCGTCAATGGAGCTGCTCTCCTCGCTTCCTTTCAAGCCCCAATTCCCCATGAAATAATCCCTAACCCTAACCCTGTCAGTAGTCCCGCAATTGCTTCTCAATCGGTCGATTCAACGACTTTGATTCTCAATCAGCGACCTGAAAGTATCGTATTAGATTCAGAATTTAAGATGACCGATCTAATCTCAACAACTTCGATTCTCAATCCGCGAGCTGAATGTATTGTGTTAGATCCAGAAATTAAAATCACGGATATGAAAGTAGAGGCAATCGAAAAAGAGATTAGCGATGATTATGAAATAGTAGAGCTCGATTCTGTTGAATTAATGGCAGAGCACAGCCATTTCTGTGAGATTTGTGGGAAGGGTTTCAAGCGGGACGCGAATTTGAGGATGCATATGAGGGCCCATGGGAATCAATTTAAGAGTCCAGAAGCTCTGGCGAAACCTGAACAGATTGGTACTGAATTGAGTCGGAGGACAAGATTTTCATGCCCTTATCTTGGGTGTAATCGGAACAAGTTTCACAACAAGTTTCGGCCATTGAAATCGGCGATTTGCGCTAAGAATCACTTCAAGAGAAGCCATTGTCCCAAGATGTATTCGTGTAATAGGTGTAACAATAAGAATTTTTCGGTTTTGGCGGATTTGAAGAGCCATTTGAAACACTGTGGGGAGACTAAGTGGAAGTGTTCTTGTGGAACCAGTTTTTCAAGGAAGGACAAGTTGTGTGGGCATGTGACTTTGTTTCAAGGGCACATGCCGGCGGTGAAGGAGGAAGAGAAAGCGAAAGGGGTGGTGGTAATGGTGGAGGATGAAGAGGATGAGGAGGATATGTTGGTGAAAGGAATGGATTCGGATTCGGATTCGGATAATGGATTCTTTGAAGGACTGCTTGAAGGGTTTGGATCGATTGAGCACTATTCCTTACAGGATGTGTTGGGATCTCCTAATACTAATGGTTCAGGTAATGGAATCCATGTGATTTATCCATTTTGATTCACACACACACACACACACATATAGATATATTTGTGTGTTGTTTTGGGTAGAATTTGTGTATTATTTGTATTAATAAAATTTTTGGGAATTGCTTAGATGTTTTTAAGTTCTTTGCCTATGATTTTGTGGTTGTAGATTGTGGTCCCCTGCTTTGATTTACGATAAAGGCTAGTATAACTCAACAATTTGACAAAATAGAACTTATTCCTTCAAATAATCACTCCTTCGGGTAAAATAATAGCAGTCACATATCAAAATATGGGGTTCATTTGTCCATTTATTTGTTTATCACATAACAATGTGGACGTGATGTAATCGTTACACTTGATATTTACTCAGTTGTTTGATAGTCTTGCAATTATATTCTTAAGATAATACTTTATATTGGATGATTATGATCCATTGTGTAGTAATATTGAGAAATTAACCCATCTTGAACCCCGAATTTTGTGGTTAATGCAGCATACATGGAGACCCCAAGTTCGAGTCTTGGGAGAGTCATCTGATTGCCCCAATATGTTTAGTTTGTGGGTGATGGTGCATTTTCCAAATCATTATACGTAATCTAAATGAGGTGAGGTTGGAATAGTAGTCCATTTAATAAAGTTGAACCATTAATCTTATTTGTTAGCTTGTGGCATTCAATCCATGACTGCATTTTATTTTGAAGTGTTGTGATAAAAAAGATTGCGTCTTGGAACTTAATTCATATCAATAATGGTACAGAAATAGAGTGACAAAAATGAGGGTAGGGAAGAGATTACAATTATTCAGCTCACCTCATTTCCTTGGGAGGGTGGACTGAATTTGGAACGCAATGCTGCTGTTTTCTGTTGAGGAGAACTTTCGGTCTTCTATTATAAAATATTCAGTTTAAAAAAATTGTATCTGATAAGAATGAAACAGTACTGTTTGTGAGATTAATGGTGTCATACCCTAATTTTACAAAACGACTTGAATTAACCATTAATCAATACTAGTTAATCAATAAATCATAATTAGAAACCATAAAAGTAGTCTAAATCATAATTTGGACCGCTTTAAGTTTCAGTTCACCAGTTGAACCGGCCAGTCTGATCCTGACAAGTGATAACATTGTCCCCACCCAAGGCCTAAGATATGAGAGATTCGACTCTAGGGCGTGAGTAACCACTGGTCGGCTTGATGTGATCTTCTAGGTTCCACGTCATCACCTTTCAAATATAAATAGCCTAAAGGGTTTAATACTCAATTTTTACTTTTTAGTGTAACACTCATCTCCTCTCATTTGAATGCCCACTGACCTAAATATCGGAAGGAATACATTCGGCACATTCCTAACCTCGTTTCTTGTTTGAGGTATCTCAAAATTCAATCCCAGTAAGTATCGTTATCTCAACGATTGTACAGAAATCACCACCCTTTAACAACTTTTTATTTTATTTTAAATTACGTTAATATTAGTATATATATAAGAAAACATAATAAAAAGAGATAACTTTAATATTGCAAACCTTTTTCCATTGGTATTGTAGTTTTTTATGTTAAAGAGGAACTTGTTATAACAATTTTTGGATATCTTGAAATGACCTATCTCTATTAAAAATGCAACGTAGCATAGAGAATTTGCCGAAAATTCCATAAAATTATTTGACCGCATGATTCAAAAATGTCCTAAAGTTATTGAGAGTTTAAGAAATGCAAAGCGATTTTTGAGCAATATGGTTGGGCTCCATCTTGGTGGTTTTATGTACTATATTGGCGAACAATTGTAACACATTTACCACATCAAAAATGAAATATTGTGGTAAGAGAAAATGTTATAAATATTCAAGTATTCAGTGACGTGTGTTTTCATTCCCAAGTTTGTTGCGTGCATGTATGCGTTAGGAATTTATATGATTTAACGTATTCTCTTTTGACGCCTTTCCAAATACTAATGTAGCTTTTAGTTTGAACGGGCCAAAATTTTTGTGGTAACAATAAAGCATACTACTTCTCGAGTTGAAAACTTAAACTGAAAAATAATTTAAAGAAAAGAGAGGGAAAACATTATATTGAAAAAGTAAATAAATAAAATTGATTCCACATACAGATAAGGAGATTCCGTGGAAAAAAAAATCTGAGAAAGTGTGAAAAAAATGTGGTGTGGAAAAGTAATTAGGTACAACATTGAAAGTTACGATTTAATTGAATTGAAATTTGAACTTAAATTTTTAAAATTCTATTGAGGCATAATTTTGATCTGATTCGGTACGTAATTGTTTTTATGATATCGAATTCGGTACCATAGTTGAATAAAGTGAAAGAAAAATCAATATATGCTTAATTTTGCTAAACATGGAAAATTTCACTCAAAGTGAAACGATTTTTCTCCTACTCATAATCATATTACCCATTTTTGTTGGGCAAAAAAGGTGTTCAACAGGGGATTCTTTTTTTGTTCATTTTGTTTTTTTTTAACTGTTATCAAATATCATATATAAGTATTTTTTAAGTAGCTTTTATTTTGTAATTTAACTTTTCTATTTTTTCTTATTTAGTTTATTGTATGCATATTCTTATATATTTATATAATAAAGTAAAGATTTTTTTTTTAAAATTAGAAAGACGAAAAATGATTCACATCATTTTGAAGTGCAACATTAAAAATTTATGCTACCCCACCTTAAAAAATAATTCAAATTGTTTTAAAATCTATTGAGTCAACGAAGTTAAAGTTAAAATATTTGTTCCAGCCTACAACTTTCCATTTCGCATGCACGAACCGCGTAGTCTATTTTAATTTAATGCAATTGTAAAGAAATTGGGATTGTAGCATCTTCTCGGCAGCAGCTAAGAACTCCGGAAAAGCCCCCCCCCCCCCCAAAACGCCCACACCAACTTCTAAGTTACAATTATTGCATTAATAACTCTATAAATTATCAGTTTTATATGAACAAGTGAATGTGAGGTCCACTGAACCTCACCGACTATGAGCAATACTACACAATATAAATCAAACCCAAAACATTATAACTTAAATACATATAATCTCTGATATGCATTTAAGTTATATTTTTTGAGTTTTATTTAGGTTGTGTAACATTTTTATTCAATGCTATGTAACACAAAATTGTATTCCAAATAAAAGGGGACTATTGAATCAGTGAGTTCAATTTAAAAAAGTTAAGATGACGTACTCATCCAACGATTCCCTTTCATTTGGGATGTAAATTTGGATTACAAATTTGAGATATATAGTATTTTTCAACATTTTTTCTCACAATAATTTATAGATTTGTTTAATATCATACGTAATTCTTACTTAAATCTTTATTAGAATTTAAATTAGATTAAAAGCATACTAAAAATAATCAACAGTCCTTTACTCAAACTCATATCAAATCAAATGAAAAAACACTTACTTTTTTACTCAAATTAAAAGACACTCAAACTTTTACATAAATTTTCAATAGTTAGTCTATACTCTTTTAAAATATTCAATGATCATATTTTAAATTCCTTTAAATTTTGGTTTATAGTGTTTTAACCCAATTTAAATTACGGTGGTTAGTTTTTGAATTTGAGAGAGTAGTCGACGTAAGATTAAACACCATGTAGCAAAAAAATAAAGTAAAAATAATTTTTTTACACGCATTATAATTTTATTAGATAAAAAAAATAGTCAAGTAATTATCATCACTAATTATTTTCTATTGCCCTTATAAAATGAATTGAAAATTTCTGTGATTAAGTCATAATGATCAACCGTTGACATCATACGTTTGTTGGCACAAGTCTGAATGCTATGCAACGAAAAGAATTAACAATTAAAAGTTTTATTTATTACGTTTTCTATTGAATTTGGGTGAATGTTAAGTAAAACTTCCTCTTTTATAACCAAGTCAAGCTTGACGGCGCTAAAGACATACAGAAAGTTCACTAACCAAAACGCCATCTTTTTCCAATACTTTTATCTACTTACGATGTCAAACTACGGCGACGTTCGTCTGTTTCCGGCCGCCGCCGAACTTCCTGGCGACACTATATCTCCTTCATCGGTGGTTGGTTCCGACCCTAGAGTCCCTCTTCTCAACCTCTCCACCGTCCAAGACAGAATGGACTCCCTTCAGCGCTTCATCTCCGACTCAGTTAACGGCAACACTGTGATCGGAAAAGATCAGATGGATATGGTCTCCTCCGAGATCGCCTCTGCCATCAATTCGATCATGTTCAATGGAGCTGCTCTCCTCGCTTTCTCTCAAGCCCCAATTCCCCAGCAAATAATCGCAGACCCTAACCCTATCAGTGGTCCCGCAATTACTCCGGGATCGGTCGAGTCTACGACTATGATCATGAATCAGTTATCTGAAAGTATTGTATTAGAGTCAGAAATTAAGAGGACGGATCTAATTTCAACAACTTCGATGCTTAATCCGCGAGCTGAAAGTGTTGTGTTAGATCCAGAAATTAAGATGATGGATCTGAAAGTGGAGGTAATCGAAGAAGAAATTAGTGACGATTATGTTATAGTAGAACTTGATTCAGTAAAATTATTGGCAGAGCACAGTCATTTTTGTGAGATTTGCGGGAAGGGTTTCAAGCGGGACGCGAATTTGAGGATGCATATGAGGGCCCATGGGAATCGATTCAAGACTCCAGAAGCTCTGGCGAAACCTGGAAAAATTGGTACTGAATTGAGTCGTAAGACAAGATTTTCATGTCCTTATCTTGGGTGTAATCGGAACAAGATTCACGACAAGTTTCGGCCATTGAAATCAGCGATTTGTGTGAAGAATCACTTCAAGAGGAGTCATTGTCCCAAGATCTATTCGTGTAACCGGTGTAACAAGAAGAATTTTTCGGTTTTGGCGGATTTGAAGAGCCATTTGAAGCACTGTGGGGAGACTAAGTGGAAATGTTCTTGTGGAACCAGTTTTTCAAGGAAGGACAAGTTGTTTGGGCATGTGACTTTGTTTCAAGGGCACATGCCAGCGGTGGAGGAGGAAGAGAAAGCGACAGGGATGGTGGTGGCGGTGAAGGATGAAGATGAGGATCTGACGGTGGAAGGAATGGAATTGGGTTTAGATAATGGGTTCTTTGAAGGACTGCTTGAAGGGTTTGGATTGGTCGAGAACAATTGTTTGCAAGATGTATTGGGTTCTCCCGAATTCCAGTGGTTCAGGTAATGGAATCCTTGGGTTAAAGGGTTTGGATTAATAAAGTTTGAGACTTGGTTAGATGTTTTTAAAGTTCTTTGTCTATGATTTTGTTGTTCCCTGTTTTGTTTGATGTTGTTGTCTGTAACTTCTAGTAATTACATTATATGCTCTTGTAGGATGCAGATGATGGTGTTTCAATTATGTTCTTAAGATAGACATCATATAGGTTGATTGTGAATCATTGTGTAGTAATATTGACAAAGGAATTAACCCATCCGGAAGCTCGACTTTAGTGGTTAATCGATCTGTTTGGAGGTGGCTAAAAACTTTAAATTTTTGGAGGATTCAGAGGAAAAAAATCTTCGGATCCGATCCAGATTTATTGGGTGACTTTTCCATCAGTTTTTTTGGGTAAAAATATAAATAGTTTTTATTAACACCGAAGAAAAGCTAAAAAATGGGGTTTATCTAATAATTTTCAAGGAAAAATCGATTTTTTTTCGGAAACACTCTAAAAGCTTTCAAGAACTTTTTTTAAGTATGATTTTTTTATTTCACTTTTCAAACTTTTGTTTCGCGTCAAAAAAATCAACTTTAAACGGGTCCAACATCTCGAGATTTTAAGTTCGAGTGTAGTGGGAGATGCCTGTGGCTGATTGTACATTTTCAAAATTCTGCCTAATCTAAAGAATGTGTAGCTAGGATAGTCCAATAATAAAAGGTGAAATATATGTCAAATCTGTTAAGTTGTACATTGATCATATTTGTTAGGGAGGCTGCCCAAAGGACCCAAATTGTTGGCAAAGAATGAAGATTTTACAATAAAAGCCTATTATCCAAAAAAGATTTACAATAAAGGCCAGTTGTTTGATGATGTTATTGGCTATAGCTCCTTGTAAACACAACATATGATTTGTGAGATACAAATGGTCTTTCAATTGTGTTTCTAAAATAGGCTTTATATTGGGTGATTATAATTCATTTTGCACTAGTATTGAGAAATTAACCCATCATGAAGCTCGATTTTTGTGGTTAATACATTATACATCGAGGTTTCAAGTTTGAGTCTGATGAGAGACATTTGTTTGACTTGATAGGTTTAGTTTGTGAGTGATGGCAGATTTTCAAAATTATAATGTAAAGGACGTGTGGCTGGAATAGTCCATTAATCTTATTTGTTTGGGAGGCTGCTCAAACGCCTCTTGTTGGCAAAGAATGAGGTTTCTTAGTTCGTGATGGCTAGCTTGGGGCATTCTTGACTGCATTTTTTTTAATTTTGAAGTGTGTGATAAAAGATTGCGCTTTGCACCTTTTGCATCACCTGCGGATTCTTAACCATTTCAGCCATTGCCCAGATCATTGTGATCGCACTGGTGTCATTTCTTCAAGAAATATATTCTGAAAATTTAATCAAGTACATTAAAAATAATATAATAAGAGCTTTTTATCAAATCCGGCTGGTTTGATTTTTTAAGGATTAATTATGGGAACAATAAGATGTTATTCCGTAGATGTCAATACTCTATGCTCGAGATGACTACTACCATGACATTAGTTGCATATGGACGAGAGGTAACATCAATTGAAAGAAATAATATTTTCACTGCAGAATAATACATATGAGATGAGTATACGCAAGATAAGGAATCGTAACAGCAATGAACAACAACTGAATAATTATGAATGAGTAACACAATGGAAGTGACAATACTTTGTCAAAACTTAAAGTGTTTGTAATTGTTATTGTTGTTGGTGTTAGTGTTTAGTTATTACTGTGTGGTTAATGTCAGTGTCTAGTCAACAATGTGTTGTGAGTGTGTAATAAGGGACTATTTTTTTCAATGTTTTCAGATAATGTTTTTAAATTATTGATCGATATTGTGTGCAGTAATTATTCTTGTGTGTATATACGCATTTGTTCATAATGAAAAACCTACACAGATATGCCTAGAAGGTCATCATTCTAGTCTTCAATAACTCAAAGAAACAATGATTTGTCCTCAAGCAATCAGCGCCAACGTCGTGGTGCACACCAACATTAAAGTTCTTCGTCATTTATTATACTAGAATTTGGTAATTATACAGATCCCAAGTGTAATGTGGTATGAACAATTGTGTGACTTTCGCAATGAATCAATTAAAATTCATAAACTTTTGATAGACGTTGGCCATGTGATTATTAGGCCTGCAACCAATATTTCACCTTTAGAGTTCTATTATTATCTATTGGAACCATGGGAATGAAATGTTTTTTCAAGTATTATGTGCTTGAAATATATTGTTATTAACATGAATTACGTGTGTCACAGACACGTTCATCTGATATGTATGTTGAATGATGTACAGACAATTATGATGTTATCATAATAAGACTTGAACGTGAGAATAATCAAATGCAACGACGTTTGGATTGATACTACGTTATAAAAAAATGCAATGATAAAGCGTTCATATCCTGGCGAGACTATTAATGCAATAATGGGGGATTCATTATTTGTTTTTGACCATAAACTTTCGACTTTGATGATTCGAGTGATAATAATTATTAAAAAAAATTCTCTGCTAGTCTGTGCACACGTGATAAACTACTATGTTATTGGGAACATAGTATTCATTAGTAAACGTATGTTGTTTTGTCTGTTTCACGTCATATGGACATGATCATTTGTATTTCTATTTCAGATAAATAAAATAACTATTATGTTATTAACATTTGCGTTAAAGTTTTGTGAAAATTTGTGTTAGATAATTTTTTTAAAAAAAAATTTGAAAAATTTGAAAAAAACTTAAAAAATAAAATATCAACAAAAACAAAACCATCTATTTTGAGTTGCATTATTCTCTCTTAATTAGAATGAGATTTTTGATTATTCTACTTGAATCTTGAGTTATTTGCATATTAGCATTCTATAGGAGTTTATTATATGTTTAAGTATCACATTCATATTTTTATTTGAGACTCAAATCAAAAGGCGTTGCTCAAGAGGAATCTGATAATAAATCAAACCTATATTTTCAAAACACACAAAATGTTTAGAATTTTTTTTTGGAAGAACACCTAGGAGTTATACTCGGATCAATCACCAATTCAATTTTAACACTAATTCTCTCAAGTTTATTAAACTAAGAGATCATTTTAGGTCTTTAGGTCATTACCTTATCCTAAGGAAGCAGTTGCATATGAAGTGCATTGCTTCTCCCTTCAATTTAGGCTTTTGAATCTTCATTGTTGTAGCATTAGACAATGTTGTCATATTATTGCCATTAGAAACCCAATATTATTGCCATTAGATTCCCAACAAAAGCTCTCTCTTCAGAACTGTTTACCCTTATATTTCCCAATTATACCTGATATACACATGACAAAGGGGTATTTTCTTGTGGATAGCAAGCCCACTTTCCTCTTCCATGCTAATATCTTCTGTCTTCATACCACTATGAAGTCTCCAATCAAAACAGTACAAAATATTAGCCACTGTGAACTCCATAATTGTGATTGAAGTGGTTAGGCCAGGGTAAATTCTTCGATGAGCTCCAAATGGCAGTAGCTCAAAATGTTGTCCGATAAAATTGATGTCACTATCCTCAAAACTCTCAGGGAAAATTGATCTGGGTTCTCCCAGATATGTGGATCTCTGCCCATTGCCCACACGTTAATCAGGAAGGATGTTCGTTTCTGGGTTAATGTCGTAGCCCGTGCTACCACCAATTCTGCAATGGCGTATGCTCTGGTGTGGGGCTAAGAGCGCTAATGGCGGGTGCAACCTTAGGGTTTCCTTTATTACCATCTTTAAGTACGTAAGCTTATCAAGATCATTTGCTTCAACTCTCGGTTTCCTCCCAACACAGCCTCTCACTTCGGTTTGCACCTTTTGCATCACCCGGGGATTCTTGATTATTTCAGACATTGCCCACACCATTGTGGTTGCACTCGTGTCAATTCCTCCAACAAATGCATTCTGCAAATTTGGTCATACATTTTGAAAATATTAGAGTGAACATAATTTCAATGGTAGATCTAATTAGGGGCAACCCAGAGAGGTTGAGCTGTCAGTCCCGACTTAACCCAAATAGTAATACACTCAAGTCGAACCCATATCCAACCTTAGCCTGGCCCATGCTCAAAGTTTCTTTGTTTGGGTTGAACTTGGGTCAGATTAAAACCAAAGTTCCATCTAGGTTTAAATTGGATTTGATATCACATTCTGGTATTTGAAATTTGAGTTGAGGCTGCATATGATATCGGGTTTGCCAATTCATGCTAGTATCTCTATTGGGAATTTTTGGCCAAGCCTAACCAGAGAATCGAAATTTTTGGACAATGGTATACTGGCCTCAGCCCTCAAGTTAGTCCATAGGTTAGGCAAAATAAAACCAGGGTTAAATATATAGACCTGAAAAAAAAAAAAAAAGAACGAGCACCTCAACGGCCTTGACATGAATCTCTAGGACGCGACTCAACTTCTCCTTGGGGAAGTCCCCTCGTCTGAGGTTAGTTGAGATGCTAGGGGTGCACTTCGATTCACCTTAAGCCTAGGCGAACACCTAGACACGAGTTGTACAACACTGAATATACTGAATCAAAGCATATGATTAGATGAACATAGTATGTATTGTAGGCATTATATATACAATGAGAATTGCGTTGACATGGTTATTTGTTAGACGGAAAGCAGCTGTTTCATCTTTTGATAATCGAATTAACAAAGAAACGAGGCCTTCTTCATAGTTGGTGATGAGGCACAAATAGGTTTTATGCACCACCTATCAAGTGATCGATAATTAATACATCAATTAAGTAGAGAGGAAAAGTAACACAAACAAGACAAAGATGTAGAGTGGTTCGGTCAACGTGACCTATTCCATTATGAAGGGATAGGATAATCTGGTGTTTTATTACTTCGAGGAGTGAAGGTAGGCGAGGGAGAGTAATGGAGATACAAGCTATGAGAGAGATGAGAGTAATAACAAATGTGCTTGATGCCCCCTAAGTTTTGGCAAGACTTACAATTTATAGTGCATCTTAATAGATTGAGACGTTTTTTTAAAAACTAAGTGACTAATCTGGTGGAGTTGACGTTCTCTTCTCAATGGATGAAGTAGTTATAGAGCTCCGCTTAAGATTAGGTCAAAGTTGATATGGTGGTTGACCTTTTTTAAGGCGGTGTGAATGAGGTTCTAGGGATGATCATGCCTACTCTCTTGGTGATGTAGCTCCTTGAACTTTGATGAGTTTGACTGGGCGTGAACCTCATTTGGGCTAGACCCATTGAATCTTCTTTATTTAGACTGAACTTATAACATAAGTTGGACTTTTGGTCTGACCCATCTGTCGGCTTTTGACATGTCATTATAAAGATGCTCTTCGAGCACCATTTTGAAGTAGCCATCAAGGTCATTGAAGCACTTCTCCAGCCTTGCTTGGTGCCCAGTTAAGGTATCAATGATCCATCCAATCCCCGGAAAGAAGTCCTCAGCCGAGAACTATTCAACATTTTCATGGATTCATCAAGAACATCTTTCAGATATTTACCCCTAAATTGCTTTCCTCTACAACTCTTACCAAAAGCAGTTGCACCAATGATTCCATCCATTAGGGTAAAAATTTTCTCATCAAGATTGACAAGATTATTAGGTGAGGCTAGTAATAGAGAGTTTATTAGTTTGCTGACTTCGGCCTCTCTTGCATGCGAAAATATTGATCCCTCGCTGAATTAAAAAATTCAAAAACAAAGAGTTTGCGTGGTCGTCGCCAGTGATCATTATATGGCGTGAATGCCACATCCTGGAAATTGTATGAAAGTTTCTTTGGACCTGGTGAGAGCGGCCGGATTCAAAAGTCGACGTCATGAGTTCTCAAGACTTCTTTGGTCATGTTTGGTGAGGACAGGACAATGGTTGGGATGTTATCAAGTTTTAAAAACATGACTGGACCATACTTTAGGGAGAGTTGACAGAGGGACTGGTGAGGCAGTTTGCCTAGCTGGTGCAAGTTGCCTATGATGGGCAGCCTTGGAGGGCTTGGTGGAAGCTTGGCTCCTTTGATTGTCTTCTTCTTTGAATATAGAAGACATAGAGAAATGAAGGTCAGAGAGAGAAGTGCAAGTAGAGGAAGCCCTGATACAGTAAATGGGAAGAGAGCCATCACTTTATTTCTTTGGGTGTGCTCTATATGCATTACCAAATGATTTACCCCTTTTATAGGGATGACTCCTTAGAAGTATTATATATACAATTTAGCAGATAAAAGAACCTTTTTCATTAGCCTGCAGGGAAGTAAAGTGAGAAAATAACAAAGGGCAATTTGTTGGAAGCATTACATTGTTATGTCATCCCGTGGGAAAGTCCTCCGAAAGAGCATAGACAAAAGAAATCCGTAGAGATTTTCTAAGGACGACCTGAATCATAATTAGACTACAATTCCATAAAGCTACAAGAAACAATCCAAGAGTCTACTCTCCATAAATTAAACATAGTACACATAAACCTTATATGTCTCAAGAAATATCTTTAACGAGGCACTAAGCGCCAATTACAGATCAATTGATTCTTTGTTCTTTTAAATGCTCTGAAATTTACAAGAACAAGAAAGGAGATTGAAAAAAATAGAAAGAAAACTGACCAAAGCCATGAAGAAAACGCCACATGTCTATAGGGACTGTTGACTATAAGCCTATAGACGGCCACAATGTTCTTCTTTCTTTTTCACTCTTAAAAACCGCTTGAGTCCATTTTCAAACAAAATCAATTTATACTTAAGGCACCCTTCTTAGAATTCATCCCCTTTAGTAGAATGTTACCTTATGGGAATGCCCCATCTAATACTTCTTCTAAGAATTGTTCCGAGTTGCACACCATGGATGTCCTCCTCTCTCTGCCCTTCGTTTACCTCGGGTAAACTTGGTAACATCTCAACCCTAGTCATCTCCTTGGGAAACATGGCCAAGTAAGTGAAGAATTGTGTTCAAGTTAACGAAGGAGCGAGGGACCATTCATCAAAAACGTTAACGAAGCTGTAAATTTTTTGTTCAATATGTAGAAGTACAATTGATAAATAAAAGACAGTGACGAAAATATCACCAACTCATCCTAACAGAAAACAATTATTAAAAAAAATAACTCCTCTAATGATCCAGATCATAGGACCCGATTGATAAGTAAAAATCCTAGTCCGGTAGATGTGGCTTTTGCACCGTATGTTGATAGAGCTTTTCAATTCACATGAGTGTATGTGTATGCCCTTTGTAAGGTCGGTGGTACGTAGTAATGTTTACGATATTTATGTCGAAACAACTCTTTTAATTAACGCATGGGATATAGGCAGAGAAATTCGAATAGCTGGAAGGACCCAGATGAATTCTTTCTAACCCAGCTAACTTTTCTTCTGTTTTGACTGGGCACTTCCTGGCGGAACAAAAAAGGTTTGTTTGATTAACAACAGAATAGTGGAAAAAAGGGGAAAGAGAAAAAAAAGAAAAATTTTTGACATTTGTTTAACAGGAAACGAAGGTTTCTCGGAAAAAAAAAAATTTCTCCCACGATCAAACTTTTCCACATTTGATGGTTTTTTATTTCCCACAAAATTTGCAAGAAATTTTTTTTCCCGTGAAACTTGTTTATCTGTTGCATTGTTTACCGTTTTGCCCCTATTTTAGCACACCATTATTCTTCTTAGCAGTATGGGTAATTCAGACAATTACATAAAATTTCTTATAACTTTCTTACAAAATTTTCATCCTAATCAAACACATACAAGAAAATATATTTTTTTATCACTTTGACTTTCTACCATTTTTTTCTTTCTAACCAAACGGACCCAAAGGGTAAATATCATCTTGGAGGTGAAAACTGACATCACCATCAAGAAGAAAAAACACCCATGAATTTGTCTTGTGCCCATCAAGTATAATTGGGAAAAATAAGGAAAAAAAAATCTGCATAAACAAATGATAGAATTTTTCTCAGAAATTGAGTAACTAGGTTAAAATTTTTCCCAGCAATCATTTATATTTCCTTATTAAGGATGGCATTACATAAAAAAAAAAATGACTCATTAATGAGTCCAACTATTTTTTTTCCTAGTTTAAAATGAGTATTCATATTGGAATTAAGAACTTGATTGAATAAAACCAGGTTATATAAATGAAAGATTTTATAATATTTTTGGTCTCTAAAGTATGTTCATTTTATTCATTTGATTTTTATTGTATTAATTTTATCAATTT